>CM076570.1:94085129-94620411 GCA_034641835.2 Pinus albicaulis | reverse complement strand
CTTTTCAAATGTAAAATTTAATAACAAATTGGAACCCCAAGAGATTTGATATCTATAAATTGCTTGATAAAACCATGTTTAAGATAAATCTAAAATGACATATAATATAGAAATTGTAGAAATGTGATTATCATATTACAAATCTCTCCTTACACTGTGCACAAAATCACTTAATTTTATTATAATTATAAAGCTACGTAGCACCCATTACGTTTCCCACGAAAATCCACTTCAATTCTGTGAGCTATAGTGTTCACTCAATTTTATTCTAATTATAAGGTTACATAGCTTCCATTACTTTCGCACGAAAATCCACTTCAATTCTGTGAGTTATAGTCTTTTTTCTGTCGCGTTCCATTGTGTTTGAATTTGATTTACCAGTAGAAGATCGCTTGTGTTCAGTGCAATTCTTGGAAAGGAAAGACTTCTGAAACAACAATTTACAATTCCACTAGCTATGTTTTATAATAAAATGATCAATGTTTACAATGTGCCTGCTAATAAGGTATAATTTTGATCCAATCACCAAATCTAATGCATGAACTTTTTTTTTCCAAAAAAAACCGTTTTCATGGAAATTAGTAAGATCGTTGCTTAATGGTAAGACTTCCAGTAGTTGAGATGTTGATTTTAAATATTTTAAATTGAAAAATACCATCGATATCATTGGATACTTTGTGAAGATAGAAGAAAATGTATTAAAGAGTGTTGGTCTGGTAACATGTTTTGTAAATTTTCTACAAATGTTTTGTGCAGCACTTTCTCCAAAAGTAAAAGATATGTAATAAAAGTATATATAGAGAAAGATTGAATAGCCCACAGGCCTCGAAATTGGCCAGAAATTATGTGTGCAACACTTTCTCCATAAATGTAGAGGTAAACAATTTTTTTTGTACAAGACTGAATAGAAAATACAACGAATATATCATTGCATTGAAGATGTGATTTCCATCTGCTGAAAACTATATTTTTAAAACTATTTTAAATTCATCTCAAAACCATCTATTAAAAAAATAAGAAATTCATCAACTTACGTTTTAAACTGAAAACTATCACTTACAAATTCATCAAGTTAAATTTGGCAAGGACTAAAGGACTAAACTGCCATGAAAAATGTTACACAAGCATTCTTTCATCCTCTTTTATGGGATAGCAACTATTTTTCCTATTCACTCACATCATTGGGTGAGCATAAAAATGTTACACAAGCATTCATTCCTCCTCTTTTATGGGATAACAACTATTTTTCCTATTCACTCACATAACTGGGTGAGCATAGATGTAGCTTCGTCCACGAAGAAACCTTGCAGCCTGCATGATACCGCATTAGTATTGGACTTTACAAGTATTGGACGTTACAGGCTGCATGATACCTTTCTCATTCACTCTCTAAGAATTTTTGACTCACTCTGCATGGATTATGGAGCTCATTTTTTCATTATTATTGAAAAACACTAAAAAGAAAAGGTTTTTTTTTTTTTTAAGAAAACAAAAAATTTCTTATAAAATTTAGTAGAATTTTTTTTGAAATCAGGGTTGCAATAGTGGAGCTTTAAAATTTTGGCACCATGATTTTTTTTATCATTTTTATAGGTAATTTTAATTAAAATCTAGACAAAGATTTTTAAAAATTTAAGTATAAATGGTTTAATTTACATAATTCTAGTGCTTAAAATTTTTTGAAAAGTGTTAAATCCATTTATGCATTAAAAAATCTATAAGTTCCATCATCAAAAACATAATTAGTCAATGTTACTATAGTTTTTTTTGAAAAAAAAATCAACAAATTTTTACCATACTCACAAAAATTGACACCTAAACAAAACCAAACATAAAAGCATGTGATCCCACATAACTAAAAAGATCTTCAAGATAACCTAACACTTGAATATTCAAGATAACTGACACAATCAAATGAACATAACCAACAGATTTATCGAGAATCAAATCAAGATAAGCATAAGATATTCATCCAGATAACTTAACAGACACTTGTTTTAAAATATGTTTTAAAACTCACATGCCTTACATTATAGTTTTTTAAAAGTATCTTTTAAGTAACACACTTGTTTTAAAATATGTTTTAACATTCACATGCTTTACATTACAGTTTTTTAAAAGTATCTTTTAAGTTTCGTTAACATTTACATGCTTTACATCACATTTTCTAAAAGTATCTTTAAGTTTTATTAATTTAGAAAGATAAATAGTTAATTGAATATGAAATATCTATATGACTAAGCCATAGCAACTATTCTTGTTCTTCATATACACTGATTACCTCTACTACACTCCAGAAAGCAATACAAAATTCTTAACACACCAAAAATATAGCAGTTCTACATCATATAGGATTGATCTACATTGAAGGACAACCTTTCTGAGCAAAGTAGAGCTCGTTACGGTGTATATCATAAGCTATGTTGAAATTCTACTGCTGAATATTTCCGAATACCGTGCCTGAACTCACCTCCCCTGCAGATCAGAATGCAAGGAAAACTATAGCATCTGTTCCAAGTGGCAAGTCATGTGGGGTGATTTCCTGCACTGGCAAGTCATGTGGGGTGATTTCCTGCAAGAAGGAAAAAAGTATTATACTAGATTAATAAAAGGAAGCATATAGTTTCTTTATGCATACAATGCCTTGGATCTCAATGTGAAAGGAATGACTTACTGGAAATTATACAAATTTGACTTTTTGACTTCCTAGAATAAGTTCCTAAAATAACAGAATATACACTTAAAAAAAACTCTCTCCTCCAAGGCTTTTTATACTCCAATTAATAGTAAGTATCAGTGATATTTTAAAGCTTCATAACTTTTCAATGTGGATATGTTTCACTTCCTTTTAATAGATTGCAAAAAAAGAAAGCATAAAAACTACCCCTAACAAAGGTGCAAATATCATTATAACAAAGAAAAAAGAATGAAGCACAACCAATGAGAAAATCTTCTCTAAGAATGTTTAAGAGTCAAGACATTGAGATAGGCATAGGTAGCAAATTTGTGGATCCTTGACTCAGCTTCTTGGAAGTATCCAAATGTCTCAAAACCCCAAGGAGAAGAGTTTTGAAATGAAAATGCAATGCTAAGGTTGATTATAGGTACGTCTTTTCATTGAGTTGAAACTACTTCAACCGTATAACACACAAAATTATTCAATCGTCTAGCATTTGATCTACTAGGTAAAATTTATCAAAGTAAAAAATATTAAGTATTTCAAATATATAAACTAAGTTGATATTGTAGTTCAAATTTTTTTGTGACTTAAATTTTATCCAAGTAAATTTAATACATATTTCAAATATATAAAATAAAAACTAATAAATATTTAATATATATAATTCACATACTTATTTAATTTTGGAATTATATATATATATACATAAGTTTGTATAAAGTAATAACAAATTTTTAATGATTATAATATTTTAAATGAAAAATAATGCTACAACATATTATAGTCAAAATGTGTTTGTGTGAGGTAAATTTTATTATAGTAAAAAATATGGGTGCATAATTCAATTCACCTTAAAATATTCAAACTTCCAAATTGTAATATATTATAAGAAAAAAAGAAAAAAATAAGAATAATTTAAATAATTTAAAACGAGTTGGATTTATCTTAAACCTACATTTATCAATGGATTAGAAGATGGAATCTCTTGAAATATAAATATCTTTTTAAGTGCAAAATTTGATAACAAGTTTGAACCTCAATAAATTTGATACCTATAAATTGCTTGATAAAACCATGCTTAAAAGAGATATAAAATAATCTATAATATAGAAATTATGAAAATATGATTATCACATTACATAGCTCCCATTACACTGTTCACAAAATCACTGAATTTTATTCTAAATTTTATTCTAATTATAAGGTTACATAGCATCCATTACTTTCCCACGAAAATCCACTTCAATTATGTAAGCTATAGTCTTTTCTCTATTGCGTTGCGTTGCGTTGTGTTTGAATTTGATTTATCAGTAGAAGATTGGCTGTGTTCAGTGCAATTCTTGGAAATGAAAGACTTCTGCCATACCTAAACTTTTACTGAAATTGAATAAATATTGCAAAAAGTCTGAAACAACAGTCTACAACTCCACTTGCTATGTTTTATAAATGGTGAATGTTTACAGTGTGGGCGCTATAGTGTAAGAAAATAGAAGAAAATGTCTTAAGGAAAATTATTTTAACATTGTTGGTCTAGTCTTGTTCTGTACATTTTCTTCACAAGTGAAGGTCATGTAAGAAAGTCTATATAGAGAATGATTGAATAGTCCACACGCTTGGAAATTGGCCAGAAATTATGTGTACGATTCTTTTTTCACAAATGCAGAGTTAAACAAACTCTTTGCATATTAAGAAAATTGAATAAAAATACAACGAATATATTATTCAAAATGTGATTTCTATATGTGAAAAACTATATTTTTAAAACTATTTTAAATTCATTTCAAAACCAAATTAAAGTAATTAGAAATTCATCGACATACATTTTGAACTGAAAACTATCAAAAACAATTTCATCAAGTTACATTTAGCAAGGACTAAACTGCCATGTAAAATGTTACACAAACATTCTTTCCTCCTCTTTTATTTACGGGATAACAACTATTTTTCCTATTCACTCACATAATTGGGTGAGCATAGATGTGGCTTCCTCCCAGAAGAATTACAAGAACTCTGTGAGAATTTTAGATTCACTTTGCATGGATCATGGAGCTTATAATTTCATTACGATTGAAAAACACTAAAAAGAAAGGGTCAATTTTTTTAAGGAAAAAAAAAAGTCTCTTGTAGAATTTGGTGGAATTTTTTTGAAATCTAGGCTGTAATAGTGGAGCTTCAAAATTTTGATACCATATACTTTTAAATCAGTTTTTTAGTTAATTTTAATCAAAATCTAGACAAAGATTTATTTATTTTTAATAAAAATAAAAAAGGTTGTAATGGTGAAGCTTCAAAATTTTGGTACCATGAATTTTTGGATCATTTTTCTAGTTAATTTTAATCAAAATCTAGACAGATTTTTAAAACTTAAGTTTAAATTTTTTAATCTACATAATTCTAGCGCTTCATAGATTTTTAATGATATTAAATCTACTTATGTATTAAAAAATATATAAATTCCACCATCAAAAACATGATTAATCACTTACAGAAAAAAAAAAAACCAAAATTTTTTAGTAACACCTAAACAAAACCAAACATAAAAACATATGATCTAACCTAACAAATATAAGAAGGTCTTCAGATAACCTAACACTTGAATATTCATGATAACTAACAGAATCAAATCAACATAACCAACCGATTCATCGAAAATCAAATGAAGATAACCATCATATATTCATCGAGATAGCTTAACACACATTCTTTAAAATATGTTACATTACAAAAACTTAACACACATATGTTACCTTACATTTTTTTTAAAGTAAATTTTATTAACATTCACATGCTTTACATTACATTTTCTAAAAGTATCTTTAAAAATATCTTTAAGTTCTATTAAAATTTACATACTTTACATTATATTTTCTAAAAGTATCTTTAAGTTTTATTAATTTAAAAAACTAAATAGTTAATTGAATATGAAAGATCTATATGACTAAACCATCATAACAACTATACTTGTTCTCTATATACACTGATTATCTCTACTATACACTCCATAATGAAATAGAAACTTCTTTAACAAAAAAAAAAAAAAAAAATATAACAGTTCTACATCATATAGGATCGATCTACATTGAAGCACAATCTTTCTGATCAAAGTAGATATTGTTACTGTGGAGATCGTAAGCTGAATCTTTCTGATCAAAGTAGATCTTGTTGGCTGAATATTTCTGAATACCGTGCATGAACCCACATCCGGTGCAGATCCGAAGGCAAGGAAAACTATATCATCTATTCCTTGCGTAGGTCTACGAATGAGTTATTTGTCGGTAGGTCATATGCGACATCTCCTACAAAGGCTGGAAGTCGAAGATCAGGCGTAGATTTGTAACAGAGATCAAAGCCTCACTTGGCGCACTTGGAATGCTCGATCGAAAGACGGCCAAGAAAGGGATGTATGTTGGGTCATCCAAATGGGTAAATGTCATTCCAGAATCAATAAGAAGGACTCCACTCCAATTAGGTAGAATATCGAGAGTGCTCACGGGAATGGGAGGTTTTCCAGCCACGGTGATTCTAGAGAGGTTGCGTTATAACGATTATAAATCAAAGGGGTCACGCAAACGCCGGGGGGAGGGAGGCCAACGTTTCCAAAGAATAAAGGAGTTTTCTGTGAAAAATTATATATGGATCCTAAGCAGTAGAAGATGTGGTGTATGGACCTTCAGATTTTCTGGCAAACTAGTGGACGGCGCACTCAACTAAAAAAATATTAACATTAGTAGCAAGCAGTGGTTGAAGGGGTATATATTTAACCATTACATTACAAGGTTCCTTTAGAATAGAAAATGAAGTTAACCTCGATTAAGTTGAACCTGGAGCACAAAGAATTTAAACGTTGCTACTATAGAAAAAAAGACCAATCAAACCTAGATGCACATGAGAGCCGAAGAGAAAGGGAAAAAAAATTTATAAACGAACCTGCATAAAGAAAATTAAATTTGAAAGCAGAGACAAACAATTTACTATAGAAGTTTGTTGAAATGTTAAACTCAACTCGTAAGGACGACGGATTTTTAATTTTTGATGGAAATGCAAAGCACTGCAACGGCAGTTTTTCTTTGTATGCACTCCACTGTGCATTTAAATCACTACAAGTTAAATTTTTTGGTTAATGACCATAGGCCTGTTCTTGGCGTACAAAGCTCCCATCCCGCCATTCAAATACCTCACCTGGTCGCATTAATACATTCCACCAACCATAACGTTTACCAGCATTTTGTTTCTTTTGCGATTGGATATTGCTTCTATCGTATACCCGCAGACCAAGTCATATAGATTGCAATGCCATACGCTTGAAGATTGTTTGAAGTTTGTCGGGTTCCACCACCGTTGAATAGAAATCTAATCGCATGGTTTAGAATCTAGTCAACCATGGAGAATTTGGAGTTTTAAAGTCTGCCATGAAAAGATTATTAAAGTATTTTTTTAACCTTGGTAAAAGTTTAATGTTTTAATATGTGCGAGTTTTACTTTAAAACCTTTTGGGTTATGTATATCATATATATATATAAATTTCATAATATATATTATAAACATCTTATGTTTATAATGTATATAAAAGATAGAAAAGTGAATTAAAAAAAGAAGCCGTGAAGAGCACCGAGTGTGTATTCTTGACTTTGTATTAAAGAGAGATGGAGAACATTAAGTGTATTATGCCATAAGGCTAAGAACATAAAGGTTTTTTTAGTTTACTATGTGTATTCTTGTAATGCCAGAAGGAAAAAAATAATGAGACTCCGTATGGAAAAACAGAGAGAAGAAATAGCAGTGATTGTGTTGTAAATGCTAGAGAGCGGAGAGAGCAGAGAGAAGTAAAAGAGTTCCATTTTGGAGACATAGAGCATATTTTTAAACATTGTGTTTGTAGCAGTTGAAGTTTTTCTAAAAGCAGTACAACAGTTCTGAGCCATTTTGTCAGTGTTTTTTTAAGTTTAATGAAAAAAAAAAAAAATTGTGCCATCTTTCTCCAAAATTTTACACTGAATCTCAGTGTTGAAGTTGAGGAATTTTTATTCCTCTGTGTGTTTGGAATGCTTCAGAAATTCTAACATGATATTGGAGCTAAACTAGGCTCTTTGAAGTTGTTAAATAAGTTGAAGGAAGAAGGTGTTTGTTGCAACTTTTGACTAGCAGTGTAAAAGTTCAGCAAGCAAGGTATTTACTTCAAAACAAAGTTTTTCTTTGTGTTGTAAAAGAAGTGCAGTCTAGAGAATTATTTTTGAAGACAGAGTTTGTCTCTTAAGTAGAGAGGCAGTTTGTTGAAAAAACAGAGTCAAGTTTTAAAAAGAATAGTTCAGAAAGCTAGCAATGGCAGGACCTAGCACAAGCACGAGTATATGAAATAATCAACTCCCATAGTTCAATGGGAAGAACTATGACTATTGGGAAATCACAATGAGAGCTCTATTTGCCTCTCAAGATTTATGAGATCTTGTTGAAGATGGTTTTGAAGAACCAGCAGATGAAAATGTATTTAATGCCTTAACATATGGAGAGAAGGATTTGCTGAAGAGCAATAGGAAGAAGGACTCAAAATCCCTCTTCTATCTCTATTAATTAGTGCATGAAAGTGTATTTACAAGGATTGCAATAGCCAAGAGGTCCAAATATGCATGGGATACCCTCCAGACAACCTACCAAGGAATGGAGAAGGTAAAGATAGGAAAGCTTCAATTAATGAGAAGGAATTTTGAAGTTATTTGCATGAAGACTCATTCTTTACTCTACTAATTGGGTTGGTTACCCAAATGAGATCTTATGGAAAGACAGTAGAAGAGAGAAGAATAGTGGAAAAAATGTTGAGGAACTTACCTTCAAGGTTTGATGTGATAGTCACAACCATTGAAGAGACGAAGGATCTCTCAAAGTTTACAGATGATGAGCTTCATGCCTCATTGATGACACATGAACAAAGATTGGGTAGAACAACAAACTCATCTTTGGAGCATGCCTTCAAGACCCAAATGTCCTTTGGAAGAAGAAAAGGTCAAGACAGAGGAAACTTCAGAGGAAAAGGAAGAGGTAGAATCCAAAACAGAGGAGGAAGAAACAACCATGCAAACACAAGTGGAAGGGGCAACAATCAAAATCAGAACCAAGGCCAAGGTAGCAGCTAGCAAGGTGAACAAAATCAAGCACATGGATAAAGGTATAATAAATCCCAAGTCCAATGTCATTACTATAAGAAGTATGGCCATTATGCCAATGAATGTAGGAAGAAATAGAGTGATATGGATAATAGACTCAGTGCTAATTTTACTAAAGAAAATATCAGTCAAGAGAAGTTATTTTTAGCATTTAGTATCACTGAAGAAAAAAGTGAAGATATATGGTTTCTAGCTTTAGGATGTAGCAACCATATGACTGGAAACATTTCTATGTTTTCCATGCTAAATGAAAATGTAAAGTCTCAAGTAACATTGGGGAGAGACAGTAAGCTCTCTTTCATGGGAAGAGGAAGAGTAAGTGTTTTGACAAAGAATGGAGAAGGGAGATCCATATCAGATGTATACTATGTGCCTGGTATGACGTGTAACAAATTGAGCATTGGAAAACTCATTTACAATGGGTACAATGTTTTCTTTGAAGATGATGTATGCACCATCATGGATAAACCACCAAACAAACAATGCATTGCACAAGTAAAGATGATAAGGAACAGAATGTTCCATCTCAAAATGAGAGAAAATTTGAAGAAAGGAGATGCCATTGCAGCAATAACACAAGAGACATTCCAAAAGGAAGCAACAAATGAAAACTGGTTATGGCACTTGAGATTTGGACATCTCAACTTTGGAGGTCTGAATTTGTTTCATAGGAAGGGAATGGTAAAAGGTCTACCATTCATTGAGAAACGAGACAACCTATGTAAAGGCTCCATCTTGGGCAAACAACACAGAGAAATCTTTCCATCAGAAAAGAGCATAAGGGAAAAGGCACCCTTAGAAATTGTCCATTCATATTTTTGTGGACCAATGCAAACACCATCATTAGAAGGAAGCCACTATATGCTGACCTTTATTGATGATTTCACAAGAAAAACTTGGGTTTATTTTTTGAAGTTGAAGAGTAAAGTGTTTGAGAAGTTCTACCACTTTAAAGCTCTTGTAGAGAAACAAAATGGAAAACATATTAAATTTTTAAGGATTGGTAGAGGAGGAGATTATATCTCAAAAGAAATTCTGCGTTTTTGCAGAGAAAATGGCATACACAAGAAATTTACAGCTAGGTATACATCGCAGCAAAATGGAGTTGTTGAAAGGAAAAATAAGACCATCATGGATATGGTAAGAAGTATGTTGAAGGAAAAACATTTTCCAAATGAGTATTGGGCTGAAGTTGTACATTATGCAACATACATCTTTAATAGATGCACAACCAAAGTTGTAATGAACAGAGTTCCGGAAGATTCATGGAGTGGCATAAAACAATTTGTGACCCACATGAGAGTTTTTGGTTGTGTGGCTTATGCACACATTCCAGATCAGCTAAGGAAGAAGTTTGTCAGAAAGGGGCAGAATTCCATATTTATTAGATACAATGAAGAATCCAACGCATACAGGTTGTATAATCCATCCACCAATAAGTTTGTTAGAAGCATATATGTGCAATTCATTGAGGGAGAAGCTTGGGATGGAAGCACTGAGAAAACAGTGAATGTAAAAGGTTGTTTGTCTCATGATGATAATGAGGAAGAGAGGGATGCAATACATTCCTCATTAGCAGCACCACTTCCACCAACACAAGGACAGAAAAAGACACCACAAGCAGGTATGAGAATTCCCTTGAGAAGTGATAACAGTGCTTCTCCAAGCACACCACAAGGCACATATTTGAGTGTTTCTACAAGCACAAGTTCAACAAGTGAAAGAGGAACTGGATTCAGAAGTCTGAATGATATTTATGAGCAAGAGGCAGGAAATGAAGGTATGCACTCTTTATTTGCATTATATTGTTATGTAGATGATCCTATTGATTTTGAAGAAGCAGTAAAAGATAAGAAATGGATAGATGCTATGGATGAAGAAATTAATGTCATAGAGAAAAATAAGACATGGGAATTAGTTGATCTCCCAAAAGGAAAAGAAGTGATTGGAGTAAAATGGGTTTACAAAACCAAGAGAAATGCTAAAGATAAGATTGAAAGGCACAAGGCCAGATTTGTTGTCAAAGGCTACAAGCAGAAACAAGGAAGAGATTATGAAGAAACATTTGCACCAGTTGCAAGAACGAAAACAGTAAGAGCATTTTGTCCATAGCAGCACAATACAAGTGGAAAATTTACCAAATGGATGTGAAATCAACATTCCTAAATGGAGTATTGATGAAAGAGGTTTATGTTGAACAAGCTCTGGGCTATGAGAAAGCAGGCCAAGAGCATAAAGTATGCAGATTGAAGAAAGCTCTTTATGGGTTGAAACAAGCAGCGAGAGCATGGTACGGTAGGATAGATTCCAATCCACTGGAAAATGGGTTTCAAAAATTTCAAGGAGAACCCACATTATTCATCAAGGAGAAAGATAGTAAGATGCTCATTGTTGTTTTGTATGTTGATAATGTTATATTCATAGGTAATGATTCTTACCTCATTGAGAATTTAATACAATCATGAAGGATGAATTTGAAATGACTGACATGGGATTGATGTGATACTTCTTGGGAATAGAAGTAGAGAGAAATGAAAATAAGATTTTTATCTCTCAAGCTAAATATGTAGATGAAGTTCTGGAAAGATTTAATATGCAGGAATGCAAGGCAGCAATTACTCGAACAGTGATGGGATTGAAGTTAAGAAAAGAACACAGTAGCAAGGATTTTGATCCAAGTTTGTGCAAGAGCATAGTTGGCAGTCTCATGTATTTGACTGCAACTAAGCTGGATATTTTGCATGTTGTGATTTTAATTTCCAGATTTATGGAAAGGCCAAAGGAGGCACATTGGCAAGTAGCAAAAATAATTTTGAGGTATTTGAAAGGAACAAAAAGGTATGGTATTTTATACACCACTCCATAAAATTCTGTATTGATTGGATATACTGACAGTGATTGGGTTGGAAGTATAGATGACAGGAAAAGTATCTCTGGATATGTTTTCCATATGGGTTCAGGAGCCATTTCATGGGCTTCTAAGAAACAACCAATTCTATCTTTATCAACAGCAGAGGTAGAGTATGTGGAAGCTACAACAACAACATGTCAAAAAGTTTGGATGAGAAGAATGTTGAGGAGTTTGTGTCATGAACAGGTAAAAAGCACAATAATCTATTGTGATAATAGCTAAGGAATAGCATTGTCAAATAATTCAATGTTTCATAAGAGAACGAAACACATTGATATAAGGTATCACTACACCAGGGAGCTAGTGAACAATGGAGAAGTTGTTTTGCAACATTGCAGAATAAAGGAGCTGTTTGCTGACATTTTGATGAAAAAATTGGGGCAAAAAAGTTTCAATTATTTGATGAAATGTCTGGGTATGCACGAGAATGCAGCAGTTGAATTTAAGGGGGAGTGTTGAAATGTTAAATTCAACTGCACACTGGTAAGGAGGATAGATTTTTAATTTTTGATGGAAATGCGAAGTACAACAACAACAAATTTTTGTTGTGTGCACTCCAGTGTGTATTTAAATCACTGCAAGTTAAATTTTTGGTTAATGACCATAGGCTTGTTCTTGGCGTACAAAGCTCCCATCACGCCATTCAAATACCTCACCTGCTCGCATTAATACATTCCCCCAACCATAACATTTACCCCCATTCTGTTTCATTTGCGATGCGATATTGCCTCTATTGCATATCACATATCGCATGCGCAAAATATTATGTTTATCACTCAGACCGCCCATAGACCAAGTCATATAGATTGTGATGCGATATGCTTGAAGATTGTTTGAAGTCCATCGGGCTCCACCACTAGCCAATATAAATCTAATCACTTGGTTTGGAATCCAGACAGCCATGGAGAATTTGGATGCGATGATTTTATTAAGCATGTTTTTGTTTGAATTTTTAAGCACCGCGATGAAAATATTATTAAAGTTTTTTTAACCTTGGTAAAATTTTAATGTTTTAATATGTGACAATTTTAATTTAAACCATTTGGGTTATGTATATTATATATATAAGTTTCATAATATATATTATAAACATCATATGTTTATAATGTATATAAAAGATAGAAAAGTGAATTAAAAAAAGAAGTCGTGAAGAGCACTGAGTGTGCATTATTTTATTTTGACTCTGTATTAAAGAGAGACTGAGAACATAAAGTGTATTATGCTAGAAGGCTGAGAACATAAATTTTTTTTTAGCTGACTGTGTGTATTCTTGTAATGCGAGAAGGCAGAATAGTGAGACTCTATATGGAAAAAAAAAGAGCCAAAATAGCAGTGACTGTGTTGTAAATGCCAAAAGGTAGAGAGCAGTAAAAGAGTGCCATTTTGGAGACAGAGAGTAGACTTTTAAACACTGTGTGTGTAGCACTTGAAGTTTTTTTAAAATCTAGAACAACAGTTCTAAGCCATTTTGTAATATTCTTTTTTTAAGTTTAATGAATAAAAAAATTTGTGCCATTTCTGTCCAAGATTTTACACTGAATTTCTATGTTGAAGTTGAGGAATTTTTATTCCTCTGTGTGTTTGGAATACTTCAAAAATTCCAACAAAGTTGTATTACTTATTAAATTTGAGCGAAGCAATGACAGACATAGCTTAAGAGCTGACTTCAGTGATTAGGGTTTTCAACACCCATCGTAGAGCTCACACGCCAAAGAGAGCAGGGAAAATTTACTATATAATTTATGGTACTCACAAAATGTGAGCGAAGCAATGACAGGCATAGCTCAGGAGCTGACTTCACTAATTAGGGTTTGCAACACCCATCTCAGAGCTCACACCTGAAGAGAACAGGTTGCAATTTAACGAATGTTGTGAGGAGGGAACAGGGTGATTCCCATTAATCGTATTTCTTTCATTGGAACTGTAATTTCTAACTACTTCTTTTTAACTACTTTATGTTTCAATTGCTAAACATATTTCAATCATAAACATATAATCCAAAGGTGCAGAGTTATGACAAATTAGCTGGACGGAGGTACTTCTCATGGAGGAAAGTTCTTCTCATGGAGTAAGGCTCCCATTAAACGTATTTCTTTCATTTGAACTGTAATTTCTAACTACTTATTTTTAACTACTTTATGTTTCAATTGCTAAACATATTTTGATCGTCAACATATAATCCAAAGGTGCAGAGTTATGACAAATTAGCTGGAGGGAGGTACTTCTCATGGAGGAAAGTTCTTCTCACGGAGTAAGGCATAATAACGCTTAAATATATATGCAGAAAAATATATCTAATTAAATATTTTGAAGTGCTATATTTAGATATTAAAATGTATTATAAATAATGTAGTTATATAAATTAAATTGCTAATAAATATGAATAAACATCAATTTATAATAAGTATTAAAATATTTTAAAATTTAAATGGTTAAGATACATAAACATATATATAGAAAAATATATATATTTCTCTATTTATCTAGATTCAAATTGGAGTTAATAATGCTTTTTGAAATATTATAATTGTAATAATAATAATATGGTAAATTAATAATATTTTGATAAATATTATTATTGTAATATATTAACTTTGAGAAAAAAAACCATTTAATTATAAAATATATACTTACTAATACACAAAAATATACAATTAAACAAAAATAAAACCAAACATATGTTACTTCTCTATTATAATATTATCAAATGAAATCTACAAATTACAAATTTACCACATGGTATCGGTATCAGCTATTCTAACACAAACTATATCATAATTCTTATTTTCTGTCGATTAGAGAAGGAGGGATAGGAATAGGACAAAGCAACCAATAATTTTTTTTGGAAGCTATAACTTCATTAATTCACTAAAGCAATATATACTAATCCATATTGATTCTTCTATTTTAGATAAGTCTTTTCCTTCTACTATTCCTCTGGTCCTTCACCTTCCCGATTACTTGCTATGCCCTCCGGGAATCTTCGCTTTGATTTTATCCACCAACCCCGGCTTCTGAGATGGCGTAGAATGACCCGTCTGAGTCTGGCATCTGGGAATCTTCTATTTGATTTTATCTAGAAGCCCTGTCTTCTGATTCGGATTAGAATGCACAGTTTGTCTCACTTGCCTGAGTGTGACTATGGGTGTGGCGACGGTCCTGGTGCTCCTGAGCACGACGAGCTCAAACGGGTGCTACATTTTGAGCCATGATAAAACACTAAAAGCAGGTATATATATATGATAAAGCACTAGAAGGAGGTATATATATCAATAAAAAATTGGGGAGATGAGAATGTAGTAAAAGCTCCAGATTAAATGAGATGATATATTGAAAGTGAATTGTAATAAAAGAGGGAGGGTATATTTATAGCTCTTCTTGTGGCATGACCAGTTATAATTATGTAGTGCAAGCAGTGTGGTGCGGTAAATGTAAGTTTCAATTTACTTGTTGAAAATTAGATTATAATAATTTATTATATTAGCACAATTATATTAGTAAATGTAGTTAATATATATTAATTAATTGAAGGTGAAAAATGAATTAATTGAGATTAATAAATCATGGATGACTATGACTAATTATAGTTAGAAATGCTTAAACTAGCAATTGCATCAAATGTTGCAAAGGGAAAGCCCGAAGGCTGGAGCATAGGAAAGGGAAAAAGTGGTTGGAAAAGATAACACTGAAAATTTTATGTAATTTTATTTATTTATTAGTGTTTTTTTCACAAAGAGTTTGAAATCTGTTATAATGTTTTTTATGTTTTGGGAGAGATTTCTTCATGGGATAAGTTTAAGGTGAGTTTAAAACATGCTATTTAGCTAAGTATTGCCCAAAATTAGAAGATATGCCACAAGAAGACATAGTGAAAAAGTAAAATAATAAACTAATCTTAATAAATTTTTCATGAGATACGTTTAAGGTGAGTTTACAACATGTTATTTAGCTAAGTCTTGATATAAATTAGCAGATATGTCATGGGAAGATAAAGATTAGTTTATATGGAGATGAAGCAAGATAGTTCTTTCAAAATATTATTTGAGACAAGGCTACAAAACCTCTCTTTTCTGAGTGTAATAGGGCATTAGAATTTCATGCCTCATTACTGAGTGTAATAGGGCATTGAAATTTCATTATGAGTGGTTTCTTTCTTTGCTAGAATCACTAAAATTGGCTGCTACTCAAAGCTAGCGTCAAAAGAGATAATATTGGGCAGCAGACTACATCGTTGCACTATCTACATTGAATCTCTTACTAAGAATAATATATCTTGATTTTATACTCTCCTCACATTATCTGATGAATTCTACTATGTGCTTCTCTCTGTAAGGGTGTTGTAAACTGCTAATGTTGGGCCTCTTGTAAACAAGATCGCTGCTAGGAATTAATGGCAACAGAAATCTAGGGGAGGGCTTGGAAGGTGTCTTGTTGTAATTTATTTTGTACTTTCCTTCGATACTTATCTTTTTCTATTAAAAGAGATAGAAAAGTTTGTATATGTACGTAATTATGGAAGATATTTTACATATGTAACTATGTATTGATGGAATTTTCCTCACAATTATTAGAATTCAAGTTAGTTATAAAAGTTGGTTAGGTGGAAATCTGAGAATGAATCATTTATGGAAAACCTCTCATATGTGCCTAATAACCAATCATAGGGAAAAACAAATTTGATCAATACTTGTCCATATATAATAGATGTACAACGATGCATATGCTAAATGTACAACCATGCACACCGCAATACATAAAGGGCTATCGAAAACACTCCATGGCACAATTCTTTACAAATATATTTGGGTTTCTAATCCCAATATTGCATAAAATTGTCTTTCAAGAACCATCTCCATTGGCAACTTGAACAAGGAAAATATAATCAATACATAGCATTAGCATAATAATTGACGTAGTATGATAAATAATTCATCCAATAGATGCCATCAACCAACCATTAGGTCCAATTAACAATTAGAAGGGTATAAATACTAATGAAACTCACACCACTTCACATATTAGTTCAACCTTAAAGGTATTTTTCAATTAAACTTGAAAAATACATTATTCAAAGACCCAAGTTGGAAAATCCAACGACCATAGTATGGACCTTATATTTCAATTTAGAAAAAAAGTGTAGTGATATGCAATTTTTATCAATTGAACACCACACGGATTACATTCAATATTTAATGACAACTTGGTCAAACCATATGTTCCACTCTTTCAAAAACAATTAGGCAACATTGATCAAGATAACCTTTAATCAATATGGGACCTTGCTTCCACCATTGATCAACAAATCCAACAAGCACAATATTTAACACTCTAGGGAGAAATACGGTCAAATCTAGATGATATATATAAAAATAAAGTAAAAAATTTCCCTTGAGTAATCAAGTCCTAGTTGTTGGTGTGACACCTTGTTGAAAATAAACTCCTTTACCTCCTCTAAGGCAGACTCTAACCTTCCTTTTCAGACTTGCAAAGCTGTATGAGGAGTTGAATTTTGAGAAATCGGCTCTAGAGCCGACCACTAATTGATATGGGTACTATAACCCCGACGCAGAGGAGCCACACAAGAACTTTATAGGTGGTGAGCATCTCTACAGTTAATAAATCTTAAGGGGATGTTCCAGTAGTCTAGCGACTGGATGATCTCCTTCTCAATGCAAAGAAATTTTAGAAACCTTGGTAATCCTTCTACTGTCTCTATCTCGACCAGGACCCATGCCATACATTTATGTACCACCAAGGTAGAAACTTAATCAAGGTAAATGAAACTTCCCACTAAATTTTCCACCTTAATGAGTGCCTCCTTTGACCATATCTCAAGAGGGAAGCTCAAACAGAATGCAGGATGCCATTTTTATAGCTACAATGAACCCTTGCCTATATCATGGGTATTACAGGGGATTAGTTCAAGATCATCCTGTGACAGAAAGTTAAAGTGGATCCAGTGGATCCATTTTTTCATTAGGGGAATTTTGAGGTCTAAAATGGGCCTCCTAAGGAAATTATAAAATAATAACTTGGAAAAAATAAAAAAATATTTGATGACATCATCAAAATTTAGAGGAAAAAAGAAAAAAACTACTTTTTCAACTGGTATTTTCAACTTATCTCCCAAAGGTTTTCTCAAATTTCTAGTGGGAGCACTCGTTGGATGCAAGATTTAATTCCTCATCCAAGGAGTACCCATGTTGCATACTTTCGATGGACCCTACTACGTGAAAAATGAGAAATACATGAAAAAACGTGATCACGTTTTTTCATGTATTTCTCATTTTTCACGTAGTAGGGTCCATCGAAAGTATGCAACATGGGTACTCCTTGGATGAGGAATTAAATCTTGCATCCAATGAGTACTCCCGCTCGAAATTTAAGTAAAATATTTGTATATAAGTTGAAAATACGAGTTGAAAAACTAGTTTTATTATTTTATTATTTTTTAATCTTTTTACCCTTTTACTTGAAAAATGGTGAATCATTCCTCATGGTTGAAATCATCATCTTGAATCCTATTGGTTATTACAAAGTTTATTTTGGTTTTTAATTTTTCTTAGGAGGCCCATTTTAGACTTCAAAATTCCCCTGATGAACCAATACACTCATGATCAGAGTATAACCTACTAGAGGTTTCCATGTCGCTCTCATCTAGGATAAAAGTTGTTCGTGGATAATTTTTATGTAACTTAGCTTATCGATTAAATCTCTCTTAGAGAGGGATTCCACTCTATCCAAGTTTATTTCCACCCGTAGGGTTATTTATTTCAAAGCCGCTAGCACCTTTACATGTTTTTGGACGTGTGTTACACTTTATTTTGTCATCATGACATTTGACTATTTGTATAGGTCTATCAATATCTATATAATGTTCCCTTAGAAGTCAAAAACCACAATTTTCATGAATCAAGTCTTCAAATTATAGAATTTTTTTTTAAAATCCTCAAAAGTCTACCTCCACACTTTTACTATCCTTTTCCTTCAGACCCGTGAAAGTTTGGTCTATAAACTGCGGAAACCACGCACATTTTGCTAATATTACATGCAGACCCCCGTAAAAAGAAAAATAAAAGAAAAATTAGTTTTTAGAAGCATAGATGGCCGAATATTCTCCCAACTGGAAGCTTCTAGAAGTGTAATGAGTTCAAGCTTTATCCCTCCACTCATGGAGCTTACCCCTTGGTCTATGGAGTTCAAATCTCTCCATGAGAGGAATCCATCCCCCTCTTCATGGAGCTGAAACTACCTCCATTTCCCTATAAATTGAGCTCAAGTTTCAGGCTAAAGGGTAGATTCTATGATGCAACTCAAGCTGCACCAACCTAATGTATGTTTACGAAATGCATTTTCTTTGCATATATCCCAAGATAATCATAACATACATAATTAATTTCCATTTTTCAACCATATAATATAACCCAAAAGATATAACCATTAGTTAATAAATTACCTAGGCTCATAAATTTCGTTTAAAAACCCTGATGCCATCATAATAAATTTAGGTCCACATTTAATATTGTGTCCTTCATCTGGTGGCTATCGCACTCCACAATTGATACAGGCATAAATCTGACGGATTTCGCTCTCTATCATGCACAACCGTTAGATTTTTTATAATATGCGAAATGGGTGCTATTTAAGTGCAACATGGTACCTCTAGAGCTTTATCTCAATCCCTCAACAACTATAACTTACCATTTCAAACCCGTACGAAAACCTCTTGTTTTTTTTTAGAACCGTTTCATTGTTCTACAGTGCCATCGATTCACAGTTTCCAACAAACTCACAATGCGGTCACAACAAACAAAATTCCCTTCCTTGAAATTCTATTAAACATCAAACCGCCAGATTTCTCCTCTCGACATTAATCTACTCTCCTTTATTATTATTAATGTTGTTCGGTTACAACGCAGCTTCAGTTTTAACACTCCAATCAACCAAAATAAATTCACCAATAGAAATTTTTTTCGAACTATGCACTTGCTCCAGACTTAGACACACAGATTTACAATCAAAACCTTAAATGCGTAATTCGTTCAGTATTAATTTAAATTCCACTTCATCCATTTAGCTAATGACTCCAATTAAAGCATAAGAGAGAATATGATCCAGTTTCTAGTTCATAAAGAGTAGAACGTTACCAGTATCTCCAGTATCGAATTTTCACAGGGTTTCCAATGAAATTTAATAATAAAACATGATTGTACACAACTTAAATCAATTACTCATAAAATGGAATTTACATATTTTTTTCCCATGGCTTGATTTCATTAGGGTCCCGCACTCTGTTTTCCCCAATTATCTTCTTCTATCTCTAATTCTCGTATCCTGTATATCTCTCCTACCTCTTTTTTATGTCGTTTAGGTTTAGAATTATATACAAATTGATTCTAAACCAAAATTGGTTTAGATCTCTAGTTTTCTAAACAAATCCCTAATTCTCTTAAGTCCTCATTAATTCCTAAAATATATCTTCACTACAAGGAAAAGACCCTTTGGCAGATTTTTTTGAGGAAATCCACAGAAAAATAACCCATATATCTGTTTCTAGTGGAGGTTACTAGAGGAGGTTGGCGGGTGGAGGGTTTTGCTAATGATTTTTGCTTGGTGCGCTTATCATTAAATGTCGCACCAATGCTATTGAATCTGGAAAGCATCAACGCACAAAACAATGGCATATTGGACACCGTGCACTCTGTACAGACCCGCCCGGTGCGTTGTATTATTCTATAGCGCGGGTGCTTCACAACTCTTCTGTACTGGTGCATTATAAAACACCGCACCAAAACTGAAACTTCTCAGTGCGATAGAAAGAAACCGTAGTGGTGCATCATAAAACAATGTGCAAAAACACAAATTGATTGGTGCGTTTGTAAGAAATAGAACCAGTGTGTTTATAAACCACACGCACCGGTAAAGGGTTAAATAAAAAAAATATTACGCCAAAAACCCCAGATTTTTCATTTTTCTAGTTCTTCTGAGCTCTCAATTACCGGTGCGCTCTACCATAGAAAGCAGCAGTGCACACAAAACATTGGCACACTGGACAACGTGTGCGATGTACACACGTGCCCTGGGCATCCTATTACAGTAACGCGCCGGTGCTTCACAACTCTTTCGTGCTGGTGCATCATAAAACATCCCGCCAAAACAGAAATGTGTTGATGCTTTCTTATCCAAGGGCATCGGTATGCCTATAAAAATCACACATTGGAATAGCATTGAATATAAAAAATTAAGTCAAAAAAACCAGTGCTTTACGACTATTCCACACTAGTGCTTTACGAATATTCCGCCCCGGTGCATCATCAAAACATCGCACCAAAACTGAAACATCTCGATGTGGTGTTAAGAGACCCGCCCCAATGTGTCATAAAAAACACACCAAATTTGATACTGCCCGGTGCGGTTTTAATTAAGCGTATCGGTGCACCTATAAAACCCTATGCATCGGAACAGGGTTAAATAAAAAAAATTACAGCCAAAAAACTACATTTTTCGCTTTCCTAGTGCTCGAGAGCTCTCAAGCACCAGTGCCATTTCCCCTTCTCTGAGCTTCCCTGACATCGATGCTCTCATTGCACCCATTGCACGCACTGTTGCTTTGCATTGGCCACCAATCTCTAGCTTGCATTTTAAAAAACGGTGGGCAAATTTTCTTTTGCAAATTTTACAGGCAATATGCCTCCTCGACGGCGAAATGTACACGTATTTTTCTAGTTTTTCCATAATTAAGCCTTTTAGCGTATTATAATTTGAAATAACCTTAAAAAAAGTCATTAAAAAAAAAAAAAAATTGTCGCGCAGTGCACCTAAGCCGTTCGGCTCGCACCGGATAGCGGTGCTGCTTGTAAAATTTATAGGTCACACCGCCACCGGTGCTAACGGTATCCGCATTGTTTTTGGGGTGGTACCGAAAGGCGCTCCGCATAATTTTAAATTAAAAATAAAATAAAATGCAATGCGCTCATTTAACTAGGCACACTGTTGACCATGGGAATTGTAGTGTGGTGCATTGACAGAATTATCTGCCCCAGCGTCTGTCAGCGCACGGCATTTGGCATTCGAAAAGGGTCAATGGTGCTGCAGGGTAAAATATTGCATCGTCGACTATGTAATTGTTAGGAAGTCAGTGCGCTGACATGACTATATGCTCCAGGGTGTATATTTCATTCAGCACACCGCTATTCTGACCTCAGATATAATCAACGGTGCTTGAAAAAAATTCAACTGCACCGAGGGTGGTGCATTGTATTTCATTTGGGGCACCGCCACTGGTGCGCTACAAACTTAAGCCGCACTGGAACTAATGCGTGACTGTTTTTGTGGTGCACTGACTGGTCTAATTTTATTTTTTCAAATATATATATATTTCCAAATACATGTATGTTTTAATAAAAAAAAATATTTAATATGTTAATGATTCAGAGAGAAGAGTAGGAACAACAACAACGACACGCGGAACAATATGACATGATTCGCCAATGGGAGGCCCGAGAGAGGGTGAGAGATGAATACGCTTGCCTTATTATAGCAGATACCCAGGAAATCCTTAGGCAGATAGGGCTTCCCAAGTTCTGTGAGGAGGCTACTTCCTGAAAGGCCCATAGTGTGTTTTTGAGATATCTTATCCATAGGTGGAATGCCCATCGACAGGCTTTCCAAGTTGGTCCTGACCAGTGGTACAAACCCACTGAGGAGGATACTTATTTTATTATAGGACTATCGAGGAGAGAGGTGGATTTTCCCTCATTCCTAGAGGTGCCAGCTGGTTGTGTAGTAGGGAGTTAGTTAGTTTACTCCCAGAGATACATTGGAGCACATGTACTATCTCCTTCAGAGTTTCAGGTACCTGGAGGTTAGTTATATATAGGTACATTTGATAGACAGGACATGCAATTCCTCTCACTTATCATTTCGACCATTTTTCACAATACCAGTGATGGGCAAAGCATTATTTGGTCACTTTTATATTACGTTGATTCTTTAGTACAGGAGCCATGATTTGTTAGGTAGTCTACCATTTTTTTGCAAAATTTTTGTATGGCCTTAGATAGATGTCGTGCTCATGCACAAGGGAGAGTCAACTTCCCTTTGTCTTTAGAGCTATTTTGTTTATTTTTTGAGAGGTTTCTAGAGATGAGACCTAGTTTTGTTCGACAGCCTCGTAGGCCAATGTTGAAGGCCTAGATGCACATGTGGGGGCAGATGATGCCCAAGAGGGGATACACTATGTTTCCATCTAAGATATCGCATGATGCACTGGACTTACTAGCCAGTGTTGAGGGGCTACATCCCTTCATTATGGTCCCATGTCCTTATGCTGGATTATGTTGGCAAGGGTGTGCCAATATCCTTTCACAAATGATGAGCCTCCAGATGATAGAGGTAATATTACTGTTTTATTTATGTTTATTCTAACATATTCTTTAACTTATTTTTATTAAATTGTGTAATGAAATTGTCTAATTATTTTTGTGTACTTGTATATATTTTTCATATCTTGGCTCTTTTAAGGGAGAGCAACTATTACTACTTTAACAATAGCACAAAGAGACTTGTTGAGAGATAATAATAAGAAGGACTCCAAAGCCCTATTCTATATCTACCAAATAGTACATGGGAGTATATTCCCAAGGATTGCGGGAGCAAAAAAATCCAAGGAGGCATGGGATATTCTCAAGACAGCCTATCAAGAAATGGATAAAGTGAAGAAAAAAAGACTACAAATGCTGAGGAGAGATTTTGAAACTCTCTGTATGAAAGAGTCTTCTAAGATAGACTCATTCTTCGCAAACATGATTGGGTTGGTTACCCAAATAAGGTCTCATGGAGAGACACTTGAGGAAAGAAGAATAGTGGATAAAATATTTAGAAGTCTACCCTCGACATTTGATGCCATAGTAGTGGCAATAGAAGATATAAAGGATCTCTCACAATTTTCAGTGGATGAGCTTTGTGCATCCCTAATGTCTCATGAACATAAACTAAACAGAATAACGAATTGCTCATTGGAGCATGCTTTCAAGACACAAATGTCTTTTGGTCGAGGTAGAGGTCAAGGAAGATGAAACTACTGAGGAAGAGGAAGAATCCCACAAAGAGGTGGAAGAAACAACCCTGCAAGCACAAGTGTAAGGGGCAGCAACTAGAATCAAAGTGAAGGTTGAAGCCAACACCAAGCACAAGGACAAAGGTATGATAAATCCCAAGTCTAATGTCATTATTGTAAAAATTATGGGCATCATTCCAATCAATGTAGAAAGAAACAAAATGACATGAATAATATGAAAAATGTTAATTTTGCAAAAGAAAATCAGAACCATAGTAATGTGCTTCTAACATGTAATGTAGCACAAGAAAATCATGAAGATGTATGGTTCTTAGAATTAGGTTGTAGTAACTACATGACTGGAAACATAGCAATGTTTTCCAATCTGGATGAAAATGTGAAGTCTGAAGTGACAACGTGGACTGAAATCAAAGTCTTTGTGATGGGGAAATGAAGATTATCAACACTCACAAGGAAGGGAGAAAAGAAATTTATGCCAAATGTCTATTATGTACTTGGCCAGAAATGTAACCTTCTGAGCATTGGAAAACTCGTGGACGATGACTACAATGTATTTTTTAAGAATAATGTGTCCACAATCATGGACATATCTCCAAGTAAAAAGGCCATTGCAGAAGTGCATATGACAAAGAATAAGATGTTTCCTCTCAAGCTCAGAACATACTTGAAGGAAGGAGGTCTGGTGGCAGCAATCACACAAGAAGTCTTTCAAGAAGAAGTGAAAGACGAAAATTGGTTATGGAATTTGAGATTTGGACATCTCAATTTTGGAGGATTGAACCTCTTACATAGAAAACGAATGGTAAAAGTTTTATCACTCATTGAAAAACTAGACAGCCTATGTGATGGCTGCATCTTAGGCAAACAACATAGAGAATCATTTCCAGTAGGGAAGAGTATAAGGGAAAAAGCACCCTTAGAGATTGTCCACTCATATTTGTGTGGACCAATGTAAATGCCACTATTAGCTCGCAGTCACTATGTCTTGAAATTCATAGATGATCATACAAGAAATACTTGGGTTTATTTCTTGAAACAAAAGAGTGAAGTGTTTGAACAATTTTACCACTTCAAAGCTCTTATTGAGAAGAAAAGTGAGCACTACATAAAATTTCTAAGCACTGACAGAGGTGGAGAATATATCTCCAAATATTTCCTAAATTTCTGTAGGGAGAATGGAATACACAAGAATTTTACTACAAGGTACACACCACAAAAAAACAGTGTTGCAAAAATAATAACATGACCATCATCGACATGGTCAGAAGCATGTTGAACGAAAAACATTTTCCAAATGAGTATTGGGCTGACGTTGTGAATTGTGTAGCGTATATGTTGAATAGATGCCCAACGAAAGTTGTTATGAATAGAGTCCTAGAAGAAGCATGGAGTGGAAAAAAGTAGTTTATCGGTCACATGAAATTATTTGGATGTGTGGCTTATGGAGATGTCACGGATCAACTAAGAAATAATTTGGACAGCAAGGGGGAGAAGTCTATATTTGTTGGATACATTGATGAATCCAAGGCGTAAAAACTCCAAAATCCATCATCCAAGAAGAAAATAACCAATAGAGATGTGGAGTTCATTGAATAAGAAGCTTGGGATGGAATTTTAGAGAGGACAGTGAATGTGAAGACATGTGTGTCTCACGAAGAGGAAGCGGAATGCACAACATCAAATAATTCCTCTACGGTGGCTCCTCCTCCACCTACACCACGAGCAAGAAATATAACAACCTTGATAAATCAAGGAAGTTCTTCTCCAAGCGCACCATAGGGATCAAAAACTCCCTCAAGTTCTAGTGGAACTCCAAGCACATCAAGAAGACCAAGATTTATAAATATGAGTGAAATTTATGAGCAAGAAGATGATAATAATAATGGTTTGAATTCTTTATTTTATTTGTTTTGTCATTTTGATGACCCAATTCATTTTGAAGATGCAGTAAAAGAAGAAAAATGGATTGGAGCAATGAATGAGGAGATTGGAGCAATAGAATAGAATGACACATGGGAGTGAGTGGACCTCCCACAAGGTAAAGAACTATTTGCAGTAAAATGGGTCTATAAGACCAAGAGAAATTCTGAAGGCAAGATAGAAAGGGATAAACCAAGACTTTTTGTCAAAGGCTACAAGCAGCAATAAGAAAGAGATTATGAAGAAACCTTTGCACTAGTTGCAAATATGGAAAAAGTGCAGACACTGTCGTCCATTGCAGCACAAAAAAAGTGGAAAGTCTACCAAATGGATGTCAAGTCAACATTCTTGAATGGAGTGTTGAAAGAGGGGGTATATGTTGAAGAACCTCCAGGCTATGAAATTAAAGTCCAAGAACACAAAGTATGCAAGTTGAAGAAATCTCTTTATGGGCTGAAGAAAGCACCAAGAGCATGGTACAGCAGGATTGATGCTTACCTGATGAATAATGGGTTCGAAAAGTGTGATGGTGAACCCACAGTCTACATAAAATAAAATTATGGTAAGATCCTTATCGTTGTTTTAGATGTAGAGGCGTTTATTTTCACATGCAATGAAGTTTCTCTTATTGTTGATTTTAAAGCAGTCATGAAGAGTGAATTTGAGATGAATTACTTAGGCTTATTGAGATACTTATTGGGCATAGAAGTAAGGAAAAATGAGAAGGGAATTTTTATTTCCCAAGAAAAATATGTTGTAGAAGTGTTGAAAAGGTTTAACATGCATAACTGCAAAGAAGAAGTAACTCCAAATGATATGAGGTTGAAGTTAAGCAAAGAAGATTGCAGCAAAAATGTAGATCCAACATTGTACAAGAGCATAGTTTGTAGTCTATTGTATTTGACTAAAAATAGGCCTAATATTATGTATGATGTAAGTTTAGTTTCTAGATTCATGGAAACACCAAAGGTGACACATTAGCAAGAAACTAAAATGATTTTAGGGTATGTGAATGGATCAAAGGGGTATGGTGTTCTATAATCCTCAACTCGTAATTTTAAGTCGATTGGTTACACTGACAATGATTGGGCTGGAAGTGTAGATGATAGAAAGATAACATCTAGGTATGTGTTTCATTTGGGATTGGGAGCCATTTCATGGGCTTCTAAGAAGAAACCACTAGTTGCTTTATCAACAATAGAAGAAAAGTATGTAGCATCAACAACATCAGCCTCTCAAGCTATTTGGATGCGGAAGATGCTGAGAGATTTGTGTCATGAGAAAGACAAAGGAACCATAATCTATTGTGATAATAGCTCAAAAATAGCATTATCGAATAATTCTGTCTTCCATAAGAGAACAAAGCACATATATGTGAAATATCATTTTGTAAGAGAATTGGTTAACAATGGTGAGATTTTTTTGCAGCATTGCAGGACAGAGGAACAATTTGTTGATATCCTCACAAAGCCATTAGGATAGAAGAGTTTTGTTTATCCCAGATAGTGTATGGGAATGACTGGTAGTGGCATTTGTGATTAAGGGGGAGTGTTAGGATTATACTCCCAACCACCGCTATGAATGAGAAGCAGCAGCAACCCACACTTCATCAATTTTTTGCAAATAAGGACAAGCAAGGATCTAAGAGCCCAAAGGCATTTTCATGCAACCACAACAAACAAATTACCTGAACCATCCTCTGTGTTTATTTCCTTACCTACCAATTTGACTTACCTTTACTCAGAGCGTGCAATTGCAAGTTTTCTGTTTTTTTTTTACCACTTAAGCCATTCACCATATGTTCTTCTAATGTGATATATGACTGGACCTACCTTAGCCTTATCACATGAGATAAAACCTTCTTTTGCGCCTTATTCCTTTATATTTCCCTTATCGCAATTACCAGCAGTTAGTCGAACTCGAGAGCGCGCTTCGCCTTGTTTGGCACTAACCTTCTGCCATTTGCAAGTTAAGTTATTTGCTGAGCGATGCGATTCTGTTTTCCCATTTAGCACCACAATGTATGTTGGTTGATTTGCGATGCGATCATGCCATCGCACATCGTGCCTGCAAGGATTTGTGTTTACCCATGTTCGCGCTAGGTTAGAGTTAAGATTTCCGATATGCGATCTGCGATAAAGAGCCAGATGCGATCAGGACTCAGAACTAGAACAAATAATATTTAAGATCTGCGAGTTTATGTTTTGAACGCGTTTTTACGTGTTTTTTTGTATAAGCATAAATACGGCCTGTGTGACGATTTAATGAAGATATGGGTATTTTTACAACCCAAGGATGAGAATTTGTTGAATGTCTATTCAACAATGAATCACATATATTATATTAGGTTTTACAGGCTTTGGCCATTATTGTATAACTAATGCAATCTCATTTTTTTTCTGAGGGAGAAGCGATGGAATAGAAATAGAAGTTCATTCCTTTCCTGTATTTTTACATTGTATTTGAATGACTGTTTATTTCTACACATTTTTTAGAGTCTATGGGTTGTGGGGTAAAACACATCCCTCTGTATTATTGTTTCATTCAATATTTTCAACATTTCTAGGATTCTTGTCCTCGACTAATCAATATGAAACAATGTGTTGAATGATTACACTCAAGATAGTTATAATGAAAAAATAATGAATTCTACAAATTTAATTTCATCCTAAGGGCATAGATAATAAACAATATTGAAAAACCTTGAATTATGGAAGCTTTTTTACATCAGAAAATATTTTAGTTGAAGTCATTAATCGATAGTTTCTTTTCCATGGTGGAGACAAAATGATAGAACTGAATACACATTTCATTCGTGGAATGCGAACATGTTTTTTCTTCTCATATGGTTCCACCACGAATCCAAATATTGCATGCTCCACCTGTAATTACGAGAAGAAAACATTATTGTGTCCATATTCAAGAAGAAAGTTACTAATAATTTCTAAAGAGTGATTTGAATAGACGATTTTTATATATTTCATAATGTAGTGCCTACAGTATGTTAAACCCCAACAACCAAATCAAAATGAAATATTTTCTGGGTACTAATACAGAACGGAATAAATTTCATTTTAGACATTAAATTTTCAAGAATACCTCGAAAATATCAAAATTAACATTCTATTTTTCTCATTCATGCAATCCATACAAACTAAAAACAACCCACAATAGAATTGTCCCACCAAAATTCCCTCTGACCATATTCCTGGAACTCAAAATGTATGGATGTAGAAGCATGTTCCTCGAAGAAGACAAATCAACGACATTTATCATATGAATCCCATTGATTTAAGTTATTTGAACTTGTAGGACACTAAAAATACCATTAACACTTTGGAAGTCATCATCCATTGTCATATCAAAGTATGCTCCTTGCCCTCCTATTTATATCATCCAACCTCTCAAAAATATTTTGACATGTGCATCAAAATAAATAATTTTTTTCTTAATTATGTTTTCCCTTTAGCACAAATGTACATCCTACATAAAAGAACTTAAGAACAACCTTTCACTTAGTGTTTGAATAGAAAAAAATTTCTGGATTTTGGGTAAGTATCCTACTTAGTTTTTCGATATTGGAAGCATCTTTAGATGGATTTTTCTTGTGGAATTGAATTCTTTTGTTATGATAATTGGTTATATTCATAACACCAATAGAAGCAACAAACAATGAAGAATTTTCATTTCCATTGGATCCTACATCACTTTCCCTTTTCTCTTCAATAGAAGTGTCTTGTAAAATATATGTAATCTATGCACTCCATTATAATGTTTCAAAATGATATATTGACAATGACCAAGATCTCCAATTAACATTATTTATCAAGACAAAGAAAAATATAAAGACCTAGAAAATAACCTTTTCATCACCCTCTAAGGACACCAATGAGAATGTTGAAGGTATTTTCATTGGACGCAATTGTTGAAGTGCTTCCATGGTAATGGATAATATATATAATAGACATATGACAAGTGATCCCACAATTTTATATTCCTAAATATCGTAAGAGTTGCATTTTTTCAATGTTTCTACAATTGTTCATCTCTATGAATCTGAAGTTTTTGAAATGTCCGTATTTTGAGTATGGTTTGATTTTCTAACTCATGATTTGATACACAAAAAAACCTATATACCTATTCTAAATCTACCAACACATTGTAAGGTGTGAGCTCTAAGGCCTCTTGTAAACTAAATACCTGTTTTGAGAGGTAAAAAATCACGAGAAGGCCTCCAACCCAACTGTGACCATCAAGTCTTTCACTATCCAAGCTTTGTGGTTGTGACATGTTCATTCTTAGCTTGGTCTGTTGTCGCAAATCTTGTGTGGTAATTTCTTGCAAGAAGGAAAAAGTATTATACCAGATCAGGGAAAGGAAGCATACAGTTTCTTTCTGCAAATAATGCGTTGGATTGCAAATGTGAAAATAATGACTCATTGGATAGTATACAAGCTTGAATAAACAAATAAATGTGTCCAAGGCTCTTTATCCTCCTAGTAATGGTAACTTTCATGATATTTTAAAGGTACACAACTTCCCATGGTGTATATGTTTCACTTCCTTTTAACACATTTCAAAAAAGTAAGCATCAAACCTACACCCTGTCATAGGTGCAAAGCTCCTTACAAGAAAGAGAAAACAATGGAGCACAACAAATAGTAAAATTTTCTTCGAGAAAGTTCTTAAGAGTCTAGACATTGAGATAGACAGACAGTTGGGTGTTGCAGACTCTAGAAAACTCTGTGAGAATAGGGGTGGCTAATAGGGATGGTAGAGATATGTTTAAATTTTAAATGCTAATATTTTTCTAGCTTGCTAAAAAAGAGACATAGGTAGGTACGAGTTCAAATCTTGTGAGGACTCAGCTTTAGGATAATAAGCTACTTGGTGAGCATGGCTCTTGAAGCATTCCACTTGGGTGGTGTAAACTCAACAAACCTCCATGAGAACAGGGGTGGCTAACAAGGGTGGTAGAGATATTTTTAAATTTTAAATGATAAGCTTTTTCCATCTCCCCAAAAAGGAGACACATTTAGGGAAGAGTTCAAATCTTCTGAGGACTCAGATTTAGGATAATGAGCTACACATTCAGCATGTCTACCTAAGATTTCTTTTTAAAGGGTGATTTGAATAGAAAATTTTTATATCTTTCATGATGTAGTGCGTACAATATGTTAAACCCAAACCTACTGAATCAAAATGAAACATTTTCTGGATATTAATATAGAAAGGCATAATTCCTCAGAATTCTCAGAAACAACATTTTATTTTACTCTTTCATGCAATCTATACAAACTGAAATTAACCCACAACATAAGTGTCTCACCAAAAAACCCTCTGACCATATTCCAGGAACTCAAAATGTATGGATGTTGAGATATGTTCCTACAAGAAGGAGAACCAACTACATTTATCATTTCAATCCCATCGATTTAAGTTATTTGAACTTGCAGGACACTGAAGATACCATTAATAGTCTAGAATTCATCATTTGCTGTCATATCAAAGTATGTTCCTTTCCCTCCTATTTATATCAATCACCTTCTCTAAAATATTTTGACATGTTCATCAAAAGAAATAATTTTTTTCTTAATTGTGTCTTCCCCTTAGCAAAATTGTCAATCACACAAAAAACAACTCAATAAGAACTTGTCAATGTATGTGTAAATAGGAGAAAATATGTGGATTTGGGGTAAGTGTCCTACTTAGTTGTTCGAGAATCGAAGCATATTTAGATGGATTTCGCTTGTGGCATTGAGTTCTTTTGTTCTTAGAATTAGTTCTCTTGAAAGCACTAATGGAAGCATAATAAGAATGTTCATGTCCATTGAAGCCTGCATCACTTTCCCTTTTCTCTTCAATAGAAGTATCTTGTAAAATCGATGCAATCTTTGCACACAATTAGAATTTTTCAAAATGATATATTTACAATTCCAAAGATCGTCAATCAACATTTATTACCACGAAAACGAACAATATAAAGACATAGAAAATAGGCTTTTGATCACCCTCTTAAGACACAAATTAGAATGTTGAAAGTATTTTTATTGGACACAACTTTTGAAGTGCTTCCATAGTGTTGGATAATATCTACAATAAACATATTAAAGTTATTGTATAAAAACCTATATGTTCTTTTATTGGAAACAATTTACAATTCTTCTAATCAAATTCAACATCACAATTAAAGTACTCGAACAAATTGTCAAGCTAAGTATAAAGAACCATAACTCCAAAAATATCTAGATACTAATACTAAACCATACTTCTTTGATACATGACAACACTAATATACTTCAGCTAAATTTGTTGAACTATTGTAAGGTGTGATCTCTAAGGCCTCTCGTAAATTGAATACCCATTTTTGGAGCCCAAAAATCATGAAAATGCCTCCAACCCAACCGTAACCACCAACTCTTTCATTTCCGAAGCTCTATAGTTTGACATATTCATGCTTAGTATGGTCTCCATTGGCAAGTCTTGTATAATATACAAGCTTAAAGCAAAAAATAACACCTTTTAGGGTTCCTAAAATAGCAAACTCTACAAGTAAAAAAAACAAAATGCCATCAAGGCTTTTTATCCTCCAACTAATTGAAAGTTTCATGAGATTTTAAATGTGCACAACTTCCCATGGTGGATACGTTTCATTTCCTTTTAATAGATTGCAAATAATAAGCATTTCAAATATATAAATTAAGTTGATATTGTAGTTCAAATGTTTTTGTGAGTTAAACTTTATCCAAGTAAACTTGAATAAATATACATAAGTAAATTAATAAGTATTTAGTATGCATAATTCACTTGCTTGTTTTATTATATATATATATATCAATTTGTATAAAGTAACAACAAATGTTCAAGGATAATAATATTTTAAATGAAAAATAATGCTACAATATATCATAGTTGAAATGTGTTTGTGTGAAGTAAATTTTATTATAGTAAAAAATATGGGTGCATAATTTAATTCACCCTAAAATATTCAAACTTGAATATTGTAATATATTATAAGAAGAACAGAAAAAAATAAGAATAATTTAGATTGTAATATATTATAAGGAAAAAGGAAAAAATAAGAATAATCTAAATAATTTAAAACAATTTGGATTGATATTAAACCTAGATCTATCAATGGCTTAGAGGATGGAATCTCTTAAGGTGTCAATCTCTTTTCAAATGTAAAATTTGAAAACAAATTTAAACCCAAGAGATTTGATATCTATAAATTGTTTGATAAAACCATGTTTAAGATAAATCTAAAATGATCTATAATATAGAAATTGTAGAAAAGTGATTATCATATTACAAATATCTCCCTACACTATACACAGAATCAGTTGATTTTATTATAATTATAAAGTTACATAGCACCCATTACGTTTCCCACGAAAATCCACTTCAATTCTGTGAGCTATAGTGTTCACTGAATTTTATTCTAATTATAAGGTTACATAGCTTCCATTACTCTCCCACGAAAATCCAGTTCAATTCTGTGAGCTATAGTCTTTTTTCAGTTGCGTTGCATTGTGTTTGAATTTGATTTACGAGTAGAAGATTGGTTGTGTTCAGTGCGATTCTTGGAAAGGAAAGACTTCTGAAACAACAATTTACAATTTCACTAGCTATGTTTTATAATAAAATGATCAATGTTTAGAATGTGCCTGCTAATAAGGTATAATTTTGATCCCATCACCAAATCTAATGCATGAACCCTTTTATTTAAAAACGTTTTCATGGAAAATAGTGAGATCGTTGCTTAATGGTAAGATTTCCAGTAGTTGAGATGTTGATTTTAGATATTTTAAATTGAAAAATACCGTCGATATCATTGGATACTTTGTGAAGATAGAAGAAAACGTATTAAGGAAAATTATTTTAACAGTGTTGTTCTGGTAACATGTTTTGTAAATTTTCTACAAATGCTTTGTGCAACACTTTCTCCAAAAGTGAAAGACAAGTAATAAAAGTATATAGAGAGAAAGATTGAATAGCCCACAGGCCTCGAAATTGGCCAGAAATTATGTGTGCAACACTTTCTCCATAAATGTAAAGGTAAACAAATTTTTTTTTGTACAAGACTGAATATAGAAAATACAACGAATATATCATTGCACTGAAGATGTGATTTCCATCTGCTCAAAACAATATTTTTAAAACTATTTTAAATTCATCTCAAAACCATCGATTAAAAAACTAAAAAATTCATCAAATTACGTTTTAAACTGAAAACTATCACTTACAAATGCATAAGTTAAATTTAGCAAGGACTAAAGGACTAAGCTACCATGAAAAATGTTATACGAGCAATGTTTCATCCTCTTTTATGGGATAACAACTATTTTTCCTATTCACTCACGTCATTGGGTGAGCATAGAAATGTTACACAAGCACTCCTCTTTTATGGGATAACAACTATTTTTTCTATTTGTTGGAATGTTTCAGAATTCCAAAATAATAAAAGTCATTTCCTTAACACAGAGAAATATTCAAAATTGCATCCACAGTGACAGAGTTTTCACATAAAAAAAATTTCTATTCCATAAAAAAACTGTTACAGATTGTTCCTCAATAGAGGGATTACAATTGCTGGACTGTTACAAGACACAGTGCCAAACAAAAATTGTTCTTTGTCTCCCACAGAAAAATACTTTGTCTCTTTAAAGCAACATACACTGCTGTGTATACTCTGTTCTTCGTAAAACACTCTCTGTCCTTTTTACAAACGCACTGCTGTGCATATAACTTAACATCTAATATTAAAAACATGACTTTGTTCTGTATATTAACAAAAATATCTCAGATTGAATTTAATGTCATTCGTTGACAAAAAATCACCCGTTAAAAATTCATTTATGGCATCATAACTTCTGCCGGCACCGCTTGGAAATCACATTTATGTCAAATTTGCATTGGTGGCATCAAGATTTTTTTTCCCGCACTGCTGTGCATACATATCTGTTCTGTGTAATTATAAATTACAATACTCTGTTGTTTTCTTCCGTGCACTGCTGTGCTTATAAAAAAAAATCACTGCGTAACCTTTTAATACCTTTCGGGCCTTTTAATATATATGTGTTATATATATTAAAAATAAAACAAATAACGTTAAAACATTAATGCCACAAGTCGTATTAACATATAACGTATGACATGAGACATGTGGACCCCGCTGACAATGACATCAGCAGCTCCGGGGGGGGTTCGTTACTCTGGCCACAAGACTTCATCAACCCCCACGGAATTGGATTACCGCTTGGTCTCTGCTGCCGGTTAACTGCCTCATCCCTGCGCTGTGTTGAATCTATTTGCTGTTGTGCTGCCGTTGAAATTAAATTCCAAAACTCCCCCTTAATTTCAACTACAGGGTTTTCCTGCATACCCATGCATTTTCTGAAATGTTCAAAGCTTTTATGTTGAAGTGGATTTTTGAGGATATCTGCAAATTGATCCTCTGTTCTGCAATGCTGCAAAACAATCTCACCATTGCTAACCAATTCCCGTATGAAATGAAACTTGGTGTCAATGTGCTTTGTCCTTTTCTGAAAAACAGAATTTTTTTACGATGCAATAGCTGAACTATTGTCACAAAAAATCACTGTCCCTTTTACCTATTCTTGGCATAAACTTCTCAACATTTTTCTCATCCAAAGTGGTTGATACACTGCTGCTGTAGCTGCCACATATTCCGCTTCTGCTGTAGATAATGCTACAATGCGCTGTTTCTTAGAAGCCCATGAAATGGTTCCTGAACCCATATGAAAAACATAACCAGAAGTGCTCTTCCGATCATCAACACTTCCAGCCCAATCACTGTCAGTGTATCCAACTAAATCTGAACATTCTGAAGTAGTATAAAAAATACCAAACCTTTTTGTACCTTTAACATACCTCAGAATTCTTTTTGCTGCTTGCCAATGTGCATCCTTTGGCTTTTCCATGAATCTGGAAATTAAACTAATAGCATGCATTATGTCCGGCCTAGTTGTAGTAAAATACATGAGGCTGCCAACTATGCTCTTGTACAAACTAGGATCAAAATCCTTGCTGCTGTCCTCTCTACTGAGTTTTAATCCCATCACTGTGGGAGTGATTGTTGCTTTGCTCTCCTGCATGTTAAATCTTTCAAGTACCTCATTAACATACTTTGCCTGTGAGATAAAAATCCCATTTTCATCTTGTTCTACTTCTATCCTCAAGAAGTATTTCAACAAACCCATATCAGTCATTTCAAATTCTTCTTTCATGACTATTTTAAAATGTTCAATAAGGCAATCATCATTACCTATAAAAATAACATCATCAACATATAAAACTACAATCAATATTTTTCCATATTTTTCTTTGATGTAGAGGGTGGGTTCTCCCTCACACTTTTGAAATCCATTTTCCAGTAGATAGGAATCTATCCTACTGTACCATGCTCTTGGCGCTTGCTTCAGCCCATAAAGAGCTTTCTTCAACTTACACACTTTGTGCTCTTGGCCTTTCTTTTCATAGACGAGAGGTTGTTCAATGTAAACCTCTTCCATTAACACTCTATTAAGAAATTCTGACTTCACGTCCATTTGGTAAACTTTCCATTTGTTTTGTGTTGCTATGGACAACACTTCTCTCATGGTTTCCATTCTTGCAACTGGTGCGGAAGTTTCCTCATAATCTATCCCGTGCTTCTGCTTATAACCTTTGACAACAAGTCTTGCCTTGTGTCTCTCTATTTTGCCTTCAACATTACTCTTGGTCTTGTAAACCCATTTAACACCAACGACATCTTTACCTTTTGGGAGTTCAACCAAATCCCAAGTATTGTTTCTTTCTATGGCATTAATCTCCTCATCCATAGCTTCTATCCATTTCCTATCCTTGATAGCTTCTTCGAAATGAATAGGATCATCAACATGACAATATAAAGCAAACAAAGAATTGATACCTTCATTAGCTATATCATGTTCATAAATATCTTTCAAACTTCTGAATTTCTTACCTCTTTCAGTAGGTGTACAAGTACTTGAAGAAGCACTTGAATTTCCTCCTTGCGGTGTGCTTGGAGAAGCACTTTCATTACTCCTCAAGGGTGTGCGTTGCTGCTCTTTTGTTGGTGTTGCTGTTTGGGGATGTATTTCAGCCAACTCATCATCATTTTCATCATGAGATAAACAATGTTTAACATTCACTGTTTTCTCTATGCTTCCATCCCAAGCTTCCTCTTCAATAAACTGAACATCTCTGCTCACAATAAACTTCTTGGTGGATGGGTTGTATAACCTGTAAGCCTTGGATTCCTCATTGTATCCAATGAAAATACATTTCTCCCCCTTGTTGTCCAACTTCTTCCTTAGCTGATCCAGAATGTGTGCATAAGCCACACATCCAAAAACCTTCATGTGTGTGACACCTTGCTTTGTGCCACTCCATGCCTCTTCCGACACTTTGTTCATAACTGCTTTTGTAGGGCACCTATTCAAAACATACACTGCACAATGTACAGCTTCAGCCGAATAATCATTAGGCAAATGTTTTGCCTTTAACATGCTTCTTGCCATGTCCATTATAGTTCTATTCTTCCTTTCGGCTACTCCATTTTGCTGCGGAGTATATCTAGTTGTAAATTGATTTTGAATACCATTTTCTCTACAAAAACGTAGAAAATCTTTAGAGATATACTCACCTCCTCTATCAGTCCTTAAGACTTTGATATGAAGCCCACTCTGGTTCTCAACAAGTGCTTTGAAATTGCAAAAATTTTCAAACACTTCACTTTTGTTTTTCAAAAAGTAAACCCAAGTTTTTCTTGTAAAATAATCTATGAGTGTTAACACATAGTGGCTACTAGCAAGTGATGGAGTTTGCATCTGTCCACATATATCTGAGTGGACAATCTCTAACGGTGCTTTTTCCCTTATGCTTTTCTCGGAAGGAAAACTTTCTCTGTGTTGTTTCCCCAAGATACAACCTTCACAAAGGCTGTCGGGTTTCTCTATCAATGGTAAACCACTTACCATTCATTTTCTGTTCAATAGATTAAAACCTCCAAAGTTGAGATGTCCAAATCTCAAGTGCCATAACCAATTATCATCTTTTGGTTCACTTTGGAATGTCTCTTGTGCAACTAATGCTTTCTCTTCACCATTCTTCAAATCTACTCTCATTCTAAGAGGGAACATCCTGTTCCTTGTCATCTTTACTTCAGCAATACATTGTCTGCTAGGTGGTTTATCCATGATGGTACAAACATCATTATCAAAGAAAACATTATACCCCTTATGGACAAGCTATCCAACACTTAAGAGGTTACACTTCATTCCTAGAACATAATACACATCTGCTATGGATTTCTTTGCACCTAATCTTGTTAAAACATTTACATCTCCTTTTCCCATAACATAAACTTTGCTATCAGTTCCTAGTGTGACTTGTGACTGCACACTTTCATCTAACATAGAAAACATTGAAATATTTCCTGTCATATGGTTACTACAACCAGAGTCTAGAAACCATAAATCCTTATTCTTTTCTTCAGCCATATTACAAGCTAAAAACAAATTATTTTGGCTGCTATTTTCTCTAGTGAAATTTTCACTAGTTCTACTTCTCATATCTTGCTTCTTCGTTCTACATTCATTAGCATAATGACCATATTTTTTACAATTGTAACATTGGACATTGGAATTATCATACCTTTTTCCTTGAGCATTCTTCTGACCACTTTGCTGGCTGTTGTCTTGGCCGTGGCTGTGATTTTGACTGTTGCACCTTCCATGTGAATGTGAAGGCTGTCTCTTCCACCTCTGTTTTGGCTTCTGCCTCTTCCTCTTCCTCTGCCATGCCCTCTTCCTCTACCGAAAGACATCTGGGTCTTAAAAGAATGTTCAAGAGATGATTTTTCACTCCTACTCAATCTCTGTTCATGGGTCATCAGTGATGCATGTAGTTCATCCACTGAAAACTTTGGGAGATCCCTAGTATCTTCTATGGTGGTGACAATCACATCAAATCTTGAGGGTAAACTTCTCAAGAATTTTTCAACAATCCTCTTGTCTTCAAGAGTCTCTCCATGAGATCTTATTTGTGTGACCATTCCAATCACATGAGTGAAGAATGAGTCAATAGTGTCTGACTCTTTCATACAGAGAGTCTCAAAGTCTCTCCTCAGCAACTGAAGTTTTGATGTCTGCACTTTCTCCATGCCCTGATAAGCTGTCTTGAGAGTTTCCCATGCTTCTTTGGATCTATTAGCTGCTGTTATCCTTGGAAACACACTCTCATGCACTGCTTGATATAAAAAGAAAAGAGCCTTGGCATCTTTCTTCTTATTGTTCTTCAACTGTTCTCTTCCTGCTTGAGTTAACACATAAAACTCTGCTTCATTTGCTGGCTCTTCAAAGCCATCCTCAAAAAATTCCCATAAGTCTTGGGAGAGAAATAAAGCCCTCATAGTTATTGACCAGTAGTCATAATTTTTCCCATTAAATGGTGGGAGATGGATATTTCCCATACCCATACCAGTGCTGGCTCCAGCCATTCTGCACTCTTAACTGTGATTCAAAAACACTTCACTGTGTATATTAAAATTAACTAAATATTCTGCTACAGTAACACTAAACTGTATAGAGAAATACCTTTGGATTCTTTTTGGCTGAGTCTTCACACTGCTGGAAAAGCTGCTGCAACAAAGAATTCCTTTCCTTCAGCTTATTTGACCTTCAAATAGCCTGGACTAGCTCTGATACAGATTCTTCCTCAAGAGAGGGATTACAATTGCTGGACTGTTACAAGACACGGTACCAAACAAAAACTGTTCTCTATCTCACACAGAAAAATACTCTGTCTCTCTAAAACAACATACACTGTTGTGTATACTCTGTTTTTCCTAAAACACTTTCTGTCTTTTTTACAAACGCACTGCTGTGCATATAACTTAACATCTAATATTAAAAACATGACTTTGTTCTGCATATTAACAAAAATAACTCAGATTGAATTTAATGTCATTCGTTGACAAAAAATCACCGCTTAAAAATTCATTTATGGCATCATAACTTCTGCCGGCACCGCTTGGAAATCACATTTATGTCAAATTTGCATTGGTGACATCAATATTTTTTTTCCCCACACTGCTGTGCATACATATCTGTTTTGTGTAATTATAAATTACAATACTCTGTTGTTTTCTTCCGTGCATTGCTGTGCTTATAAAAAAAATTCACTGCGTAACCTTTTAATACCTTTCAGGCCTTTTAATATATATGTGTTATATATATTAAAAATAAAAGAAATAACGTTAAAACATTAATGCCGCAAGTCATATTAAAATATAATGTATGACATGAGACATGTGGACCCCGGTGACAATGACATCAGCAGCTCCCGGGGGGGTTCGTTACTCCGGCCACAAGACTTCATCGACCCCTGCAGAATTAGATTACCGCTTGGTCTCTACTGCCGGTTAACTGCCTCGTCCCTGCGCTGTGTTGAATCTTTTCGGTGTTGTGCTGCTGTTGAAATTAAATTCCAACATTCACTCACATAATTGGGTGAGCATAGATGTAGCTTCGTCCACGAAGAAACCTTACAACCTGCATGATACCACATTAGTATTGGACTTTACAAGTATTTGACGTTACAGACTGCATGATACCTTTCTCATTCACTCTCTGAGAATTTTTGACTCACTCTGCATGGATTATGGAGCTTATTTTTTCATTATGATTGAAAAACACTAAAAAGAAAATGTTATTCTTTTAAGAAAAAAAAAACTCATAAAATTTGGTAGAATTTTTTTTGAAATCAGGATTGCAATAATGGAGCTTTAAAATTTTGGTACCATGAATTTTTTTATCATTTTTACAGGTAACTTTAATCAAAATCTAGATGAAGATTTTTCAAAATTTAAGTTTAAATTGTTTAATTTACATAATTCTAGTGCTTACAAGATTTTGAATAGTGTTAAATCCATTTATGCATTAAAAAATCTATAAGTTCCATTAGCAAAAACATGATTAGTCACTGTTACTATCAATTTAAAAAAAAAAAACCAACAATTTTTACCATACTCATGAAAATTAACACCTAAACAAAACCAAACATAAAAGCATGTGATCCCACATAACTAAAAAGATCCTCAAAATAACCTAACACTTGAATATTCATGATAACACAATCAAATCAACATAACCAACAGATTCATCGAGAATCAAATCAAGATAACCATACGATATTCATCCAGATAACTTAACACACACTTGTTCTAAAATATGTTTTAAAACTCACATGCTTTACATTACAGTTTTTTAAAAGTATATTTTCACTAACACACTTTTTTTAAAATATGTTTTATCATTCGCATGCTTTACATTACAGTTTTTCAAAAGTATCTTTTAATTTTTGTTAACATTCACATGATTTACATCACATTTTATAAAAGTATCTTTAAGTTATATTAATTTAGAAAGATATATAGTTAATTGAATATGAAATATCTATATTACTAAGCCATCATAGAAACTATTCTTGTTATTCATATACACTGATTACCTCTACTCCACTCCAGAAAGAAATACAAACTTCTTAACACAAAAAAAAAATATAGCAGTTCTACATCATATAGGACTGATCTACATTGAAGCACAACCTTTGTGAGAAAAGTAGAGCTTGTTACAGTAGATATCATAAGCTATGTTGAAATTCTACTGCTGAATATCTGCGAATATCGTGCCTGAACTCACCTCCTCTGCAGATCAGAAGGCAAGGCAAACTATAGCATCTGTTCCAAGTGGCAAGTCATGTGGGGCGATTTCCTGCAATGGCAAGTCATGTGGCAAGTCATGGGGGGTGATTTCAGAAGGAAAAAAGTATTATGCTAGATTAAGAAAAAGAAGCATATAATTTCTTTATGCATACAATGCCTTGGATGTCAATGTGCAAAGAATGACTTATTGGACGTTATACAAAATTGACTTCTTGACTTGCTGGAATAACTTCTTAGAATGATAGAATATACACTTAACAAAAAAAACTCTATCCTTCAAGGCTGTTTATCCTCCAATTAATGGTAAGTATCAGTGAGATTTTAAAGGTTCATAGGTGGATATGTTTCACTTCATTCTAATAGATTGCAAAAAATCAAGCATAAAAAAAAGAATGGAGCACAATCAGTGAGAAAATTGTCTCTAAGAATGTTCTTGAGAGTCAAGACATTGAGATAGGCATAGGTAGAAATTTGTGGATCCTTGACTCACTTTCTTGGAAGTATCCAAATGTATCAAAACCCCAAGGAGAAGAGTTTCGAAATGAAAATGCAATGCTAACGTTGGTTATAGGTATGTCTTTTCATTCAATTGAAACTACTTCAATCCTTTAACACAAACAATTATTCAATCGTCTAACATTTGATCTACCAAGTTAAATTTATCAAAATAAAAAATAATAAGTATTTCAAATATATAAATTAAGTTAGTATTGTAGTTCAAATGTTTTTGTGACTTAAACTTTATCCAACTAAATTTAATATATATTTCAAATATATAAAAGAAAAACTAATAAATATTTAATATATATAATTCACATACTTATTTTATTTTAAAATTATATATATATAAGTTTGTATAAAGTAATAACAGATGTTTGATGATAATAATATTTTAAATGAAAAATAATGCTACAATGTATCATAGTCAAAATGTGTTTGTGTGAGGTAAATTTTATTATAGTAAAAAATATGGGTGCATAATTCAATTCACCTTAAAATATTCAAACCTGCAAATTGTAATATATTATAAGAAAAAAAGAAAAAAATAAGAATAATTTCAATAATTTAAAACAAGTTGGATTTATCGTAAACCTACATTTATCAATGGATTACAGTTGAGTTAAGCAACAGAAAACATAAATAAAACAAAGACACACAGCAGAAAACCATAAAGAGACAATGATTTTAACGTGGTTCACCCAACCAATCTGGGCTATGTCCACCTAACAAGGCATAAAAAATCTCATTTATCAACTGGAGAAATACAATCGCAGAGTTTCTCATGTGCTCATCTCTTCCACTCACCTCACATTCCTCATCATGATCATTTTCCTCTATGGGCTTACATTTTATAGCTGTGAGTAGAAACAAATCATAAACTCACTCACAACAAATATTGGATGCATTAACTCCACTTTAGAAATAGATGGAGTCAATTTAGCAACAAATCCTATTGTTATCACCTTCATGAGATTTTCTCCAAATTTAATTAAATGAAAATCTCAACAATCTCCACCTTGACAACAATTTTCCTGATACTCTGTTACATTATTATTTTTATCTTTTCTGCAAGCCAAGAGAAGTAAGACACCATCATAGCTTCTCTAACAAAAATTGTTTCGTGAACATGTCTGCGCAATTTTCCTTTGTATGCACTTTTTCAAGAGAGACTCCCCTTTCAGTGATAACCTCTCTTACAAAATGGTACTTGATAGGTATATTTTTTGATTTACTATGATAGGCCAGATTTTTAGCCAAATGAATTGCACTTTGACTATCACAAAATAAATTGATGTTGTCTTGTAACCTACCAAACTCACCAAACAAACCTTTCAACCAAATCGCTTCTTTGCAAGCATGTGAAGCAGCTATGTATTCTGCTTCTGTAGTGGATAAAATAACAATGTTCTATATCTTTGACATCCAGCTAATAGCTCCGCCTGCAAGAGTAAAGACATACCCTGAAGATTACCTTCTCTTATCCAAATCACCTGCAAAATTGGAATCAACATATCCACAAACAAATTCACTATTCCTATTATAAGTGATACAGTAATCACTTGTGCCTCTCAGATACCGAAGCACCCATTTCACTACTAACCAGTGTTCTTTTCCTGGATTTTCCATATACCTGCTGACAACCCTAACTGCATATGAAATATCTTGTTGAGTACAGACCATCGCATACATCAAAAAACCTACTACATTTTCATATGGAATTCGAGACATATATTCCTTTTCTTCATTAGTGTTAGGACATAAACTTGAAGAAAGTTTAAAATGAGAAGCTAGAGGGACTGAAACAGGCTTCACATTGTTCATACCAAACCTCAAGAGTATTTTCTCAATATACTTCTTTTTTGATGGCCATAACTTACCATTTCTCCTGTCTCTTAAAATCTCCATGCCAAAAATCTGTCTTGCTGCTCCTAGATCTTTAATATCAAACGTCCTAGCCATCTGAGCCTTTAACCTGTTGATCTCAGTTATGTTTTTGCTTGCTAAAAGCATATCGTCAACATACAACACTAAGATAGTGAACATGCCATTACTTAATTTCTTAAAGTAAACAAAATGATCATATTCACTTATATAATTTTGACTCATCATGAAAGAATCCAATTTCTTGTACCATTGTCGAGGTGACTGCTTCAGACCATACAATGATTTCTTGAGCCTGTAGACAAATTTATTGTTGCAATTTTGAACAAACCCTTCCGGTTGTTCCATGTAAATCTCCTCATCTAAATCTCCATGTAAAAATGCAGTTTTAACATCTAGTTGCTGTAATTCTAAATCAAGTAAAGAAACTAATGCTAACAGACCGAATTGAAACAATTTTTAAAACTGGTGAAAATATCTCATGAAGTATATTTTCATTAAATTATATTTTTTAAAAGTATCTTTAAGTTTTATAAATTTAAAAAGATAAATAATTAATTGAATATGAAATATCTGTATGACTAAAAAATCATAACAACACTTAAAAACTGAATATACAAGTTGTATATGATTAATGAAATCAAGTTACATATATACATGAGGTATAGTCTCAAGATAGGGAAGCTATCTTGGATACACAATATGTTGGTTGAGCAAATATCTCAACCTCACACCAAACTAGGAACTTAGGTTTAACTAACTCCTATTGAACAGGAACAAACTCTATACATAGGAAGAATCACAACTGAATACAAGTATGAATAACATATTCCAACACTCCCCCTTAATGACTACTTGTCTCAATATCCATTTGCAAAATCTACAACTGGTCCTGTCCAGTAATTACACTGGTTTTGTTTAGTAATTACACTTTGTATCTTGTTCATGTTATTATTGATGCCCATATAAAATAACAACCATCTACCAAAATGCATGGGTTCCCAACTGCTGCAACCACCATTCTATTAGGAAATCCTTCACATACAAGGTTCATCCAACCTCTTGATTAACTCCCCCTAGATAAGAAATTTCATCTCATGGAGTCTAAAACCAATACGGCCCACCCAAGTGTATCCATCCCACATGACAGACTCTTCCAGGGTGTTAAAACTCTCTGACAGAGGGAACATATAGAAAAGGGGTATGCATGCCTCTCTGGGTCTTACAGAACGTACAAACAATAAATGATATTTAGATTTCTCTAATTACAAATTGTGACTCATAATCTACCATTGTCATGAGTCTATTCCAAGAAACTCACACAAAAAAAGCTCTCACAAACTTGATTGTCCATCATACTTTGCGCTCGCCATACCAGTCATATGCTAGAGCTTTCTCACTTGAATATTTCTGTCATAGATTTTGTACTTTTTAATTTTTGATATATTGGTCTTGAATCTCCATGCTATACCTATCATTAGTTGGAGTCGCTAATTCTAAAAAAATGAATTCATGTTGAGGTCACGAATCTCAATATGTATAGAAATTTTTAAGACATATTCCCTTCAAAACAATATGAAAACACATTCCAAAATCAAAATATTACTGTGATTTTTGTGTATTAAAACAAAATCACCAACTAGACTGCACAATCATTCAAACTGGGTCTAAATCTGTGCTCACTAGCACCAGGGAGTAAACACTCCCTTCTTTGAAATGGCATTATTGCCATCAAATTCTCCTCGGGTTCCCAACACCATTGACTCCTGTGAATTGAGCACTCTAACACCAGCACATTAACACCTATGATGACAGCATATTGAAACCGGAATTTGAGGACTCGACCTTTCTCATTGGCCTCCTCTACCCTCTTGCCATAAGACAACTGAACACTACAAATATCAATGCCCAATCATAAGCAAACATCTGTTGTGCATATCACTACTTTCGATTTGCAATAATTATAAATCGGTCTCGAAAAAATCACACTGGACCAGAATTGTTCCTCTATCAACACTCTTGCCCAATGGCAAGAAATCCTCCATGATCGAGTCTCACCTCGCTAATTCTCTTCCTTATACACTTGGTGTACAATGGCAACACCACAATTTCCACCGAGAGGCACAACACCACTCTACCTTTGATTTTATCCAAAACACCACTAGCAGGCTATCACATGCACTACTGATCCACAACAATGAAAACAAAATGTTGCAGAAAGATCCACATCAATCAAGGCCTCTCTCGGAGATGCATTAAATATTAATGTATATTTCGCAATCTAATTTTGTTTTTCGCTTTAACAACCTGCTTAAAGTCATCCTGTGTAGGAAGAATACCTTCACCTTCCATGTTCTCTTCATCATTCTCATTTGTATCATCATCATCCCTGCATTGTTCATCAGGGTTAGTTTCAATCTCATGACTACTACATAGAGAGCCCTCTTCATTGCCCTATTCGGTAGCATCTTTGCCATATTCTTCATATTTATCATCGTCTTTTCAGCACCGATAAAAAAAACGGCTATCCTTACTGCCTTGAAGGCGTGGGCACACATAATCCCTTTTGTCATCTTCATGATTTTCATCACATTGTCCATTGATTTTCCTTCTAAATCTATACACCCATACATGTGCAATACTTGCGATGATGCAAGGCAATGGAAATCATTAGAAAATTGTTGTAGCAAATCACATTCAACTAAATTTAACATTAGCAATGACTTTAGCTGACTGAAACCTTCAAGAAGCTTTGTTAGCGAATCGCAACTGACACTAGCAAATGGCTTAGCCATTGAAAATTTGGCGGAACATTTAGGAGCAATGAGCCTTCCAATTCTATTTTAACCAAAGCAAAGAGATTTTCAATATCAACAGGCAACACAGTACTTGCTTTCAGATTTTGATTCGGACGATGTTGCCATCAACGCTATCCTGGAGTAGATCAATAGCTCGCAGATCAAATAGTCTTCAAACATGTGCAACGTTCAACAAGGAGGATGCAACAATGTAGAAGTGAAAGTTGGATGAAAGGCTTTGCTGGTAGTGTTCTCCTCGTCACGACAGGTTGGGCTCACATAGTTCTGAGTTCACAGAGGTTCTCACCCATTTTAGCACCATTCTCATGGCAGCGTTCCTCAATCACGCTTGCTACTTAGTAGCTCAAGCAGCATACGTCTCTTTCGGGCAGCATTCCTTGAATGCAGAGAACCCTCACCAACCTCCTCTTAGGTACGCAGTCAAGCAGAAACAACGCTCCCCACGCAGGCTTGACTCCTCTGAGCAACCAACGATGGCAGTGCTCCTTCTCTTCCGGCCTCGAATTCCATTTTTTTTCACGGACAAGATGGCCGCGATCTCCTATAGCATTCAGGCAACGGCAACTGCAACACCTTGAGGCAGCGTTCAATAGCCACGTAGTTTACTCTGTTTTTTTGTAGTCACTGAGCTGCAGGCACGGGAAGCATAGGCAATGCACACGTAGATGGCAGAGGCAGCCAACATGACTCCTCCTCCCTGCTCCTCCTCAGCATCCAGCACTCCTCCTCTTCTCAAAGTTTGGCAGCGCTCCTTTCATATTACGCAGGCTTGGCCTTTAACCCAGCACCATCCTGGTTCACTCAAGAGCGGTCGATGGCAAACAAAGGATGCAAAATTATAGGAGTATTACTGATGGGCAGAAAAACGAGCAATGTAAAAAACATAGGTAATCTGGCCTTGGAGAACAACGCTACTTACACATTTGAGGATGGGTGCACCGCTGCTCCAGTACACCTAGGCTCAAATTAATGGACAACAATTAAATCGACAAATATAAACACTCTCCAAAATCTTTATTTTTAAGGATACGCCCTAATGGGCTACGATACCAACTTAAAAACTGAATATACAAGTTGTATATCATTAATAAAATCAAGTTACATATATACATGAGGTATAGTCTCAAGATAGGGAAGCTATCTTGGATGCGCAATAATTTGGTTGAGAGAATATCTCAACCTCACACCAAACTAGGAAATTAGGTTTAGCTAACTCCTATTGAATAGGAACAAACTCTATACATAGGAAGAATCAAAACTGAAGACAAGTATGAATAACATATTCCAACAACAACTATACTTGTTCTCTATATACATTGATTATCTCTACTATACACTCCATAAGGAAATAGAAACTTCTTAACACAAAAAAAAAATATAACAGTTCTACATCATATAGGATCGATCTACATTGAAGTACAATCTTTCTGATCAAAGTAGATCTTCTTACAGTGGACATCGTAAGCTATGTTTAAATTCTGCTGCTGAATATTTCTGAATACTGTACATCAACCCACCTCCTGTGCAGATCCAAAGGCAAGGAAAAATATATCATTTGTTCCTTGTGTAGGTCTACAAATGAGTTATTTGTTGGTAGATCATATGCAACATCTCCTACAAAGGCTGGAAGTCGAAGACCAGGTGTAGATTTGTAATAGAGATCAAAGTCTCACTTGGCTCACTTGGAATGCTCAATCAAAAGATGACCAAGAAAGGTATGTATGTTGGGTCATCCAAATGCGTAAATGTAATTCCAGAATCAATAAGAAGGACTCCACTCCAATTAGGTAGAATATCGAAAGTGCCCACCTGAATGGTAGGTTTTCCATCCATGGTGATTCTAGAGAGGTTGCGTTATAACGATTATAAATCAAAGGGGTCACACAAATTATAGGGGGAGGGAGGCCAACGTTTCCAAAAAATAAAGGATTTTTCTGTGAAAAATTATATATGGATCCTAAGCAGTAGAAGATGAGGTTTATGGACCTTAAGAGTTTCTCGCAAACTAGTGGATGCCACACTCAACTAAAAAAATACCAAAATTAGTAGCAAGTAGTGGTTGAATGGGTATATATTTAACCATTACAAGGTTCCTTTAAAATAGAAAATTAAGTGAACCTTGATTAAGTTGAACCTGGAGCACAAAGAATTTAAACCTTGCTACTATACAAAAAAAAACCAATCAAACCGAGATGCATATCAGAGCCGAAGAGAAAGAAAAAAAAAATATAAACAAACCTGCATAAAGAAAATTAAATTTGAAAGCAGAGACAAAAAATTTACTATAGAAGTTTGTTGAAATGTTAAACTCAACTAGTAAGGAGGACGACTTTTTAATTATTGATGGAAATGCGAAGTACTGCAACGACAGATTTTTTTTTATGCACTCCACTGTGCATTTAAATCACTGCAAGTTAAACTTTTGGTTAATGATTATAGGCATGTTCTTGGCGTACAAAGCTCCCATCCCGCCATTCAAATACCTCACCTAATCGCATTAATACATTCCACCAACCATAACGTTTACCCGCATTTTGTTTCTTTTGCGATGCAATATTGCTTCTATCGCATATCGCATATCACATCCGTAAAATATTAAGTTTATCACCTGGACCGCCCACAGACCAAGTCATATAGATTGCAATTCGATATGCTTGAAGATTGTTTCAAGTCCGCCTGGTTCCACCACCAGTGAATAGATATCTGATCGCATGGTTTGGAATCCAGTCAGCCATGGAGAATTTGGAGTTTTAAAGTCCCCGATGAAAAGATTTTTAAAGTTTTTTTTAAACCTTGGTAAAAGTTTAATGTTTTAATATGCGGAAGTTTTACTTAAAACCTTTTGGGTTATGTATATTATATACATAAGTTTCATAATATATATTATAAACATCATATGTTTATAATGTATATAAAAGACAGAAAAGTGAATTGAAAAAAGAAGCCGTGAAGAGCACCGAGTGTGCATTCTTTTATTTTGACTCTATATTAAAGAGAGATTGAGAACATTAAGTGTATTATGCCATAAGGCTAAGAACATAAAGTTTTTTTAGTTGACTATGTGTATTCTTGTAACGCCAGAAAGAAAAATAGTGAGACTCTGTATGGAAAGACAGAGAGCAGAAATAGCAATGACTGTGTTGTAAATTCCAGAGGGTAGAGAGCAGTAAAAGAGTGCCATTTTGGAGACAGAGAGCAGATTTTTAAACATTGTGTGTGTAGTAGGTGAAGTTTTCTTAAAAGCCAAAGCAACAGTTCTGAGCCATTTCGTAATATTTTTTTTTAAGTTTAATGAAAAAAAGAGTTATGTTTTTGTGCCATCTCTGTCTAGAATTTTACACTGAATCTCTATGTTGAAGTTGAGGAATTTTATTCCTCTCTGTGATAGGAATACTTCAGAAATTCCAACATGTTATCGAAGCTATTCTAGGCTCTTTGAAGTTGTCAAAGAAGCTGAAGGAAGAAGGTGTTTGTTGCAGCGTTTGACCAACAGTGTAAAAGTTCAACAAGTAAGGTATTTACCTCAAAACAGAGTTTTGTTTTGTGTCGTAAAATAATTGCAGTCCAGAGAATTATTTTTGAATACAGAGTTTGTCTCTTAAGCAGAGAGATAGTTTGTTGAAAAAACACAGTCAATTTTTAAAAATAATAGTTCAGAAAGCAAGCCATCACAAGAGCTAGCACAAGCATGAGTATAGGAAATACTCAACTCCCACAGTTCAATGGAAAGAACTATGACTACTGGGAAACCACAATGAGAGCTCTATTTGCCTCTCAATATTTATGGGATCTTGTTGAAGATGGTTTTGAAGAACTAGCAGATGAAAATGCATTTAATCCCTTAGCACATAGAGAGAAGGATTTGCTGAAGAGCAGTAGGAAGAAGGACTCAAAATCCCTCTTCTATCTCTATGAAGCAGTGCATGAAAGTGTATTTCCAAGGATTGTAGTAGCCAAGAGGTCCAAGGATGCATGGGATACCCTCTAGACAACCTACCAAGTAATGAAGAAGGTAAATACAACAAAGCTTCAATTAATGAGAAGGTATTTTGAAGTTATTTGCATGAAAGAGTCTGATACAATGTGCTCATTATTTACTCTACTAATTGGGTTGGTTAACCAAATGAGATCTCATGGAGAGACAGTACAAGAGAGAAGAATAGTGGAGAAAGTGTTGAGGAGCTTACCCTAAAGGTTTGATGTGATAGTTACAACCATTGAAGAGACGAAGGATCTCTCAAAGTTTACAGATGATGAGCTTCATGCATCATTGATGACACATGAACAAATATTAGGTAGAACAACAAACTCATCTTTGGAGCATGCCTTCAAGACCAAAATTTCCTTTGGTATAGGAAGAGGTCAAGGCCGAGGAAACATTAGAGGAAAAGGAAGAGGTAGAATCCAAAACAGAGGAGGAAGAAACAGCCCTGCAAACACAAGTGGAAGGGGCAGCAATCAAAATCAGAACCAAGGCCAAGGTAGCAGCCAGCAAGGCGGACAAAATCAAGCACATGGACAGTGGTATGATAAATCCCAAGTCCAATGTCATTACTGTAAGAAGTATGGCAATTATGCCAATGAGTGTAGGAAGAAACATAGTGACATGGGTAATAGACCCAGTGCTAATTTTACTAAAGAAAATATCAGTCAAGAGAAGTTTTATTTAGCATGTAATATGGCTGAAGAAAAGAGTGAAGATATATGGTTTCTAGCTTTAGGATGTAGCAACCATATGACTGGAAACATTTCCATGTTTTCCATGTTAGATGAAAATGTAAAGTCTCAAGTAACATTGGGGACAGACAGTAAGGTCTCTGTCATGGAAAAGGAAGAGTAAGTGTTTTGGAAAAGAAGGTAGAAGGGAGATCCATATCAGATGTATACTATGTGCCTGGTATGAAGTGTAACAAATTGAGCATTGGAAAACTCATTCAGAAGGGGTACAATGTTTTCTTTTAAGATGATGTATGCACCATCATGGATAAACCACCAAGCAAGCAATGCATTACACAGGTGAAGATGACAAGGAATGGAATGTTCCCTCTCAAAATGAGAGCATATTCAAAGAAAGGAGATGCCATTGCAGTAGTAACACAAGAGACATTGCAAAAGGAAGCAAAATATGAAAACTGGTTATCGCACTTGAGATTTGGACATGTCAACTTTGGAGGTCTAAATTTGTTGCATAGGAAAGGAATGGTAAAGGGACTACCATTGATTGAGAAATCGGACAACCTATGTGAAGGCTACATGTTGGGAAAACAACACAGAGAAAGCTTTCCATCAGGAAAGAGCATAAGGGCAAAGGCACCCTTAGAAATTGTCCATTTAGAATTTTGTGGACCAATGCAAACACCATCATTAGAAGGTAGCCACTATATGTTGACCTTTATTGAGGATTTCACATGAAAAACTTGGGTTTATTTTTTGAAGTTGAAGAGTAAAGTGTTTGAGAAGTTCTGCCACTTTAAGGCTCTTGTAGAGAAAAAAAGTGGGCAACATATTAAATTTTTAAGGACTGGTAGAGGAGGAGAGTATATCTCAAAAGAATTTCTGCGTTTTTGTAGATAAAATGGCATACATGAGCAATTTACAACAAGGTATACATCACAGCAAAATGGAGTTGCTGGAAGGAAAAATAGGACCATCAGTGATATGGTAAGAAGTATGTTGAAGGAAAAACATTTGCCAAATGAGTATTGGGCTGAAGTTGTACATTTTGTAACATACATCTTGAATAGATGCACAACCAAAGGTGTAATGAACAGAGTTCTGGAGGAAGTATGGAATGGCATAAAACAATTTTTCACCCACATGAGCGTTTTTGGTTGTGTGGCTTATGCACACATTCCAGATTAGCTAAGGAAGAAGTTTGATAGAAAGGGGGACAAGTCCATATTTATTAGATACAATGAATAATCCAATGCAGACAAGTTGTATAATCCATCCACCAATAAGTTTATTATAAGCAGAGATGTGCAATTAATTGAGGAAGAAGCTTGGGATGGAAGCACTGAGAAAATAATGAATGTAAAAAGTTGTTTGTCTCATGATGATAATGAGCAACAGATGGCTGAAATACATCCCTCATTAGCAACACCACCTCCACCAACACAAGGAATGCAAGGGACACCACAAGCAGGTATGAGAACACCCTTGAGAAGTGATAACAGTGCTTCTCCAAGCACACCACAAGGACCAGATTTGAGTGCTTCTATAAGCACAAGTTCAGAAAGTGAAAGAGGAACTAGATTCAGAAGTCTGAATGATATTTATGAGCAAGAGGTAGGAAATGAAGGTATGAAGTCTTTATTTGCATTATATTGTCATGTAGATGATCCTATTCATTTTGAAGAAGAAGTAAAAGATAAGAAATGGATAGATGCTATAGATGAAGAAATGAATGCCATAGAGAAAAATAAGACATGGGAATTAGTTGATCTCCCAAAAGGAAAAGAAGTGATTAGAGTAAAATGGGTTTACAAAACCAAGAGAAATACTGAAGGTAGGATTTAAAGGTGCAAGGCCAAACTTGTTGTCAAAGGCTACAAGCAGCAACAAGGAAGAGATTATGAAGAAACATTCGCACTGGTTGCAAGAACGAAAATAGTAAGAGCTTTTATGTCCATAGCAGCACAACAAAAGTTGAAAGTTTACCAAATGGATGTGAAATCAACATTCCTAAATGAAGTATAGATGGAAGAGGTTTATGTTGAACAATATTTGGGCTATGAGAAAGCAGGCCAAGAGCATAAAGTATGCATATTGAAGAAAGCTCTTTGTGGGCTAAAACAAGTAGCAAGAGCATGGTACAGTAGGATAGATGCCAATCTACTAGAAAATGGGTTTCAAAAATGTGAAGGAGAACCCACATTATACATCAAGGAGAAAGATAGTAAGATGCTCACTATTGTTTTGTATGTTGATGATGTTATATTCACAGGTAACGATTCTTACCTCATTGATAATTTTAATACAATCATGAAGGATGAATTTGAAATGACTGACATGGGATTGTTGAGATACTTCTTAGGAATAGAAGTAGAGGAAAATGAAAATAAGATTTTTATCTCTCAAGCTAAATATGTAAATGAAATTCTGGAAAGATTTAATATGCACGAATGCAAGGCAGCAATTACTCCTACAGTGATGGGATTGAAGTTAAGAAAAGAAGACAACATCAAGTATTTTCATCCAAGTTTGTACAAGAGCATAGTCGGCAGCCTCATGTATTTGACTACAACTAGGTGAAATATTTTGCATGTTGTGAGTTTAATTTCCAAATTTATGGAAAGGCCAAAGGAGGCACATTGGCAAGCAGCAAAAATAATTTTGAGGTATGTGAAAGGAACAAAGAGGTATGGTATTTTATACACCACTTCAGAAAATTCTGAATTTATTGGATATACTGACAGTGATTGGGTTGGAAGTATAGATGATAGGAAAAGCATCTTTGGATATGTTTTCCATATGGGTTCGGGAGCCATTTCATGGTCTTCTAAGAAACAACCAATTCTATCTTTATCAACAGCAGAGGTAGAGTATGTGGAAGCAACAGTAGCAACATGTCAAGCAGTTTGGATGAGAAGAATGTTGAGGAGTTTGTGTCATGAACAGGTACAAGGCACAACAATCTATTTTGATAATAGCTAAGAAACAGCATTGTCAAATAATTCAGTGTTTCGTAAGAGAACGAAACACATTGATGCCAAGTATCACTACATCAGGGAGCTAGTGAACAATGGAGAAGTTGTTTTGCAACATTACAGAATAGAAGAGTACTTTGCTGACATTTTGACGAAACCATTGGGGAAAAAAAGTTTAAATTATTTGAGGAAATGTCTGGGTCTACACAAGAATGCAGCAGTTTAATTTAAGGGGGAGTGTTGAAATGTTAAACTCAACTGCACACTGGTAAGGAGGATAGATTTTTAATTTTTGATGGAAATGCAAAGTACAACAACGACAGTTTTTTTTTGTGTGCACTCCACTTTGTATTTAAATCACTGCAATTTAAATTTTCGGTTAATGACCGTAGGCCTGTTCTTGGACTACAAAGCTCCCATCCCACCTGTTGTTACGACATCCCTCACCGATCAGGGATGACTAATAATGAAGAGCTTTATTCTGCATAGCAAATATAACAAGGATTGAAAGGACTATTAAAGCCCCTTTTTCAACTATCGAAACCCTTGAAAAGGCTAAAATCCACCTTTTGGCTTTAAAAGCGCTCACTTTAATATATTGGGCCTCTAAGCACCTTTCGATTTAAGCCCTCGGCCCTCATTTCTCATATAACCCCGTTTTATGGCCAACGGCTGAATGTCCTTAAACCCTCTTCAGCCATCGGACTTCACTGATTCCCAAATCCATGCATTTTCGCTTTTGATTCACCACCGAGGTCCATCTATGCCGAAGAGATCCTGACCACCGATCTGTGCAGATCTGGCGGCCATCGCACATCACCTTCCCTTTGCACATCGCACTTCACTTCATCCAAATTTCGAGTCCCTGAGCTCCTTTCTGCCGATGTGCGAAACTCTGATGCAAGCTGAACCGTCGATCTCCATCCATAAATCTGAAAGTCATCACTTCATCACTCCATCGCACATTGTGCATCACTCTCTCCCATTTCCACTTTATGTTTCATCGCTGATGTCCATTCCCCGCCGATTTAATCTGAGTCATTGATCTGGCTCCCCCAGATCCAACGGTCAGGACTTCCTCGCTCCATCGCGCAGCCCCCACCCATCGCTCCATCGCTCCATTGCTTCATCACTCATCAGCACTTGCTTTTCCATTGGCCATCGGCATATTGCAACCTCTAAATTATTCCTTCGTGGATCCTTTTCTTAGCCGATTTCCGATCTTGCCATGCATTCTCCGTCGTCCATCTCACAGATCCGACGGCCTGTATTGATTCACCTCTTATTCCACTAGCGGGCACTTTCACCACAAAGGTCAACCATATGAGTGCCCCCACAGTTGACTCCTCGGGCTATGGGATATCTTCATTTGACGGTCCAAATTTACTATGGGGGCACCAGACCCGTAAACCTATCTATACCTCAAGTGCCCCTGCTATGCGTAATTTCTTTCAATTTTCCATATAATCTCGCTGGGACCTTTCATCATGTTTCATCATGATCTCCACTGTCGATCTTCTTCATCTAACAGCCCACATCGCTTTCACTTCCATAACCCCCACAACTGATCGTCCTGCTACACGACAGGGTTGCTGACGTCATTGCTGGTCCCACCCGATCGCGCAAGTTTGTTTGTCGCATTCATTTGCAGTCGTCGATCTGGATTACCCATATCAAACAGCTTCCATTTGGTTTCGTGTCCATTTCACCAAATAACTTGATCGTGTTGTTTCCATGTGAAATGGGTGGTTTTTTAAAAGACACGCGTCAGCCATCAAGCTGTATCACGTCCATTTAGCCCCAAACTGCTTACCACCTCAACCCCATGCGAATACCACCTCCGGTATTCCGGAAAACTGCCATTGCACCTCTTTGCGCCAAATACAGTTTTGAACCTTAGTTTTCATGGTCTTTCACCGTGAGACCCTTTTTCGCTGCATCTACTGCCTCTGCACTGCTCCTCCTCCTTAACCCGAGCCATCTAAAGAAATCAAACCATAAACATAGGATTTATTTAATTTTTTTACTGTCTGTACAGTTTTTTCACGACCTTTTAATGTACACATGCCCTAACTAGCCAATCACAGTGGCTCGAGGCCGTGGCTCGAGGCCGAGGATGACAATCCTCCACACCCAGGAAGTAGAGAAAAAGATGCAAAGAGGAATTCCATGTCCAAGACAATGGATCACGATCATTGGCCATTCTATGGGACCCTCCAGCACAGAAGGCCAGTGTTTCCACCACTAGCAATACCGTATGCTCCAGCATAAAAGACCTTTCCTTCCCACGACTAACGATATCGCCTCCACCAGCACCAGTAGTAGCTCCGCCTCATCATACAATGATGATTATGAATGAACGAGCCTACGCGGCCTTTTTACCTTATGTTTTCTTTTCACTTATCATTTCGGGTGAAATTCTTATGTCATTCCTGCAGCTTTTACTTCTAGTCAGTCAATTGTTACATTTTAGTTAGAAATGACTTTAGGCCTTCATTATAAGATGATGAGAGGCAGTTTTTCCTCATCATCATTTTTTTTTTTATTTAGACCTTCAACAACATACCAACATGTGGAGAAGATATTTTCCCAAAATATCTTCTCACACATAGGAATCAGTGGTTATAAAAGCAGGAAGCAAACACTTAAAAAGGGTTCCAGATTTTCCAAAGGACTCACTAGTTCAAGTGCTCTGTATGTATTTTGTATGAACTCTAATATTAGATGTTTGAAGAGCTCGTAGGGATTCAGTAATAAGAATCTTTGTTAGAATTGGGGATTCTGCTCTGGATGATTCACAGTTTGTAACTATTCTTCTCCATGTTTTTAATATAAAGATTCATTTCATATCGCTCCATACTTCTTGTATTTTATGTTCTAGAATACGAGTGCTCCCATGTTTAAATATGAATTTATCATAGCCGATACTCATATTTACTCATCCATCACGCTTTAAATATGGCTCAGGCATGATACTCTGTTTCATTTCCTATCTCTACAACCATTCTTATGATACTAGTTACAATGGATTCTTATCTTTGAACAAGCCCGGTTATAGTTGGTATCTTATTCCATCTTCTGTCATAATTCATCACTCATATTTTAATTGATATATGTGTTTTCATTTTAGAATTCGGCCCCCTTTACAACATTATGTCTTAAAGCTGTCTGATACATTTACTATTTGTATTTTGTACTTAGTTTCTGCAATTGTCTTAGTTTTTGTGTTTAAACTTTAGGGTCTTGGTTCCACCCTTATTAAAACCATTCATCCAAGTGATAGTTACATGAGAGCCCAACATTTTCAACTGCAATCAGTTGAGTCATATGCTCCTTGCATTTTTAAGATGTTCTAGGCAATAGTCTTTATACAACTCAAGGCTGTCTCTAGGAGCTACAACACCGCCATTCAAATACCTCACCTGCTCGCATTAATACATTACCCCAACCATAACATTTACCCCCATTTCATTTCATTTGCGATGCGATATTTCCTCTATCTCATATCACATATCGCATGCGCAAAATATTAAGTTTATCACTCGGATCGCCTGCAGAGCAAGTCATATAGATTGCGATGCGATATGCTTGAAGATTGTTTGAAGTCTGTCAGGTTCCACCACTAGCCAATAGAAATCTGAACGCATGGTTTGGAATCCAATCAGCCATGGAGAATTTGGATGTGATGATTTTATTAAACAAGTTTTTTGTTTGAATTTTTAAACTCCGCGATGAAAACATTATTAAAGTTTTTTTCTAACCTTGGTAAAAGTTTAATGTTTTAATATGTGGCAGTTTTACTTTAAACCATTTGGGTTATGTATATTATATATATAAGTTTCATAATATATATTATAAACATCATATGTTTATAATGTATATAAAAGACAGAAAGGTGAATTAAAAAAAGAAGTCATGAAGAGAAATGAGTGTGCATTATTTTATTTTGACTCTGTATTAAAGAGATACTGAGAACATGAAGTGTGTTATGCTAGAAGGCTGAGAACATAGTTTTTTTTTAGTTGATTGTGTGTATTCTTGTAATTCCAGAAGGTAGAATAGTGAGACTGTTAAGTCCCTATATTAATAGTGTAGCCCCGTATTATGTTAGTGTATTTGTATTTATTATTATTGCTATTTCTACTTCCTTATTTATTATTATTGTGACCTTACATTATTATTGTTAGGTCGGCTAGGATTACGTGCTTATTTGCTAGGATTGTATTGTGGCCCCATGGACTCCTGTATATAGAAAGGAGGTTTTTGTTCATTTGTCATCCAAAAATTGTTCATTTATGTAATGTGTTGAATTCCTTCTCGAAGTGGCTCATTTCTGAGCGTTGATATCCTCTTTTCATCCTTTGGCTTGTTTGAACATTGAAGTCCCTATGTCAATAGTGTAGTCCCTTACTATTGGTATGGCCTTGTTATTGTTGTTTTACCCCTGCCTTCATATTGTTATTATTGTGCCCTTACATTATTATTGTTAGGTCCGCTAGGATTACATTGTGGCCCCACTAGGATTATATTGTGGCCCCATGGACTCCTATATATAGAAGGAGGTTTTGTTCATTTGTAGCATCCAATAATTGTTCATTTATGTAATGTATCAGAGGTTTCCCCCTCGAAGTGGCTCATTTCTAAGGCTTTTATATCTCTTTTCTTCTATTTTTGGAGCTGGTTACACAACATTTGGTATCAGAGCTTTGGATTCTAGGGTTTCGCTGCTCCAAACAGGTCATCATGGAAATTTAGCAATACATTTTTTTCTATGACGTTTCAGAAGCTAAAATTGTTAGGGTATGAAGCCAAAATCCTAAGTAATATTGTCTAAACATTTCAGAGCTTGGTTCACAATATTTTCGGAGATATGATCTGTGGAATTTAGGTATTATTTCAGGCTCCTAAACAGGTCATCGTAGCATTTGTGCTATAACTTTGTTTCTACGAAGGTTCAGAATCTGAAATTCATATGATGTGAAGCTGAAATCCTGAGGAAATTCCAAAAAAAAAATTAGATATTTTTTCACAATATTTTTGGAGATTTGATATTTGGAAGGTAGTGCTTTTTTAGGCTCTTGAATTTCATCTCAAAGAGGTGATCGTGGGAAAAATTCAATAACTCTCTATCTGGGCATTGGATTGGAGTGCCGTAAAAATTGGTGACAAGTACACTGACTTTAGTTTCTTGGATATCAATTTCAGATACAAAGGATGAAACAGTGACATAGGGCAAGTCGTACAAGTTTTCTATAATGAGCCAATCCATAATTAAGTCATTGTGGGAGATTGGACATAACTTTGTCTTGGAGAATCCAAATCAGGTCAGACCTGTGGAATTCGAAAGATAATTTAGAGGGCTATGTCAGTACCAAAATTTATATATTTAAGTGCTTCAATTATAGATATAATTTAATTTCAATATCTAGCTTCTCAAAAGAAAGAGAAAGGTGTGTATCTGGTTTTTAGAATTCCATAACGTTTGTTTGAAAAAGCAATTGAAGTGATTCCAAGTGCATATTTTAGAAATTTTATTAGTATTGGGTTCTATAATGCCTCCAAAAAATAACTCCATACCCATTAATCCCTCAAAAAGCTATACTATGACACATGAAGAGGAAGAGTTGCAGTATGAGATATCAAAATTACGGTACCAAGTGCAACAAGTTTTGATCTTACGAAGAGCAGTTGAAGATGAAACAGAAGGTTTAAAAGAAAAAATGGAGGCTAATTTTGATGGTTTGAAGGATCAAATAATATAAAATATGGATGATAAATTAGTGGAAGATGACATCGAGCATCAACAACAAGTTCTCCAACTCTCAAAGGATAACCTAACTTTGGTGCAGAATCTAATGAAACAACAGGAATATCAACATCACATCGAAAGAATTTCTGAAGCAGTCACAAAAACAAGAACTCGACAAGTACTATCAATTTTAGAGTATCTTAGCAAGTGGAAGAACTTTCCTGTAGAATATTCCACATGGGAGGATGAGAATTTTATACAGAAGCATCAAGAAATAATCAAGCGTTGAGGACAACACTTGTTTGAAGGAGAGGGGCATGTTAAGTCCCTATATTAATAGTGTAATCCCTTATTATGTTAGTGTAGCCCCACTTATTTTTATTGTTGTACCCCTGTAATCCCCATATTGTTATTATTGTTCCCTTACATTATTATTGTTAGGTCGGCTAGGATTACATTGTGGCTCCACTAGGATTATATTGTGGCCCCATGGACTCCTATATATAGAAGGAGGTTTTGTTCATTTGTAGCATCCAAGAATTGTGCATTTATGTAATGTATTGGAGGTTTCCCCCTTGAATTGGTTTATTTCTAAGGCGTTGATATCTCTTTTCTTCTATTTTTTAAGCTGGTTACACAACATGGTGACACAACATTTGGTATCAGAGCTTTGGATTCTAGCGTTTCGCTCTCCAAACAGGTCATCGTGCTATTTTCGCTATAATTTTTTTTATACAAAGTTTCAGAAGCTGAAATTTGTAGGGTGAGAATCAGAAATCTTGAGGACGATTTTCTAAAAATTTCAGATCCTGGTTCACAACAGTTTCGGAGATATGATCTGTGGAAGTTAGGTCTTTTTTCAGGCTCCTAAATAGGTCATCATGGAATTTGCGCTATAAAGTTTTTTATACTGAGGATCAGAATCTGAAATTTTTATGGTGCTAAGCTGAAATCATAAGGAAACTCGTCAAAAAATTTCAGATCTTGGTTCGTAACATTTTTTGAGATACGATTTGTGGAAGGTAGTGCTTTTTCAGGCTCCCGAATTTCATCTCAAAGAGGTGTTCGTGGGAAAATTTCAATAACTCTCTCTCTGAGAATAGAATTGGAGTGCCGTAACAATTGGTCACAAGTACACAGACTGTAGTTTCTTTGCTATCAATTTCAGAGGTGAATGATGGAACAGTGACACGTGACAAGCCGTACAAGTTCGCTATACTAAACCAGTCCATAATTAGGTCATTGTGGGAGATTGGACATAACTTTGTCTTGGAGAATCCAAATCAAGTCAGACCTGTGGCATTCAAAAGAGAATTTAGAGGGTGAATTCAGTGCTGAATTTCAGTTATTTAAGAGCCGCAATCACAGATATAATCCAATTTCAATATCGAGCTCCTCAAAAGCAAGAAAAATGTGTGTATTGTTTTTTCCGAATTGCATAAGTCTTGTTTGAAGAATCAATTTGAATTGATTCTGTTGGGCCTCAAAATAGTCCCTATTTTCACTCCATTATTCATCAATATCTTCACATTTTACCTTCATGTCACCTCCATTCCACCTCCATATCATTACATTCACCTCATTATTGGGTCATAACTATGTTTTTCCAAAGTTTATTAATTATTAACATTTTAAAGTGAATTTATGGCTAAAACTTAGAAAATAATATGCTTATACTTATACCTAACAATTAGCATGAGTTTGTTGACATGTGTAGGCTCAAAGGAAGCTTCCAGGGCATCTTTATGTGGCCTTGAATGATCAAATTCGAATTTAATAAGATAATCCTCATGGAAAAGATCATGGAGGAGATCATGGAGGATAGGGTTATGTGTCTAGATGGTTGAGAAATGTATGGAACTAAAAGAGAGATTAGTGGATCATCATTATGAGTTTGTTATCTCATCTCATTGTATAAATAGGAGTACCTCCTCCATTCCAAAGGAGAGGACTCTTAGAGCATTGTATCCAATTAATGATGGAATAGAATAAAGCTTCATTTTTCATATATTTCCATTATGTAGTTTTAGATGTAAATTGTGTTAATGTAGAATATGAATTTATGGAATTTATGTAGTTTTAGATATAAGTTTCCTTAATGTAGTATATGGAATAATTTGTCTTGTTCTCAAGAGAATTGAGCTCACTCTAAAAGGATGAGAGAAACATTTTATTTCATATTAGATTTTGTTTCATTTCATTGCTTAGATGTTTAAGGATTTGTTTGTGATTGATGAATGAGTTTTAAATTAGAATCTTATCAACATGTGAGAGGATATCCAAGGGTCTAAGTTAGGCTCTCTCTCTATTTGATTTGCATGATAATTGAAATTTATTCTTTTGCTTTTATGTTTCAAGTCATTTCATTTCTTATGCTTATGAATGGATCTTAGTTTAGTTTGGATTAGTACATGAGAGGACAATCAAAATACTAAGTTAGTCTTTCTCTCTCTTTGAATCTGAACAACAATTAAAGTTCATTCTCTTGTCTTTATTTCAAGTTTCTGGTTTTATGAATGATTTCTCTATGATACTGTAGGGAAGGACAACCAGGACCTCCTTAGTTAGGAGCCTCTTCCCTTGCATATTATATTGAATCATAAATAATTTAGTTAGACATAGAGTTAGTTGACAACTCTTGCATATATATTGTTGGCACCATCACAAGCTCACGAGTTTCCCTGGTCGATAATTTAATGCAGCAATTTGTTCAAATAAATTGCCCAACATTTTGGCGCCGTTGCCGGGGATGGTGCTAAGGGATTGGGCATTAGAAATTTAATTTAGTACTAGCATTTTTCTTTAGAAAAAATAATTTGTGAACCCTGGTGACAGCAGGATCTTCACAAAAGAGTTTAAGTTTGAATTTTCTGATGTTATAATGTTTAGCTAGTTTTAAATTTCGTCATTTCAAAAACACCCCCCTTGCATAAATAAAAACAAATCAAGCGATGAGTATGCTCTCTTCCTGCGCTTCGTGCGATCAGGAAGATCAGAAAATCTATTGATTTATTTCAAATAAAAATACTTTTGCTGGAAGATTAATCTGCAATATAACAATAAAGAATTTTGTGAACAAGAGAAAGATCATCTAAAAAAAAAACATTTTAGATAAAACTTAGTATTTTTAAAAAATTTAGTTTTTAAAAAAATAAAAAAAAAATAAAAATTTCCCACATAATAATAATATATATATATCATATATATTATATTATTAAAAAAAAAAAAAAACCTTTTGAATAAATAGCATTTTTTTATAGGTTACATTTCATTTTTTTTTAATAATTTTTCTTTTCACAATAAACAAAACATTAAAAAAAAAATGAAATACAAAACACAACAAAACGAAATCATAAAAAATAAAAATAAAAAAAAAAAATCCAACCACCCTACTAGCACAGAAAACAAAAGACAAACTAAAAAATTTGCACTACAAATTGCAGGCCAATGATTTCAACAGTTTTAAAAAAGATGGCCATATAAGAGCTACACCAAACAAATGAGAGGTTCCAGAAATTATATTAAACTCCATTCGCCTGCTATCAAATGAGAGGTCTGTACGACCAACCGCATCAATCCAAGCAGCCAGAATGTTCACACCTGGGGTTATAATAACGGGTTTCAGAATTTCAGCCATTCCGGAATTGCGTCCTCTACCAGAGAAAGAAGTTACGACGGGAGACAACTTAACTTCCATTGAACCTTATCGAGGCGCAAATTTTTGGATGTATCAACGGATAGAATTCCTGTTCTTTCACCAAGAATTTCAAATGTAAGTTCAGTTCGGATTTTTCTATGGTTTCTTCTCCAGTTCTTTGGTAGGGTGGACGCTCACCAAATCTTCAATCCCTGCAACCATCTTCATCGCCCTCTGTTTACATTTTTCGCAATTTAGTTCTGCTTGCAACCCGATTTCTGAGGTTGTTGTTGCCACTGAAATTGCCACGAATATGCCTGTAAAATAAAAAAAGAACATGCCGCCACAGCACGTCAGAAAAATCATCAGGCAAGGTCTCATGGCGTTGATAAAACAAGAAAACGAAGGAAATTAGCCTCGAATATCCATGTGGATCCGATCCTCCTTGCAGCACATCGGTTCACTGAATATGCCTTAACGAAAAATCCTCCATATATCCTGCTATTTCACATTGTGCGTCTTGTTTTACGTTTGTTTTGATTTGATTAGATTAGTTATATATTCTTAGTTCTCATGTTTGTTATGTTTTAATTTGTATTAATATATATTAATGGTATTAATTGGATTAATATATTAATATATATTAATATGTTGTTATTGTATTAATTGTAATTTGTTGTTACGTATTATATTGTAATTTGTTGTACATATTTAATATTTGTTATATATATATATATATATTTTTTTTATGTAAATCGTTGTATATGATGTTTGTTATGTTAACTAATGTTTGTTATGTTTGTATTAATATATTAATATATTAATTGTATTAATATATTAATATGTTGTTATAATTGTATTAATTAATATAGCTATAATTTCTTGTTATTGTATATAATTGTTATGTACTGTAACTATGTTTCTTATATTATAATATATGATTGTATTATGATATGATTGTTATTATTATGTTATGTTTGTTATCATTTTTTTTTTTAATTAAAATAAATTAAAAAAAAATTAAAAAAAAATTGTTATGTGTTTTGTGATTGTTTTGAAGGATTTAAAGAGTGAACATTGGCATATGAAGGATATTGGCATTTTATAAAACAAAATTTCGGTGGTATGCAAATTGAGAGAATCATGAGAATTACAGGAACTGATTGAAAGTGCAAGAGTTGGTACAAAGTGCAAAATTAAAAAGATTAAAAAATTAAAAAAAATTCCACAAAATTCATGCAGATTTGAAAATAAATAATGGAACACTTGGAAACAAATTTCGAGGATCTATTTATCAAACATTTGGAGGATTCTATGGATGATGATTATCTTGTTTCAATAGCTTCAAGTTGGCATTAAACTCATAATACTTTCTATTGAATGCTTTTATGTGACATACTAATATGCAAAACACGACAGATCTTTCCAATGCCAATCTTTTTGCGAAGCACATTTCATGAGTTATCTGACAGGGAGTATTATTTTACATGGTTATTTTTAAGAATGGATTGAAAATGATCTCATGAATTGAGTTACTTTCAACGCTTTGATTTTTCTTAAATCTATTTTATTTGGTATGAAATTTTTGCGTAAGAATCATGAAGGAAATGCGCAATCCTTCTTGAACAAATTTATGTTTTCTTTCTGCCAAGTTTTTTTTACAGGTTACAGGACGACAAAGCGATCATTACGGAGACTACATTGTGACGACAATTAGTCTTCCAAAGACTAAATTCATGAAAAATTCTCAAGACAAATCCATCTCCACAACCATTACCTTCCACCTCCCTTTCTGAAAAGATTTTGAATCCCATCAATTGTACATCTATAACGCATGACATTTCCATATCCATTTTTCACGGCAAGAGTTCTTGTTCATACATCATGCATTTCCTTACATCTTTACAAGCATATTGCCATTTTTCTTGTCATCATGATTCCCCTTCATTTCCGCCAATAAAACCCTGCTTGAGTCAAAGTCCTAGAGTCTAAGTATCATTGAAAAAACACCTAGAGGCTTGCATGCCTTAATGGCAAGTACTCTTGCCAATGAACAATGGGAGTACATTAAGATCCCTTGTTCGTTGGATCTTGTAGGTGACTCGACCACGACAAATTTATTCGTACCTACAAAGATGTGTTAGGCATCCTGACTCCCATTGGAATCAATGGTGGGAGCTCTGGTGTTGGCTAGGGGCATTCATTAACGGCCACTAAGTCAACAACTTCTTGCTATGTTCGACATCGACACATTTAATCACATAGCAAGATTTGTGCCATCGAGCGTTGAAGACTTGAAGACCCATATTTTGCAGCAGATGAAGCCAATTTCCATTCATTGTAGTTCCATTCATGGTATTCATTGTATTTCACTTGAGGACAAGTCAATAAATAAGGCTGGGAGGAAAATGTAACTTCTATATTTTGTATACCTTCCAAGCCTTATAGATTTTCAGCCATATTCAGCAAACTCATCGGATTCATCATCCAGCAGCAGATACAACTTTCAGCCATGTTCAGCAGACTCCTCATATTTTTCATCTAGTAGCAGCAGATCCAGCAGCTGATACGACAATGCAGATCCATCTTTCATCCACCATTTTCACAACAGTTTGCAGTCACACATGCACGACTCTCACCTATTTTTTGAAGGGTAAGTTAAGGTATGCTATTTTCTAACTTTTAACCATTAAATTCCTTGAAATGTTAGAATAATAATTTTTGGAAAAAAACTTCACTTCCTTTCCTTTCATTGCCAAAGCCATCCGTTTAATGGGAAGGATACATTTACATACATGCTTTGTCACATTCATATCCGCAGTTATATATCACATTCTAAACCCACTTACCTTCAAAATATATTTACTATTACATGAGCATACAAATGGCTTTGTCTAAAGTATTTAAAAGTTAATTGGATGCAAATAGAATCATGGTTGTTACACAAGAACCAACCATGATGCATTCCAACAAAAATACTCTGCCATAAAAAGCACATTATCATTATGCAAAGATCATACAATGAAAGCAACAAACAAAATATGGTTGAAACACAAGAACCAACCAAGTTGTAGTTCATCAAAATAACGCTTTGCAAAAGTTAAGTAAATGATCTCATGCAGAGTTTAAGCCCAAGCTCAAGTACCAAAAAGTAATGTAATAGATTGCATGAGGACATGCAATACCTTCAGTTTGGGGGTATGTTGGGCCTCAAAATAGTTCCTATTTTCACTCCATTATTCATCAATATCTTCACATTTTACCTTCATGTCACCTCCATTCCACCTCCATATCATTACATTCACCTCATTATTGGGTCATAACTATGTTTTTCCAAAGTTTATTAATTCTTAACATTTTAAAGTGAATTCATGGCTAAAACTTAGAAAATAATATGCTTATACTTATACCTAACAATTAGCATGAGTTTGTTGACATGTGTAGGCACAAAGGAAGTTTCCAGGGCATCTTTATGTGGTCTTGAATGATCAAATTCGAATTTGATAAGATAAGCCTCATGGAAAATATCATGGAGGAGATCATGGAGGATAGGGTTATGTGTCTAGATGGTTGAGAAATGTATGGAACGAAAAGACACATTAGTGGATCATCATTATGAGTTTGTTATCTCATCTCATTGTATAAATAGGAGTACCTCCTCCATTCCAAGGGGAGGACTCTTAGAGCATTGTATCCAATTAATGATGGAATAGAATAAAGCTTCATTTTTCATATATTTCCATTATGTAGTTTTAGATGTAAATTGTGTTAATGTAGAATATGAATTTATGGAATTTATGTAGTTTTAGATATAAGTTTCCTTAATGTAGTATATTGAATAATTTGTCTTGTTCTTAAGAGAATTGAGCTCACTCTAAAAGGATGAGAGAAACATTTTATTTCATATTAGATTTTGTTTCATTTCATTTCTTAGATGTTTAAGGATTTGTTTGTGATTGATGAATGAGTTTTAAATTAGAATCTTATCAACATGTGAGAGGATATCCAAGGGTCTAAGTTAGGCTCTCTGTCTATTTGATTTGCATGATAATTGAAATTCATTCTTTTGCTTTTATGTTTCAAGTCATTTCATTTCTTATGCTTATGAATGGATCTTAGTTTAGTTTGGATTAGTACATGAGAGGACAATCAAAAGACTAAGTTAGTCTTTCTCTCTCTTTGAATCTGAACAACAATTAAAGTTCATTCTCTTGTCTTTATTTCAAGTTACTGGTTTTATGAATGATTTCTCTATGATACTGTAGGGAAGGACAACCAGGACCTCCTTAGTTAGGAGCCTCTTCCCTTGCATATTATATTGAATCATAAATAATTTAGTTAGACATAGAGTTAGTTGCCTACTCTTACATATATATTGCTGGGACCATCACAAGCTCACGAGTTTCCCTGGTCGATAATTTAATGCAGCAATTTGTTCAAATAAGTTGCCCAACAGATTCCAAGGGAATATTGAAGAATTTTTGTCAGTAATGGGTTCTATTATGCCTCCAAAAAATAATTCCATACCCATTAATCCCTCAAAATACTATACTATGACACATGAAGAGGAAGAGTTGCAATAATTACGGTACCAAGTGCAACAAGTTTCGATCTTAGGAGGAGAAATTGAAGATGAAATAGATGGTTTAAAATCAGAAATGGAGGCTAATTTGGATGGTTTGAAGGATCAAATAATATCAAATATGGATGATAAATTAGTGGAAGATCACATCGAGCATCAACAACAAGTTCTCCAACTCTCAAAGGATAACCCAACTTTGGTGCAAAATCTAATGAAACAATAGGACGATCAACATGACATCCAAAGAAGTTATGAAGCAGTCATAGAAACAAGAACTTGAAAAGTACGATCAATTTCATAGTATCTCAGCAAGTGGAAGGAATTTCCTATATAATATTTCACATGGGAGGATGAGAATTTTATACAAAAGCATCAAGAAATAATCAAGTGTTGAGGACAACACTTGTTTGAAGGAGAGGGGCATGTTAAGTCCCTATATTAATAGTGTAGCCCCTTATTATGTTAGTGTAGCCCCCCTTATTGTTATTATTGTACCCCTATAACCCCCATATTATTATTATTGTGACCTTACATTATTATTGTTAGGTCGGCTAGGATTACATTGTGGCCCCACTAGGATTATATTGTGGCCCCATGGACTCCTACATATAGAAGGAGGTTTTTTTCATTTGTATCATCCAAGAATTTTTCATTTATGTAATGTATTTAAGGTTTCCCCCTCGAAGTGGCTCATTTTTAAGGCGTTGATATCTCTTTTCTTCTCTTTTTGGAGCTGGTTACACAACAGAGACTCTGTATGGAAAAGCAAAGAGAAAAAGTAGTAGTGACTATGTTTTAAATTCCAGAAGGTAGAGAGCAATAAAAGAGTGCCATTTTGGAGACAAACAACAGATTTTTAAACACAATGTGTCTAGCAGTTGAAGTTTTTTTTAAATCCAGAACACTAGTTCTGAGCCATTTTGCAATATTCTTTTTTTCAGTTTAATGAAAAAAAAATTGTGCCATTTCTGTCCCCAGAATTTTACACTGAATATGTGAGTTGAAATTGAGGAATTTGTATTCCTTTTTGTGTTTGGAATACTTTATAAATTCCAACAAATATGTAGTACTCACTAAATGTGAGCGAAGCAATGATGGACATAGCTCAAGAGCTGACTTCACTAATTAGGGTTTTTAACACCCATCGCAAAGCTCACACGCCAAAAAGAACAGGGACAATTTATTATAGAATTTATGGTACTCACTAAATGTGAGCTGAGCAATGAAATGCATAGCTCAATAGATGACTTCACTAATGAAGGTTTGCAACACCTGCTAGTCATCAATATTTTTCACCTGTTGATGATGACTAGTTTTTAAAGCCAAATTTTCTAGCTGCTAATCTCCAATTTGTCAAATTTTCTAGCTGGAAAACACCCATAAAATTTCATTCCCTCCTACCTTTTCAATCAGCCCATGATGAGATAAAACCTAATCTCCAATCCCTATCTAGCCTTAGTCATACAAACATGTCCATCATCTCCAAAGAGAATACTCCAAATCTATCCAAAAAGTCTCCCCTAAGTTAGGTAGTGGCTCTTTAGGCGATTCTCCCTTGGAAAACTATCCTAGAGGCAAAATAACCTCTATCTAATATCAACCAGTCATTGAATACCTTCCTATTCTGCAAATAAAGCTTGATACACTCTTAAGTTGCGCCACTAACAAACCTTGATGTCTCAACAGTGCATATGCCATAGGTCAAACTGATAATAGGTGGATTTATAGTGTTTCAATGTCTTTTTCAAGAGCATAAGTGTACCAGTGTTCCATAAGACATTATTAAAATTAACATGAGAAGACAGCTGCTTCTCATGTGGTTTTGAGCCTGGGATGCAAGTACTGGACAGAGAGTTATTTCAATAAGCTCATGCAAACACAATCAAAAGATGAAATGACATCACTGTGTAAAACCTCCTCCAAGCATGAGCAGAGGGTCGAATGACTGAGAAAACCTCCTCCAAATATGAGCAGAGGTTTTGGCAAAGTCATAAAGGCCTCTTTCATTTAATAAGCAGAGGGCCATGAACAAAGTTATGGCCTCATTTAAGGGCACAAGGCTAAAAATGCTACAATTAGCCTTAAAAACTTGTTTAAACACCTTTTCTCCAATAGATGAAGACCACTAACACAACAGTAGTGTCTCAAAGATTGATTATAAGTTTTCACTGGTTGAAAGGCAGAGTCTAAGTGCAGTGGGAAACAATTGAAGGCTTATGAATAGAAAAATGGTGTTAAAAAAAGAGGGAAAGCAGTGTTGTTTTAAAAGGTGCTTACATGAGTTTCACTATTAAAACACAGAATTGAAATACAGTGTGAAGCTAATTGGATGATTATGAATGGAGAAATGTTGTTAAGAAAATGGCCAAGGAAGTAAAACAATCTTGGTTTTCAACTGACTTCTGCTAATAAATACAAAGACAACCACTAACATTTTGTTCATGGATATTCTTCATTTGGTTAAAATAGGGGTTGAAAAGAGCCCAGGAATTTGTAAAACATAGGCCTCCTTCATAAAAAAGTAGAAGGCTCACCATTGTTTGAGGATGAAGAGCTTTTATTTCAGTATGGAAAATATTTCAAAACGGACTGCTTTCAAAAATGGTGAAATGAATGAAAATTCACTATTCTTATAGACCTCCTTCACAAAGGAACAAAGGGACAACCTTCCAATGTTTACAATTAAACTTCAGCTCATCATCCCCTGCTATATCTCCATAAAATTTGAAGACTAGATTACTTTGGCAATCCAAGGTTAGTAATTTTCCTTGATGGTGGAGACTATTTGAAGCAGAGCTCTTCACTTGGAGTTTCAAATGAGGTTTCAAGTAAAAGAGATTAATTACCCATTCTAAATACCAACCTTGCAAGTTATTGATATGGACCAAGAATAGTTTTATTGCTGCACTTGTGAAGTTCAAGATGGGCAGGTTCTTAAGATTGAAATTTGTGTAGTTAGCACACATAACCCTCTGTGAATGTTTTTGTCTTTGATGCCTAAAGATAAATTTTATAAACCCTTGTTGTTGAGCCTATAAAGTGAGCAGATCAACCATCAAACACCATAACAATTGGTTTGTCAACTTGCAAATGGCCTCCCTCACAAAAGGCAGAGAGTCGGTTCTCCCGAGGTTTTCACCATACAAATCACTTCATACAATTGGTTAAGGAGATGCTCAAACAAGTTTTGTATTCATATCAAAGGGCCTTCATCAGCTGATAAAGATAAAAATCTCATAATATGTCTGAAGGCCTTTTTTGAAGGAGCTGCAAGGTTTTTTTATTAATAGACTCCTCTATAAACAACATTCCAAGTTTGAAGTTTTAACAATCCTCCCATTTCATGTGAACAGAGTTTTTACAAATAGTTTCAAAGGTTAACTGACAACCTATGCTAATAAGTATTCTCAGGTGAAGGGTCTTCTATGATGTTTGAAAATAAATTATTGTTTTAAAAAGAGCAAGGGGGTCTTCAAAAGCATAAATTAGTGCTTCATGTTTTGTTTAAAACCAAAATCCTTTTGAAAAGGCCTCCAAAACCCTCACAAAGCGATTTCAAAAGGTGGTTGGCTTTTTTGAATTTAAAGGGAGTAAGAGACCATTTCCAAAGTCTCATTGTGCATTTCAAAACGCAATAAACATCCCCCTAAGCTGCCCACTGGAGAAACGAGGAGATTTGAGCATTTTTCAAAGTGTTTTGAGGCTTAAAGCCTGCGCAGCACACCTGGAAAAGCGCACGGTGCATTCAGAAGAGAAAATACAGAGGCTTTAAATGGCTGCGCAGTGCGCCTATAGCGGCGTGCGGCACCCCTATAGCGCTGGTCACCACTGCCCGAAGGCCAACCCGTCACCTCTCATTGCACGACGTTGTTCTCAGTAAACGTGTCGCTCCTCTCTAAACGCCCAAAACACCTTCAAAAATGCCTTTGGACCTGCTCAATTCATAAAACAAGGGCCCTTAAGCATTTTTAAGGTATTTTTCTCACTCTAATACAAATTTTGAGTTTAAGAGGCGATGTGCTTTTGCTATGTTTCCAAGAGACAAATGGTGTTATAAGGTGGGCTGTTTTGGTCGAAAATCAAAGGTTATTGTTGACTGTGAGTGTCAAATATCCACACTGTGATAGGCTAAGGTGTGTTTAGTTAGTTCTGAAGAGCCCTAGCTGCCTTCAAACACGGTGATAAACCACAGTGCTACGAGGAGCAGACTTTGTCAAAAATTCAGAGGATAAAATAGTCAATGCAAAAGGAGGATTGATAGATCAATTTAAAAACTGTTCTGGTGTTATTAAAAAGACAAAACCATACACAAATTTTCTAGACAGAAATACAAAACAGGGATCCCAAAGTTGGGTGGAAAGTGTCCTAACATTGTTAAAAAAAAAGAAAACTTTTTCTAAAACTCAAAGGGGAAAAAACACTATTTATAAGGTGGAAGTTTGATCATTATAAATTTTCTTCTCTATGTTATGAAATAGCAAACTAGTGCAGCCTCCATTGTTCCATAAAATAGAGTATGCTATGAAGATCTTTTAAATCAATTTGAGGGTGTTTTTGTCTACCTTTGTAAGAAAACTATGAACAACAGAAGAGCATTGTTTGGAGAAGGGTGATTTTGTTTTTGTCTAAACACATGGAGATCCTTGTTCTAACAAGAAAACACAAATACCTCTTTTCAATACCTTGCCCAAACATAGTAATAAATTGAGTATGTGCTTTTTATTTGACAAATACTTATTGTTTGGCATTAAAGAGGACAAAACAATGATTTATAAGGGGCACAAAGTTGCTGTTGGGGGACTATTTCACAAAACATTTGAAGCAGCTTGTCTTCGTCAAATAGTGACTGACAAAGAGGACAAGGTGTGTGGTTGAGAAGCCATTCCAAAGCCCATTTGAGACAACTTTTTTTTGCAAAGAACATTAAAAAAAAAATGCCTCCCAGGCAAGACAGTAGAAGTGGCCTTCACAGGAGGTTTGAGCCTGTTTCAACTAAAAAGGTAAATTCTCATCCATTAGTCATGTTTAACTTTCATGATTTTGGGTGTCTAGAGTTTTTTCAAAGGGTGTAGGAGGTGAAAAGCTATTCCCCTTTGACACATCTTTGTTCTTTGAAATTTCAAGAGAAGCACTTTCAGCTGGCAGGCTTGGATTTTAAGTTCTCTCCTAGGTCCTTTCCCAAGGCCACCAAAATCCCTTATGTCAGAGAGAAGTGGTTTAAACAAAGCCACCTAGAATCAGAACATTACAAAACTTTTCTGAAGCCTGAGCATAGAGACACATGTCCATCCACTTTTCCCTTCTCATATCTGTTGACTAGTTATGCCCCCCTCATGAAGATAATCATGAAATACTTCACTTGCGAGGGAATATTCTCCCGAGTCTATGCTTACCATGTCCGATTGCTCATGCATTTCATAAGAGCCAAATTGTTAAATCTCCCTTTCTTCCTCCATAGAAGTATTGAGAAAATGGCCTCCACTATTCAGAAAAACCTCCTTCTCAGTAGACAGCGTGCCTCTTCCATCAATCCCTCATTAACGTTATCATTCTTCATCAGCTTGAGAAGAAAGAAATCTCTTGGGATACTTTCATTACACATCTAAATTTCGCTAATGTCCCTTCATTTCATACATCTCCTTCACCTTCCACTCACCATCCTTCGCCTTCTTCAAGCAAGCCCATTCCCAAGAAGCTCAAATTTCCCATTGAATAACAAAATGAGCATGATGAGGAAGAAGAGCATGAGCAAGAGGAGGAAGATGATGATGAGCAGCATCATGATGAAACAGGGCAGCAAGGGGAAGAAGAACACAGTGAAGCAGAGCAGCAAGGGGAAGAAGGGCATGATGAAGAAGGGCATGATGAAGAGGAAGATGATGATGAGCAACCTCATGAAGAAGAAGGGCAGCATGATGAACAGGTGCAGCACAGTGAGGAAAGGCATCCTCATGATGAAGAAGAGCATGATGAAGAGGAAGATGATGATGAGCAGCCTCATGAAGAAGAAGGGCAGCATGATGAACATGTGTAGCACAGTGAGGAAAGGTAGCCACATGATCATGAACAGAAGCATGTTAAGGAAGGGAAACATGATGAACATGTGCAACAAAGTGAGGAGGGCACCCCTCAAAAATAAATGCAAGAGGATGGTCAAGGCATCCATGAAGAAACTCAAGACAGTGGCAAGAATGATGAGGAAAATAGCAAGGGCGAAGAGCCAATAGAGCATGGGGTAGTTGCCTCTCTGAGGCAAGTGGCCATGCTCTCTTCTACAAAAGTGGCCAAGCCCCGGACATCAAGGAAAAGGGTGCCTAAAACTGTAATTCCAAATGTTACTAGGGTCCTCCGAAGCAAGGGGAAATTTCCCAAGAAGCCCATTGTCGAATTTCCCAAGAGGAGGAAGACTAAAAGAGCCACCCAAAGCAATGGAAAGGAGAAAGAAGAAAGTAGCCATGAAAAGGAAAGGGACTTTGACACAATTCAAATCCAAAGTGATGATAGCAACAATGAAGCCCGAATCCTAGAAACCTTCTTGATCAATAGAGAAAACCAAATTGATGCTTTGAGGACTGATCTAGAGAGGGATAGAAACTTCAATCACTTTTTGCAAATTCAAAACAAACAAATAAGTGTCTATATGGAGGTATATGAGACACGGGCCATCAAATAAAAAAAAGAGGCCTCCAAGGCACAAGTGAGATTGGAAGAACTCATGGGTGAGTTCGATGAAAGAAAAGATGAAGATCAGCCCAGGAGATAGAGGCCAAGAACCATGGGGCTCAAAAGAGCCCTTGAAAAACAAAAGGATGAAGAAGCTGCCCTTCTCCAATCTACCCCTCTCACTACATTGTTCACCCAAGAGATAGAGAAAAATCAGGAAGCATGGCTTGAGAGGGTAAATAATCACTTCGAAAGGAAGTTGGAGAAGGAAAATAGGGATTTGGACCTTCAACGAAGGATGACCAGGAACTATAAGAATCTCAATCAACTTGCCCGACTGAAATTGAAGGCCACACAGGAAAAACTCAAGGAGGCTCAAAGTAGGCGCCCGACACCAAAACTGAAGAAAGACACCTCAAAGCTCTAAATTTTGGCCTCAGCTTCACAGCATGTTTTTGAAAACCCTTCAGGGTCATGCTCGCCAAAATTGGGCAAAATTCAACAAGTTTTGGTTTTTTGTCATTTTTGGGTTTTTGGCTAAAACTCATGGGCATCGCCATTTCTGTTTGGGGCATCCTCAAAGGATGAAAATGGTATCATTGGATACCATAATTTCAGGGGCATATACTAAGAAATTTTCAGATCAATTGAAGATGATTTTTTCTCCCAAAATGTCGGAAAATACTCACTTTTTCTACACTCTGATTCGTTTATTAGCAAGGTCTATATTTTGGGTTTTTACACACAGATCAGTTGCTGATGGCCTTCCAATGGTCAGTTTGGAGCAAACTAAGCATTTACAGAAAATAAACATTTAGAGCTTTTCAACAAGCCATCATGAGCCTCATTTCAACATCAGGAAGGCCTCCAAAAGTTGCCGGCAAGTCAGAGGACTTTCTGCTGATGTATTTCTTAAGTATTTTTGTGAAAAATGTACCTTTCAAAAGTGACTTTTCCTCATGTGCTTTTAGCTATTTTCGTGCATGGTTAGTTATGAAACGTCAATATATTTTCCTCTTTTAGCATTTTTGAGATATTTTATTAGATATTTTGTGCCTTGGGATTTGCAAAGCCTCAAGGACAAAATCAGATATTTTGGATAGGCCAATGAGATTGCAAGTTGAACTAGGAGGTTTTCCTCACTTTGTCCTATATATTCCATGAGAATTCATTGTAAGCAAGGTTGAACTTGATGAATAGAAGCAATATATGGTTATGCAACCTTGGAAGAAACACTTGAATTATGCATTGAATATTTTCTTGAATGTTTTTGGATGATGAAGGAGGTTTGATGTTGGATTCCATGACTTGGTAAAATGGTATAGGGCGGAAACATGAACCTGGGTTACACTTTTGTGAGAATTGCGGGTTGAAATTTTTTTTCGGAAATAGTTCGGCTGAACATTTTATCGAGTGACGGCCTACTGATGGCGCGGGCAAACAGAATTGTTGCCGGAGATTGGAAAACCGGCAACAAAAGTTCGGCCGAACTTATAGAAAAGTTCGGCCAAACTTATATAAAATTTCGGCCAAACATGGGGTTCGGCCGAACTTTTACATTTAAAATAGTTCAACCGAACTATTTTCTATAAATAAATCACCCGCGAAGTTATGTGGTTTATTGTTCTCGCGATTTCTCCTGTCGCTGTCTCTCCCGCGTTTTGTCCATCGCAGTTGTTGTAGTTGTTTGTCGTCGCCGTGCTGGTGCTGGTGCTGTTTCTTGTCGCCTCCACGGTCGTCCTCGTCACCACGCTGGTGCTGTCGCTGTTTCTCGTCGCCGCCACGGTCGTCCTCATCCCACGGTCGCGTAATCGGGTATTACGACTCTGTAATTTCATAATTGTCCTCATTTCTTACACAATTTTTTATTCACGAATCCCTTCATAACTCATACAATGAAAAATTATAGAAATTTAACCCAATCCTTTCAACTTGATCAAACTAAGGAGTAGTTCACAATCTTGTTTTATCTTTTAGGACACATTTTGTTTACATCCTTCCTAGAGAAGGAATGCTAAGATCAAGCCTTACTTCATTGAACTATGGATTAGTAAAAAACTTGGTCCTGTAACTTGGTTCACAATCATATATCATGTTTAACCCTTCATTAGAAATTTATTTCTTGAATTTTGGCAAGAAGTATCAATATATTATTCTTCTTATACGAACAAACTAGTTTAAATCCAAAACACTCCTTTGATGGCTTCTTTACTGAACTGAGATATCTCGAGCCTGTTTTCCCAAGCCTCTAGGCTTCTGTTTGATCATCCCCTGAGGCCTTTAGACCTACTTCTACTTGCAACCTTCCTTCTTACCAATTCTGCCACAACACAAGGCTTATGTGATCCTCATTTCTCTTCTGTCCTAAGGCTTTTCGACCCTCCTGCACTTCACAGTTGAAGCCACCAATATGTGGCTATGGGTTAGGCTAGACCTGATTTAGGGCTTTCAATCTCAGGCAAAATGAGAAGAGCTAATGAGAGAACAAACCCTGTAAATTCTGTAAATTCTAAATTCTGTAAATTGTAAATTCTGTAAATTCTGTAAATTCTGTATTAATAATCTTATCAAAATGTAAATTCTGTAAATTTTTTAGATTTTTCTGTAAATTATTTTGTAAATTCTGTAGATTATTCTGTAAATTTTTTAGATTATTCTGTAAATTATTCTGTAAATTCTGTAGATTATTCTGTAAATTGTAAATTCTGTAAATTGTAAATTATGTAAATTATGTAAATTCGATATTAATAATCTTATCAAAATGTAAATTCTGTAAATTTTTTAGATTTTTCTGTAAATTATTCTGTAAATTCTGTAGATTATTCTGTAAATTTTTTAGATTATTCTGTAAATTATTCTGTAAATTCTGTAGATTATTCTGTAATTTTTTTTAAGACTACAACTTCCATTGCCTGTATTCCCTGAAGTTTCAAAAATCAAACAATAGATGCACACTAACTGCAACCATAGAATAGAAGCATGTACACTATTCTATTGTTATATTTTTATGATGTTTTTTAGTGATTCCACTAATCTTAGAAATGTTAATCTTTGAAGAAGATTTAGGCACTTTATAAAATTTTGATTTTAATTTGAAATATAAATATGCAATCACATTGTCTATACTTTTGAATCCTATTGACCAACCTTGTGGTCATTCATTGGACATCAATATATATATATATATATATATGTGTGTGTGTGTGTATATATATAATTTCAGAAATAAAACATATTATTTATCGGTAATTGGAATGAAATTACATATTTCATGTTCAAAGAGAACTTCCCTGTAGTCCTACATTTTCCATGAAGTTGAAGGTCACCAAACAATTGCGGTCAATAATTTTTTGGTCCATTCCATTCTCAAGTGCTAAAATCTCTAGCATTTCAAGTTTCTGGTCATCATAGCTATTAAGGAATGAAAAAGGACACTAGTATTGATATATTGCTTCCATTATATCATTCTTTTTGAAGGTTGATTCCATCTTTGTTGAAGTATATTTGTCTAAATCCTTATCTACAAAGGCACATTGTGTATTGTGGTGCATGTTGTGTATCTCTTGTTGTGAATCTCAAGTTACTTTAAAAATTTGGTCACCTAGTATGCTTAATGAGCTTGGAATTACACTTTAGAAAGAATCCAATTACAATTGAGACTTAAGTTCTACCATCTTAAAATAAGAATTCACGAATTTGATAGTGAGATATGTTTTAGTTTTCCATTGTGTTTACATTTGTTTTTGTGTAGCACATATATTGTTGACTATATCTTGGTTCCACAAAACAACAATGTTTTAGTTATTTGGGGACTCTTTATTTCCTTTATTTTTTTTTCTCAAGGAAGATATTTGGTGGTTATTTTTGCTTAATATTAAGCCTCTCATGCCTTCTATAGACCTTCAGAACTTTAGTTTTTTGTTTAAGCTCTTGGACACCTACAATCTTGCAATTGTGAATCTTCTCTATTTTCATCTTGCTTCTCTTCTAAGTACAAAATGGCCTTGAGAAATATACTTTGTTTCCCTGTTGTACACCTTACAAGTTCAAGTTTTCAGTTTTTTTCATTATTTTTTATCCTTTAAGCTCTTGGACACCTAGAATCTTGTAATTGTGAATTTCTCGTGCTTTCATGTTGTAGCTTTTCTAAGGACAAAATTGACAAAGAAATATGCTTTGGTTCCTCGTTGGAGACCTTGGGAGCTAAATTATTTTTATTTTATTTTATTTTATTCCTTTTTCGTAAACCTCTTGGACACCTAGAATTTCACAATCGTGAATTTCCGTAACTTTCATCTTGCAGTTTTTCTAAGAAGTAGCACAAAGGACAACCAAATCATTTGGGTTGTATGTAGATAAAATGTAATAGCCTAACCATTGCCATCAGTGGGGATTTGGTTGGTTGGTAAATTGATGGTGCTTGTTGGTTTCCACATGTGTTATTTCCTTATTATTTAGATGGTTTCAAAGATGGATTATTAATTATTGTTTCATTAAATTGCAGAATATTCAAGACTTTATGTATATTTATACTGATATTGAAAGAAATACTTTTTGGATAGATCTCTATTTCCCATAGTATTATAGATTTAAACCCCATAGTACATTGGAGTTAAAACAAATATATATAATTTTTGTTTTCACATTTAGCTATGATTATTTCACATCCAAATTCATATTTTAAGTAATATTTAATTTTTTTGAATTTATTGAATGTTTGAGTCCTAGGTAGCTTATAATCCTACTTGTTTTCAAAATAAGGATGCACTCCTATTTGATTCTCACGAATAGGTTGTAATCATGAGGCTCTCGCTCAAGAGTGGACCTTCGCAAAATCTTGTGACGTCTTGTCACAAACAAAACCATCAAACTGAAAACACATCATTTTTCTCCTTCAAAGAAAAAAAAATTCACATCATGTGAATATGTACATGTACTCTTACATATTGGTGTACAAAACTATCAACCAAACACAAGTTGACAAAACATACCTCTTCAAACAATTGACTTTTAAGTCAAATAATAGAGCTCATGTACAAATTTCCATATTTGTTTCATGTAAGTGTGTCTAACATTTAACTCTACTTTCAACATCTTGCTTCATGCAACATGCACCATACTTTGAATTTGCAAAGAAATTCATGAAACATCAAAATACATGCTAGGCCTTAATTGGATAAGAAATCTTTAACCATTTGTCAGCAAACCATTTCAATGGTGCTTCTTTTTCTTTCAACTATGTTGAATTTAGTTTTTAGTTATATTTTTAATGTTGGAGAAAATAACTATTTATTTCATGTGTAATTAGATTAGTGATTTCATGTGTTAGGGTTGTGGATTCAAGCATTGAAACAACACCATTATATTTCAAATTTAAAAATGATGGTTTGAGTCCTAGGTAGCTTAGAATCCTATTTGTTTTCAAAATAAGGATGCACTCCGATTTGATTCTCACGGATAGGTTGTAATCATGAGGCTCTCGCTCAAGAGTGGACCTTCGCAAAATCTTGTGACGTCTTGTCACAAAAAAAACCATCAAACTGAAAACACATCATTTTTCTCCTTCAAAGAAAAAAAAAATTCACATCATGTGAATAATTCCATGTACTCTTAAATATTGGTATACAAAACCATCAACCAAACACAAGTTGACAAAACATGCCTCTTCAAAAAACTGACTCTTAAGTCAAATAATAGAGCTCATGTACTTTCAGCATCTTGCTTCATGCAACATGCACCATACTTTGAATTTGCAAAGAAATTAATGAAACATCAAAATACATGCTAGGCCTTAATTGGATAAGAAATCTAACCATTTGTCAGCAAACCATTTCAATGGCGCTTCTTTTTATTTCAACTATGTTGAATTTAGTTTTTAGTTATATTTTTAATTTTGGAGAAAATAACTATTTATTTCATGTGTAATTAGATTAGTGATTTCATGTATTAGGGTTGTGGATTCAGGCATTGAAACAACACCATTATATTTCAAATTTAAAGGAAAAATTTATCCTTGTGTGTTTAGAATCCTACTTTTCTTCAGCCTAAGGATCACTCCGAGTGATCTTCATGGATGGGTTAGACTCACGAGTCACCTCAAACCTGGGGCTTGTCACAAACAAAACCATCAAATTGAAAACATCATTTTTTCTCAAAGAAAAATTTATTAATCATGTGAATTTGTCCATGTACTTACATATTTAATTGGTGTAGCACAACCATCAATCAAACACAAGTTGATTTAAGTCAAAACTGTAAATAAGTTGTTTGGTTGATGGTTTTGTACACCAATATGTAAGAGTACATGGACATATTCACATGATGTGAATTTTTTTTTTCTTTGAAGGAGAAAAATGATGTGTTTTTAGTTTGATGGTTTTGTTTGTGACAAGACGTCACAAGATTTTGCATAGGTCCACTCTTTAGTGAGAGCCTCATGATTACAACCTATCCGTGAGAATCAAATGGGAGTGCATCCTTATTTTGAAAACAAGTAGGATTCTAAGCTACCTAGGACTCAAACCATCATTTTTAAATTTTAAACAAGTAGGATTCTAAGCTACCTAGGACTCTAAACCCAAACAAACCACCTTAAACAAATAATAGAGCTCATGCAAATTCTCATATTTGTTGCATTTAAGTGTGTCTAATATAACTCTCATTTTCAACATCTTACTATGCAACATGCACTCTTACTTTGAATTTGGCAGACCAATTCTCCACCCCCATTAAAATGACCCTACAAGTCAATTTTTCAATCTCTTTTTCACTCTATATATCATCAAGATGACATATGATGTATTTATGCTTTTCCCTTATTAATATATTATATCCACAATATTAAAAATAACAGTATTTCGACCATGATATTTGAACAATGTGATGTCGTTGAAATACTATTGATACTTTTAAATAAATATTGAGATTATTAAATATATTAACAAGGGAAAGCGCTAGAGATTCTCCATCATGCATAATCGTACGTTGGATTTGGTGATAATTGTCTCCATATTTTGGCTTTCTGACCCGAAAAACATAATTATTTTACAAGGGAGGGAAGGAGGGATGATCACATTGACTTGCTTGATGACATGTCTATGAAGATTAACTACCTCAAGAACTATTTTTTTGCGTAGGGAAAGAGACACATTCCCATGTCTAAGCATGAAAACGTTCTTTGATATTGTTAATGCCTCTAGTGTTTACTTCTACAAGTTCTATAGGCAGAGTCTATAAAGGGCCAGGTAGCCTCTGGATCTCATCTTTTATGAAAGGTGACATATCTAGTAAATGCCCCTGCAGTCAATCTCTGGAATGGATCTAAATAGAAGTTATTCATTTTTTAATATTCGTAAAACACAACAACTTTAAGGTAAACTATGTACATGTTCCATTCATCATGAACACAAACCTCACAAGCCTCCTTGGCTTTGGAGCATTTTCCATGTTTTCCATAACCAAGACCCAAATAATTAGGCCCTTCTTGAAGAACATTTGGCTCAACTATGCCTTGTACATGCTTGCCTTTAAAAACCTTTACTTTCATAGCACATTTTCATCAAAAATTTGGACCTTATTCCTCTAATGTCTCTAATGTCTCTCAAAAGCACGTACACATTCATTTTCAGAGGAAATTGAAGGTAGAAACCAATAGCTAATTCTTCTAACTAACCTTGACTAAAATGAGATAAATTGTACTTTGATACGAACTTGATTTAAATTGTCCATCCCACATTAGGCGAATGATTATAACCTTTAATGGGCTAGCACTGGTCTGTAATCATCATCTCAAAATGACCTAGTAGATGAAAAATTACCATGTTTGTAATCATCGTTTCACACCATCTACATATGACCCTTCTACACATTATATGATTGAATTTATGGTAGGTCATCCCTTCTATCTAGACCATGATTGATTGTGACATTAGGTGAATAAAGGAAATTTGATAAGGAAGGGATCAGTATAAGTTTTTCCTCCTCCACGCACTCCATATCCAGTGATTGCCTATTTTTTTCTCTTCCAACATTTTATTTTGGAAATTCATTTTGGTAGTTAATTCTACTAATAGTCACAACACACTTGGAAGTCAAAGAAATTGTTATATACACTACTAAACTCAATTAAAATTGTTTGTTATTGGACTTTACAATAACAAACAACGTAGAGTTCATTAATGTAGTAGTGTATATGATAATTATATGTATAGTGGTGTGGCTATCGATAATATTAGCTGCTAATGAATTTCGAGAATAGAAAGTTGGAAGTGGAAAATTGAGAAATCACTAGCTATGGGGCGGATGGAGGAGGACAAACTAGAAACTATATTCTACTTATAAATTGTATTTTATTCACCTGTTGTCACAATCATTCATGGGATAGGTAGAGAGGATGACATTCCAAAAATTCATGCATATAATATGTAGAAGGGGTCATGTATGAGATGGTGTGAAGTGATGATGATTGACATGGTAAATTTTCATCTGCCAAGTCATTTTTAGATGATGATGACAAACCAATAGTAGCCATTTTAAGGTTATAATCATTAAAAATAAATATGGGGAAGGAAATTCAAATGTCTCATCATGGAAATTATAAAAATTGTAAGGATGGGGTTATAAGCGTTATGGAAATTCTAAGTGCCAAATTCTAAGGAACAAGCCATATTTGCTTCTCAAAAACTTTATTTGATATATTCTTAAAAAAACAAGTACAAATTCTAGTAATCCTAGAATCATGCTTTACATAAGGTAAAATTGGGGAACTCATGACTTGTACTATAGATAAAAAAACATTTACCCTTACCAAAAAATATATGATAAAAATTGATAAACTACATAAGCTTAAGCTTAAGGGGATATAATCCTTCTTGCCTTCCATATAGATAATGAAAATGATTTTTCTAAGTCTCATGTTGCTTCTCATGTTATTTTATAAACCTTGGTTGGAAAGAAAAATAGGAGGGCAGAAATGTAAGAAATATAGAACATACTAGATTTAACAGCCCCAAACTGGATTTTACTCTGAGGTATTGATTTTTTGAAATCTATTTTGTGAATGTCAACCAATAGATATATATCATGGAGGATGAAAGATGAAGATCAGCCGAATCCCATATGGAGGCTCAGGGATCGGAGGATGTTCACGGTATTTAAATATAATCTTAAATCTCCATACATGTGTGTACATATGGAATTGATTTTTTTTATTAACTTTGTGAGTGAAATTAGTTGTTAATAAGTTTCATATTTTAATTTTTAGGAGGCAAGAGGAGAAGGCTTTCATCAATCACAGTTGCATGAACACAACCCAATGAGGTATGACTGCAGCGTGTGCCACGGGAAGGGGGTGATATTTATTCCCTCCAAGGCAGCAATCAACTACCGCCGGTTCTCAACAAGGTCACCGGGGTCCGGGTTCCTCAGCAATGGCCATTCGGGGGTTGGTTTCAACAGGTCATGTTGGAGATGATGTTAACCAACAACATCAAGGTTACATAACAATTTCAATATTTTTTCATTAAATTTGTACAACTTTTTTTTTACACGTGTTTTTTCTAATATATGAAATTTTATATATATTAATGCAGTAGGCTGAAATGTTCGAGCTGTTGGTCAAAAAGACGAAAAGGGGCCACAGCCATTGAAGGAAGAAATACAACCCACCACAAATTATCACGAGATTACCGATACCATGGGAAACGAACATGGCGAATGCACTCACAAAGGTGCCAAAGCCTTCTATGCAAAATTGCAAAGAGATCTGAGATCTTGATTTCTGATTTGATATAATTACATGTATGATGGTACATTACTTGTAAAGTCATTGGATTAATAGTGTTCATTGATTTCAGTGTAAGCGCAAAAAATTATTGATAATGTAGAATGATTTTTGTGTTATAATAATTAAACCTAATAATATTGGAGAGCAAGAGAGACTTGAGGTATGGTGTTTACTACAAGAGTTTGAGCTAAATATTTAAATGGTTTATCTATCTTTCATAAAATAGTTTAAGATTGATCACAAGAATTAAGAGAATGTCTCGGTCCATCATTGGTATGGTCCATCATAGAATGATCATCCATGTCAATGACTCCTAAGTCTATCTTTCCAAACCATGACCCTACTCTCACATGTGTGCCTTTCATGACACCAGTCGTGCTGCTTTTATCCTCGAGTTGACTGCCTTGAAAGCACTCAACTCTTTCTCGATGCTAGCCTTCCTCTTTCTAAGAGATGAAGTTGCCTTTCGACTTAGGAAGCTATGGGTAGCCCCCGTGTCTATCAAAGCAGAGAAATTTTTCCCATGTACGGTTGTAGACATGAATCTCAAGTCCAAGGAACTTTCATCATCATTCCTCCTCCTTGTCTTGCGCCTTACTTTCATAATCTTCTTCAACATTTCCTCTTCCAATATATGTCTTTCGAACTAGCCCTTGGCTTAACAGTGCTTTTCACATATCTCTTCTCATGAAGCTCCATAGAACAATTCGATCCTGGGTCTGCTTGAATTGGTTCAATCTCTTTCCTTTTCGAATTCTGTCTAATTGCTCCAATACGACATATATTGACTCCTTCCAAACGAAGTGCACCAATCCTCATAGTGTGGTCGTCTTCTTTTCCAAGTGTGCCAACACATGCATTTTCTTTCTTCAAACCAATAGGTTTTGGATCAAGAAAGTCCCTCTTGATCTTATCATGTTCTTGACTTTAGCCTGCAATGTGGTGCTTCTTTCCTTCAAGTGAGCCCTTTCCATAAAGAGTTCTTGAAGTCTTTGTTCACCTTGTCGTATCTCCATGTCAAGCTTTTCAATTTCAGCAGTTTGTCCAGATAGTCCATCCTTGGAATTTCTTGGGTGAAAAACCAAGTAGGTTGAACCAACTTTGGTCTAGTGTATTGGAATTCATTAAAGAATTGGTCATTGGCGCTGCTTCAAGCTAGGAGTGAGCATCGTCACCAACCTACATTGAATATTTTACACTCCCTAGGGTGAATGATACTTTAAATTGATTGACAGTCTAAGACTTTCTAATTTTTCCGAATGCCAAATGATCTTACAAAGTTAGTATTTATAATATCCTAGTAGGTCATTCGGTGACAACTTTTACCGGAAACTTGAAACGACTTTGGCATGTGATATTTAATTTGTTAAATGTTTTTGTTGGATTGTTGAATTATAATTGGCATGGCATGTGAAGTTTTTTAAACTCGAGTTTTGGATGGTTTCAATCTACATTTTGCATGTGATATTTAATGAACTTTAAATGTTAAATGTTTTAATGATGCACAATATATAATCAAAAGGGTTTTAAAACTTAAAGTTTTGGATGGTTTCAATTTACAACTTAAAGTTTTGGATGGTTTCAACCCACATTTGCACATATGGTAAATTGAAATTATGTTACTTGTAACAAGACAATCCCCATTGATTTCATTGTATATGTTGATTTCTAATTTGATATAATTGCACGTATGATGGTACATTACTTGTAAAGACATTGGATTAATAGTGTTCATTGATTTTAGTGTAAGCGCAAAAAATTATTGACAATGTAGAACGATTTTTGTGTTATAATAATTAAACCTAATAATATTGGAGAGCAAGAGAGATGAGGTATGGTGTTTACTACAAGAGTTCGAGAAGGTCATTCGGTGACAACTTTTACTGGAAACTTGAAACAAAGAGAATCTATCTTTGGCTAGGACATCATGTAAGATGCTTGACATAAACAGTAAAATTGTACTTAAAAGTTGAGATTCGGGCAAGTGGGGACAACCACTTGTTATCTCGTCCCTTGGAGGCTAGGCCATATGGGGACCGAATCTGACCTTACAAAATAAAGTGAAATAATTTGTACCATATGGTCGGAGAACATATACAAGAACAATTAATATACAAGAACAATTAATATCATTCTAGAATATATATATATATATATATATATATATATATATATATATCTAATACATATAACATTTTTAATCAATGCACATGTATAGAAAAACTACTTTCAGTTGATACTAGAGCATGTGCTTGTACCCAAACAATTTGTAACATCTGCAAACCAGAAATAACATAAGCAGCTCAATTTTTAGTTGAGTACTGAAAGTTCTAAAACATATTTAATCTAAAGATAATAAATTGTTGGACACTTCACTCAAAAAAATTCTAATGGAATTCCATCCTCAATAATCCGTTCATGATCAGATTTTGACATTTTCCATTTCTTAATTTTTGATTTTTTCTTTGATTGAACTTCTATCAACTTTATGCGTGCCGCACACACCAAGTGACTATATTGACAACTTATGGAATCGGGTTCATAGTCTTCAATGTAAACAAAGTCTCCACTTTGACGAGTTTGTTTGAAAAAATAACCTTTCAGTATAATAGACCCTTTGTCATACTGAAATCCGTGATCATTATAGTCTTGTAATAATTTCATTTTTTGTTCAGTGAAACGCATCAAATAATACTTCACATTTTCATCGTTGTCAATAGGTGAAATTACAGCAAAAACATCTCCTGCACAATAAAATAAATTTAACATTTAATTATGCATATTTAAATTTATTTGTAGATCTTTAAATCATTAAAAAGTAATTCAAATGCTACCTTCTCTAACAAGATCAGAAACTCGATCACCATCGGATGATATTGTAGTTTCATCTGATTCCATTTCTTCAAACATTGCAATAGACATTTTTCCCTTTGTATTTAGCTCTGTATGTTTCCAATCGTTCACATACATTTTGTTTTCATAGACGTCATTGGATTTTGTGTTGTCTATGCAAACATCACAAAAACAAGAATATTTTCTTTTATCCAATGCAAACACATTTGTGGACAACTTTGTTTGAATTAAATGCAATTTTGGAGTCCCTTTTATTGTTTCAATGTCATTTCCAATTGATCTATCTACGTCTCCGATTCCAATATTCCAGAAAAACCTTTATATGGAAAATTAGAAAAAGAATTTGTAAATATGATATCAAAATACAATTAAAAATAATCATTGCATGATAAATGTACAATGTTTAAAATTAGATTTTCAATATAAATTAAATTGAATGTACCTTCGCACTTCTCTTGATGGGTTTTTCTCATGGCTTAGAGCAGCGATGCACCATTGAACAACTTCTTCAGCATTCACAAGTCGGTGTGCAGAGTGGTTCATTTGATATCTTCGAAGTACTCGTTTTATGCATGCTCCTACATCGTCATGTTCTCCTTTTCCATGGCCAGTCTCGAAGAAATTCCAACAATGTTTAATGCAAGTTTTCTTATGAAGACAACACAACCAAAAGAATGATCGTGCAGATTTGAATTGACTTGCGCATCCATCTGACCATATCCAATGTTCATTGAATGTTATTCCACGATTTTTCAATGAATCATAAATTTTTCCAAAACAATGTTGTACAAAACATGTATCATGCGTACGATCGTCACTGATATAAAAATGATATTCTTTAATGATATGTCGATTTTCACTCGTGCTTTCTATATGATCGACATTTTGTTCAACATGTCTATATAGAATATGGACAAGCATGGAGACTTGGTCAGAATGATAGTATTCACTCTGAATTTCTTTTTGTGGAACAAATGTGTAGTTTTCTGCAAAATCAATCACTGACAAAATGGTCCCTGGTGGAAAAAATTCACGAGATTTTTTGAATTGCAAGTCTTGCCATTGAGCTCTATGGGAATGCTTGGTGTATTTGTAAATTTCTGCCTCAAACTTTCTCAAAAAGTCTATCAGAAAAATTTTGTCTTCTCGTAATTCGATTCTTTTAACACTATCTGCACCTTGAATCGATGTACTGATATATTCATATCTCTTCCATTTCACTTTCATGTTGGACAATGATTGATCATTTATATCAATACGACATTTGTTTTGAAATTTAGTCAAATTTCCACAATCATCGCATTTTTTACCACCAACACATTTCTTTTTGTAAAATAGTTCATCGCTTTCTCTTTCACATAGAATTTGAGATATGAATTCACTGATAGTGGAAGGAGGAGGTGAATCCTTCCATAATGTTCTACCGAAATCAAGGAATGTGTCATAATATAACTCAAATTCCACATGATAATGGCAACAACAAGTGTCGCGTACGGTGATAGGTTTTACATACCATGGTTTTTGTTGAACAAAAGCATTGAGTGAAACTTGAATTTGATGATTCTCTTCTTTGAACTTGTTGAATAACTCTATTTGAGTGGTTTCCAAGAGATGTTTTTCATGTTCTTCGTATTGATTTCGTGCTATTCTTCTTCGCATCACATGTCTTGTAGTGGGTGAAACACGCGAATTGTTCTTCCAATATTCATATATTATTTTTTTAACATCTTCTCCAAGTCTATCTTTGTATGGTTGCCTACAAATAGCTCTCCAACAAGCGATTTCATCATTTACATCTATTTGCAGTCGAAATTTTCGATGTTTGTGCAGAGTTTTTCGCGAGGTTCCCAGTGCTCATGCCATAGATGTTAGATTCAAACGATTCTCTTGAGTACTTGGTGAAACCATTGCCATTTGTATTCCTCTATGTATATTTGAAACATTTTTATCTCTAGATCTCTTAATTGACTCTATAGCACTACTCATATTTTTTATCACCTCTTCTTTCATTTTTTTATCTTTGGTTGATTTTCTAATACCCAATAGTGTCGTCGCTTCTTTTAATTTCCTTGATGATAGGAGACCTTTCAACATTTGAGCTTGAACTGTCACTTGCTCATTTTTGAAAAACATTTCAAAAATTTTATCGACACGATATCGTATAACATGGTCAGGTTTTTTATCTCCATATGTGTGAGTGTCGACATTTTCTAACATCTCATTATCGATAGTGATTTCATCTGTACATATTCAAAAAAATAGTACATATTCAATAAATAACTAAATTAATAAATATGTCAATAAATATTAGGAAATTTTAAATATATCAATAGATCATAATATTTACATTTACATACCTGATTCAATTTCTGCTTGAGGTTGATTTTCTTCTTCAATATTTTGAGGAGTATCTCTGTCTGTTTACATTAAACAAAATATTTTTCAAACTAGTTTATCAAATAAAAATTAAGCTTCACATTTTACATTGGGAAAACTTTAAAAATATATCAATAGATCATAATATTTACATTTACATACCTGCTTCAATTTCTGCTTGAGGTTGATTTTCTTCTTCAATATTTTTAGGAATATCTGTGTCTGTTTACATCAAACAAAATATTTTTCAAACTAGTTCATCAAATAAAAATTAAGCTTCATATTTTACATTAGGAAAATTTTAAATATATATCAATAGATCATGTAATATTTACATTTACATACCTGCTTCAATTTCTGCTTGAGGCTGATTTTCCTCTTCAATATTTGAGAGAGCTTCTAACTTTCTTTTGCGATATTGTCTCGTCTCTTCTCTACGTTCTTCAGGCTTTCTTTTTCTATCATATTTTCTCACACAAGTTCTTCGATTTCCCATGATAATAGAGTATGAGGTTCAAAAAATTTCCTTTAAAAAATTAGACAATAACTCAATTACAAACAATATCACAAAATATTTAATTTAAAAAAATCTTTTCTAAAAAATACGTAATCCAATCCAAAACACGTACTTCAACACAAAACACGTACATACCTCTAAGAAAAATCACACCGCCTCCAAGAAATGTCTTCCAAAAAAATTCTTTAAATCCAAAATTTGAAGAAAAGTTTTTGAACAAAGAAGCTCAAAATATTTATTTCAACACAAAACACGTACATACCTCCAAGAAAAATCACGCCGCCTCCAAAAAATGTCTTCCAAAAAATTTCTTTAAACTCAAACTTTGAACCTTCAAGAAAAATCACGCCGCCTCCAGAAAATGTCTTCCAAAAAAGGTTTTTAAACCCAAAATTTGAAGAAAAGTTTTTGAATTCAAACCAAGTTGTAAAATGAAATGAAGTGTGAAATGTGCGAAAATTGTGAATCATTTCGCGGCAATTTATATTGACGCGAAATATGTGTTTTGTAGGGGGCTCCACAAAAATTTCCGGCCGACGGAGAATTGCACAATAGTTCGGCCGAACTTTTGATAAGAAGTTCGGCCGAACTATTAAGACGTTAGTTTTAACGACTCGTAAGCGGAAAACATAGTTCGGCCGAACTTTCACTAATAGTTCGGCCGAACTAACGCGTCACCAATTACGCAAAACCAGGCTCTGAAAACGGTTCTGCAACTTTGGACTGATTAAACTCCATGAAAGGTTGTTAATTAACTGTCGGAACCAAGACAAGCATTTTCAGAATTGAATCTAATTTCAGGAAATATAACTTTTATGGAATTTCGTAAACGTTTATTAATTTTAATTATTTTTCTAATAAAATGAGTGCAAACAATTTCTGAGAGTCATCGTGATTCAGTGAAATCAAAATTTTGTGTCTCCCAAAATACATTGTAAAAAAAATTGAAAAAATTATGGGGCATTACATTGGTCCATTGACTCTAATGGGTAGCTTTTAGATTTTTAGTTTATAACTTATATGTTAAGAAATTTGTTGCCATGCGAAACATATCAAAAATACACAGTTTTTCGTATTGGACCAGTTCAAAAAATTCTAGTAATTATGATATGCATCCATTGGCTTTGTAAATATGACGAAACCAAAGTAGACTCTGTCTAGATTGTTGTAACACATTTTTTTTTTTCAAAAACACAAATTTTCAATGAATACAACGTTGCGACATAACATGACTTCTTATGAATTCTTTGATTGTTAAGAAACACACACTCAAAGAAACGCTAAGTTGACATATCAAATCTGCATAAAAAAATTTCAAAAAATAAGTAATAGAAAGTTAACAAAATTTCTCACAACTTTTATTTTTATCGCAAAATGAAATTCTACACAGAAAAATTGTTATAGTTTGCAGAAAGTTGAAGAACCGAAAAATGAAAATATTTTCAAAAAGGGCGAAAGTGTAACCCAGCCTTCAAATTTTCACCTAAGAGGCATGAGGGCCTTCCCTCTAAGAGTCTTCAAGAGCCAACAATTTTAGCAATAAAATTTGTTCCTTGGAAGGTTCCAAAAAGTTTTAGCCACCTTCATAACAAATCTTATAGTATTGTCATTGCTGGCTCCACTTGGGATGGTGCCTCTCTTGAATGCATCAAGAACTTCATCGGTATCACAGTGGAAATACTTGAAATCTCATCCATTGTATTCTCTGGGAGGCTGATCTGTGCCTGATCCATTGGGCTGCCCTTCCTTTGCTGGATGATCTTGTTTGAAAACATATTTAGCAGCCATGAAAACAATGGTCCTTCATCAATACAAACTTTCTACCTACCCAATCCTACTGATCTAGCATTTTTTCTTCATTGGAGTGCACTTGGATTGGCAAACTCTTTTCACAACATTTTATTCTTTTGGAAGCATAAAAACTAATCGACTTCTACTCCTTATTCCTCCCTGAACTCAGGTTAAACAGTTGAGCTCAGATATTTCTCTACCTAATCTACTGTCTGTTGGGATTAAACTGTCCAACAGACTTTCATTCTCTAAATTCTACAACAAAAATTTAAAAACAGTCAAGTCAAGATTAAGTTGTTTGACTTGCTGTGATCTATGGCATAAAAACAAGCTGCACATAGATTATTATTTCTTTTCATAAAATTTAACTAAATAATATTAAGATCTTGATTTTTTCAAAGCATTTCCTTCCTCTTTTCACAGCTCTGTTTTGACTTTTGTTTGAGCTATTTTTCTTTTGAAAATTGGTTCAGAGTTTGAGTTAATTGGAACCAAATTTACATCTTTCTTGACTCAGAATTTGAAATAGAATTGAGTCATTTTATCTTTAAAACTTAGGTTCAGATTTTGAGCATGTTTCAACCTTTAATTTATATCCTAAACTATCTACTGATAAGCCAAGATTAAATGGTTTGGAGAATCGAATTCACTATCCTATCAGCAGAAAATTTAAAGCTAATTAGTCAAGATTAAGCTGTTTGACTAACTAGAAGTGTGCTCTTCAGGAGTGGCATTTGAGCTTGCACACTTTCAGAATTTGTTTCTCTTTTTTGGTATGGGGCTATACCTTTATTTTTTTTTACAATCTACCCTCTTTTCTTTCTTTTCTTTGCTTTTGTATTTTTGATTTTAGAAACTTTGAATGTTATTCAAAGATTGATATTGGCACTAAGACATAAAAGAATAAATCAGAATTTACTTAAGCGTACTCTGATTTCAATTGTGATTATTCTAAAATGTTTTCTGCTGAACTGGTTATAAGCAACGAATTCTTAATTGCTCTTGTTTCACTGGTTTAAACATCTTGATTACTATAGTAAAGAATTCTTAGCTGCTCTTTATTTGTAATCATTCACTTAATTTCTTTTGAACATGTTGAAAGATTCTTGATTTCCTTTCATCCCTTCAAGATCCATTCCATTCATTTTAAGATCCAAAATTGTTCTTTGTTTGGCTATCTTGCCGTGCAAAGCCATCTTATGTGTAGAAGAGTAATCCAGTAAAGCTATCCTTCGACTCCATAGCCCAATGGACTAAAAATATTCAACCCTTCCCTTAGTTGGCGGATTCCACCATTCAAACAAAATCAAAACTCTTGGACTTATAACTAGCCTAATATTTTCTAAGAACAAAGCTAAATTTTAAAGAGAGAGCCCTCTCTGGATACAGATTGGCTAGATTCTGTATCTGAAGGTTGGTTTGTGGTTACCTCGGGTATACTTTCCTTTTCTTACAACTTCAAGGAAAACCTGAGTGATAACAACCTGCATTAAAAAATATTAAAACCTCGGACTGTGTGCGTGCTCTCCCGCTCCTCCATGGCTTGGGCGCACAGTAAAATGTCGAGTTTATATAAATTTTCGTGGGCGGACTTACCAACAAAGACTATTGGCGCGTTGGTAAAAATTTAGAAATCGTTGAGGAGAGGTCAGGGGGTCAAATCCCGCCCCTCCATACTTGGCATACATTTTATTTTTTGAACCAACGAATAATTTAAATGGGGGGTCGGGCCCGCCCCCAACCACCTCCGTTTACATGTTATAACATATATAAATATATATTTGTTTTAACAAACATATTTGTGTTATGGGGTCCATTCAGTGTTGACCCGGGATGTGGAGCCGCCGCATGGGTGGACCGGCAGACCCGCTGGTGGTGGGTTCGACTCCCACCGGCTCCAATATATATATCATATATATGTTTAATACGGTTGGGTGGGGTGGCGAGGGTGGTGACCTGCCACCCCTATTTTTTTTAATTAATTTTTGTTTTATATAAAACAAACTGACCATTTTTGAAAATTCAGTTTGTGACCGTAGGAGTCATTTTAAACAGGCCACAATTTCGCCCGGAATCTGGCCTGAACATGCCGGAATCCGGTGGCCGGAAAAATTCTAATTTGTGCCTTCCTTAAGGCTGTCCAGTCACCAAGTCAACCTGGAACTTTGACCGCTTATAACTTCTTCATATGGACTCGGAATTGAGTGCCGTCTGCGCCATTGGATTCAGAAAGACGAGATCTACAACATGAACCTAGTTCGACAATATTTTGAACACCTTTATTTTTTAGCCTTGTACTCAAGCCTCTTGTACCTGTACCTGATTATTCCACCTGGATCAAACCTCCCCACTGAGGAGCTTTTGGTCCTCCCAAAAGCATCAAGCTTTACATATCATCAACTGTCTGCAACTATCGTTGAAAGGCGCATCCCCACATGACTCCTTCACCTGGCGTACTTCGGAATCAAGATGCAAAGCCATCATGTACAACTGCTGCAATGTGATGTCTGAAAAGGCACATCCCTTGAAGACTCCTTCACCTTACGTACTTCAGAATCAAGATGCAAAGCCAACACCTGCAACTGTTGAAATGCAAATGTCTGAAAAGGCACATCCCATGAAGACTCCTTCACCTCACGTACTTCGAAATCGAGATGCAAAGCCAACACCTGCAACTGCTGAAATGCAAATGTCTGAAAAGGCACATCCCATGAAGACTCCTTCACCTCACGTACTTCGGAATCGAGATGCAAAGCCAACACCTGCAACTGCTGAAATGCAAATGTCTGTAAAGGCACATCCCATGAAGACTCCTTCACCTCACGTACTTTGGAATCGAGATGTAAAGCCAACACCCGCAACTGCTGAAATGCAAATGTCTGAAAAGGCACATCCCTTGAAGACTCCTTCACTTCTGTCTTTCGGAATCGGAATGCCAACACCTGCCTAAAGCTGCAACGAACATTAAATTCTCAATGTGACCAATAATGACCCAAATGTTTCCATACTTGCCACGAGTTTATAACATGCACTTGGTGGTCAAGTTTACAGCAAAATGGAAATCATACCTCAACAAAATTACAAGACCAGACCTCATCGTCGCATTTCGAAGTGATGGAAAAACTCCTCATCACTTTTACATGAAAGAAATGCATCAGACGACTCATAGCACATGACCAAAAAACATAATCATCGCATCTCAAAGTGATGGCAACACATCATCACTTTTACATGAAAGAGATCCAACACACGACATATAAAACAAGGCCAAAAAGAAATGTCATGGTCGCTTAAACGAGTGATGGAAACACATCATCACTTTCATAATAAAAATGCGACAAATGACTTACAAGCATGGCCATGACAAGCTTAACATCTCTAGAAAAAAAACAATCTAGAAGAACCACTTCTCATTTATTAAAACGAGTGGATCATTTCCCTGTGGCGAGCTTGCTTGTCGATCAGCTCTTTCGACTTGTGTATGCACAGGCTCTTTGGCTGTACGACGCTGCTCTGGATGAAGTTTCCAGCATGTGGCTCTTTGGTGGCCACTTCGGTCGCAATGGGTGCAAAAGTTCTTTTTCCTCCAAACCTACTTAACTGATTTCTTTTCCTGTTGGGAAGAAGGCTTTTCGTGCCTCTTCCTTCTTTGTGCTGCCATCCTCTTCCAGCACTTAGAAATCACATGGTTATTTAAACCACAAAAATAACAAGTTTTACGATGCCATATTTTACGACCATGGTTATCGACATTCTTGTAATCAAAATGCACTCTGGAATAATGAGACTTAGTATACCTTCTGGGGTGGTCTCCGGTGCCATCATGATGATGGGAGCTCGCCTTGGTTCCTTCACTGCAACGTTCACTGCCGTGGAATGATGGCGAAGTGTCCCTATCATTCCTCTTCCTTGGAGAGTTCATCATTATCTATTTTCCCTTGATGTCCTTCGAACATCCTTCACCATTGTACCCCAAACCTGCATAACGAGGTCGTTGCACAACCTCCAAAGTTTCGGTTATGCCTTGGCCACGAATGCCAAGTCCTCCTCCTCTGTACCCCATTTTCTTGAGGAGTTTCATGCCGGTACTTGCGATGGGTATCTCTACACTTCCAACTGAAATGACATCATGTGAAGAAACTGAAGAAAAATCAACACTGTTTACCTTAGGTGTTGATTGCGAAACAGATGAAGAAAGCTGTTGTAAGCCTTCGTTGTTGCGCTTCACTTCCGTCACTGCCTCTGACACGGCTTGTAGCTGAAGCTGCATCTGCTGCATCTCCTCCTTCTCTTTCTGTAGGAATGCTTTTAAGGCATCATGATCTCCCTGAAGAGTTTCGTTGTTGCGTTTCAAATCTTCCCACGCCTCTGTCGTGGCTTGCAACTGAAGTTGTAACTGATGCTTCTCCTCCTTCTCTTCATGTAGGAACGCCTTCAAGGCATCATGATCTGCTTGCATAATTTCATTGTTGTGCTTCCAATCTTCCCACGCTTCTGTTGTGGTTTGCAACTGAAGTTGCAACTGTTGTTTTTCCTCCTTCTCTGTGTGTAGGAGGGTCTTCAATTCCTCGTTCTCTGCTGCTTGTTTTTCGTAAGCCTCGTACAGCATGTCCGCTTTCTCGGACACCCTGAGCATGGTTTCATACATGTCCTTCACACTTTCCATGGCTCAACTCAGCAAACGTCCAATTTTCACGCCTGTAATCCAATCAGCAAGAATACCTGCTCCGATACCACTTGATCCAGGGTAAAATATTGATACCCCTTAACCAAGACCTTTTAATTCGGCTGATAAATAGAATTGCATTTAACTAAAGACGTTAAAGAACTTAAATGAACGATTGTAGCTGAAAATAAGAGGAACATAAATGAACAAGATCAACAATCATAAGAACGCGTCGTTTGATGACGGAGTTCGTCCAGGAGGGACTACATCTCCAGGCCTCGGTGTCAAGATGGTGTAGGCCGCTACATTATGTGTTGTTTGAAAAATATGTACATGGATGTGCTTTCCTATGACATACAAGGAAAAATTGCCCTCACGCAGGAGTGGCTTGACTTCTTTAAGAGATGTTCCACTGCAGAACTCTCATACATAAAGAAAGACTCCTATCAGTATGACCATAGCTGACATGTAGCAAATAAGAGTATCCCACCAATCCTGGCAAATAAGGGATCTCAACAATATATGAAAAAGGAGCATCCCGCCAATGTGGCATAAAATGGACTCATACATGACACAAATCCATAGCTGAAAGTACATCAAAAACAACACAAAGCAAGATCCCACGACTCATGTATCAACCGGGATCTGCAAGACATAATGCATCTCAACGAGAAATAAATGAAGAAGTACATGGAATACACATCATATACCTCATGCGGCCATTTGCTGAAGGCTGAGCAGCTTTGCGGCAAAATCTGAAAACACCATCAATCTTGTGGCGTCGAGAAAGTGGAAAACGACTGCTCACATGTGCAAATCCGACACCGGCATAACCCACTTCCAAAAGTGGCTGAAAAATTGAAAACTCAGATGCAAAAACTGAGCACGCCATCAGACTCGTGGCGCTGAGTAGTGCTGAAACAACATAAAATTTGTCCCATTTGGACAAAGTCAAAATTTTGCCCTCCTGAAAATTGACCTCAATCATGGTTCTGCCTGCCTCTCTCTGGGCTCATGGTTCCACATGACCTGCATTAAAAAATATTAAAACCTCAGACTGCGTGCGCGCTCTCCCGCTCCTCCATGGCTTGGGCGCACAGTAAAATGTCGGGTTTATATAAATTTTCATGGGCGGACTTACCAACAAAGACTGTTGGCGCGTTGGTAAAAATTTAGAAATCGTTGAGGAGAGGTCGGGGGGTCAAATCCCGCCCCTCCATACTTGGCATACATTTTGTTTTTTAAAACCAACGAATAATTTAAATGGGGGGTCGGGCCCGCCTTGGGCGGCCCGCCCCCAACCACCTCCGTTTACACGTTATAACATATATAAATATATATTTGTTTTAACAAACATATTTGTGTTATGGGGTCCGTTCAGTGTTGACCCGGGATGTGGAGCCGCCGCGTGGGCGGACCGGCAGACCCGCCGGTGGTAGGTTTGACTCCCACCGGCTCCAATATATATATCATATATATGTTTAATACGGTTGGGTGGGGTGGCGGGGGTGGTGACCTGCCACCCCTTTTTTTTTTTAATTAATTTTTGTTTTATATAAAACAAACTGACCATTTTTGAAAATTCAGTTTGTGACCGTAGGAGTCATTTTAAACAGGCCACAATTTCGCCCGGAATCTGGCCTGAACATGCCGGAATCCAGTGGCCGGAAAAATTCTAATTTGTGCCTTCCTTAAGGCTGTCCTGTCACCAAGTCAACCTGGAACTTTGACCGCTTATAACTTCTTCATACGGACTCGGAATTGAGTGCCGTCTGCGCCATTGGATTCAGAAAGACGAGATCTACAACATGAACCTGGTTCGAGAATATTTTGAACACTTTGATTTTTGAGCCTTGTACTCAAGCCTCTTGTACCTGTACCTGATTATTCCACCTGGATTAGGGGAGGACTGTATTGTCCCAATTTTAGCCTCAGGCTAAAATTGAACATTATAGCTAGCATATTTTTATTTTGTTAAATAAAATGGGTAAGGAGACACCTTAACCCCTTTTGATGGAGAAATAACACTCCTTGTGTGAAAGGAGGGATAATAAAGCAGTTGGATTGAGCACCACATGGTGTGAACAGGATTGGATCAAGAAGGATCTAGTCATTTTGACCAAGTCAACTAAAACTGCCTAGATACATTGCACCTACTTGGACAGCGCAGTTTTAGTGGAGGCTTCACTTGCTTGAGCTAGAAGCAAGTGTGAATGGGACCCACGGTGAGAAAAGTTCCTTTGCTTTATAAGGAGAAGAGGGCTGCCCATTTTGATTATGCATTAGCTTATCATTTTCATTGGGTTTGCAAGACTTGCATCCCCGGGCTGTTTAGCAGGGTTTGTGGTTTTCTTCACCCAAGGGTGTTCCCGGTTGGGATCCCTACCTCTTTCTCAAGGACGGAGAGGGTTTCAGCTTCATTTCCTCATTCTGTAATTTGGCCAAGCTTCTCTCTTCTGCTACATTATTATGTCTGCAACAGATTAACGTTGTGTTGCTGGGTGCAGCTACAGAGCAACTTATAGAGCCATCCTTTGGCTTATTCTTCGGGGGATATCTTGCATATTATTTGGAGGAGTAGCTGAGGTGAATCACAGGCTTATTTTCAGATCTTTAGCACCAGGGAAAACACTCACCATCTCTCACAGTGCAGTCTTGGGCAGATATTGCGTTATTTTCAGAGGCAGTTGCTGGGAGATCCATTTGAGCTCATCAGGAGGATTGTTCTTGAGTAGAGGGATCAGCCTTCTGCTGAAGAGCATCATCAGAGGAGGGCATCACTATTTCAGATCTGCCATATCCTCTTATATATATTTTGATTCAGTTGCAGTGACAATTTAGATTGTCACATTTGTACATTTTTCGACATTTCTAGCAATCTCTCCTAGATTGGCTAGAAATCTTGTATTGGAGCCCATTCTTCTATTCTTGGGCATTTATTTCTATATTTCAATCATATTTCATGTATTGATATCTATAGCAGCATCTACACTCCTAGAGACAGCGCTGTCACTGCTCTCCAGCATTTTATGTAGTTGCTACATCTCTTGTGTCTCATTGTTTACTCATTGGAGGTGGATTCTCATTGAATGAGGGGATTAATCCTCATCATATTTCTGTATATTTTTGTTGATATATTAATGTACATTATGGCTGAAATATATTTCATCTTTTGTTATATTCAGTTTGGCAGAGCTTGATGATTATGTTCATGTATTGTTGTAAGCTCTCTATTTGAGCATTTTCTGAGAGATCCACTTTTGGGAGATCTGTATAACCCTTCTAGGCTTATTTCTTTGAGCTCATCTTCTGGAAGAGGATTTTTTTATGAATTAACAAGGGGATCTCCCTTTCTGCTTATTTTCACACTGTCTTCCTTATATAGTGTCCTTGAGGACAAGATTGCAGAAATTTCCCATTTGGGGCATTACAAATATTGTATTAGATAGACATTTGTGTAATTTGTAAGAGCATCATCATCACATAATAAGATCTAGACAGGAACATAAGAATATATATATATATATATATCTATTGTTTGCAGCCACGTGCATCATAAGTTCAAAAAATATGTGTTTTGGTTACATCCCGAGACATCATGTCTCTTAAAAATATGTAGAAATAAAACCTAGGTGTCTAATTAGCATGATGCTCTTGATATCATTTCACTGTATGCATGACCTACCTTAGTAAATGGTGGATGCAGTTAGACACCCCTGTAGTGTGCCTCTGATACACACAAGGAACATCCTCTAATCTCACATAATCTGGGATCCCGCTTGTGAGTCCCTCCAAGTTGCACGCGATCTCTTCTTCCTCACTTCCCTCACCTTTAAGGGCCACCTCGAAATCACGTGGGACCCTTCGTGCTATGGGGGGAATTCTTGCAGATCTCTCTGGGCCAACATCTGCATTGCATGGATAAATAATCAGAACATATATAAACAAAAAAAACTTAACAATCATCAAAATCAAAAAATGAGTTTTTTATCGAAAGCTTCATCCCAATCCTCTCCTTCCGGGAGTGGAAGGTCTGGATCATCCATGAAGTCGGTGCCAGTATACAGCTAGTCCTCTATGATGATGAGTTGTCGGCAGAGCCAGTCGAATAATTCTGGCTTCCATGACATATGTTTACCACCTCCCGATCGAGGCACCAACTATGCCCAATGGACCATCTGTGGCTCTCGTGTTGATGGTGAAGGTACTACCACCTCCTGCGATTGAAATATTAGCAACCATTCTAGGATGAATGATATCAATATGGAACCATATCCAAATTGTTTTATCTTTTCATTCTTGCACTTCGTTAACTAGTGCTTCAAGTTGATCGTTACACCTTCTGCCTAGTTGAAAATGGTTGGAGCCACACAATCCACGGCAAGTTGAAGCTATGTCTTTGTAGCTTCGTGAGGGGCTTTTGATCAAGCGGCTCATGTTATAGTATGCAGCATTACCCTTAGTTCCAAATCGGGTATTTTCGGAATATCTATTTTCCCGCTCTTAGATCCTTTCTTTTATCCTAGGCAAACTTTGTCTATTAGCATGCCCATGCTCTCATCCATGGGCCGGGAGCCTGTCATGATCAGTTTCACTCCCCTCCGTGACAATCCAGTGATGAAATATATGTCAGATACTTCTATCTCTAACTCTTGGTCATGAATTAGAAATCTTTCTCTATCATTGTCCCACACATTGATCAGATACTGAAGTAATTCCAGATGAGCTCGTAGACATGATGTTAGGGAGAATTTCAAGAGCCCATAATTCCTCAAGGCATCCAAACATCCATTGTTTTCCATGGCTCGTTCATCTTCCTCTTTATGTTCTCTTTATTTTCACTCAATAACCATTTTGACTTTTTAATTACCTGTAAAACCATAATTGGGGCTTCTATTAGTTGCATTATTGACTTTTAAACTATTAAAATCAGGCTATTTGGGATAATTTTCATGCAATTTTAGCCGCAGCGATTGGTGCTACTTTTTTTACAAATAGCGGTGCCGATTAGCACCTCCCCTTTAGAATTTTAGGAAATTCGGTGCGACTCCATGGCCAACGGCCATGGCCAATCCATAACAAAATTCCCCCAAATTTATAAAAAATTAAGAATGCGGGAAATAAAACATAGAATAAAATGCAAGAAAAGTTGAGAGCTCTTACTTGGAGAAAGCGGATTTCCGAATGGTCTTCTAGATTGCCTATTGTCAGCTCCAAAAGATTGCAGTTAAAAATGGTAAAATGTTCACAAGAAGGTGAAAAGGTGAAAAGTAATTTATTTTTACTATTTCTTTCATTTTCTAACCTTTTCGAAACCCTAATTAGGTTTTTAAGCTTATTTTTCGATTATTTTAATGTTTTATCTCAAAAAATGGGTTTTACGGGCATTTCTTGTGCAAAAATAGGTCCTAAACATGATGATGATGAAGTGACGAGTTGTATTTTACTACTTTTTTGGACTCGATAAAAACACGAAAAAGTCACCCCCTAGAGTCATCTTTCAGCTCTTTTCTGACTCTCAAAAATTGACAAGATTACCGAGACTCTTGTCATTTTTAACTCATTAAAGGTTGCGAAACTTCATCTGCCCAATATACGTTTAACCCTTTTTCAGGTTGGGACTGATTATTTACGAAAAAGGAATACCTTAGCCAATCACGACTAAGAGGTTCTTCCAGATATTGTTTTCTACCTTTTTGGATCTATGAGACTACCTATGAAAAGGGACCTATTGCAGTTTTCTTTTCCGCTTCTTGTCAAACTCTCTAAATGTGAAAAAATGTTGATTTCTTCCTTTATCAAACTCGTTAAACCTAAATGACATCGGGAACCGTCACCATGACGTTACCGAGTTCCTCCTTCCTAGGGCTCGTAAAAAGTACTAGGATGGATTTGTCCTATGGAAAAACTTATATGAAAAGCATATGCTATCCCCTTCAAGCTTGTTCCAAAAATAATTTGGGTACTCGCCAAAAATGGTGGGGGAAAATGGAACCATTTCTCAGTCGTGTCAGCAGTATTTCACTCTTGAACATGACACTTTTCTGTAGTTCGTGTCAGGTTGGGGACATCCCACATTCTTCATTTTGCCTCCATGGGTTTGGGTTATATGTTTTCACCCCTCATCTACTCTTTGCCACATCATCATGACCTTAGATCCCTTGATGTAAAATACTCCCAAAATTCCGGAGTCGTGTCGCTAATATGTTCAAGATAAGTTTCTTTCTGCAGTTTTCAACCCCTAATCCTCTGTTTGGTCCTAATTCCCTATCATCTTATTCCTCTGTCTTGTGTCAATGTTGTGAGAAACATTACGACCCTCCTTCAACCGATCACTTCCTGTCGACTTCACCTCATTATCCAGGAAGCTGATATAGAGACTTCTTTCTGGTACCTTAGAGCTTTCATGCCTCAAAGGTAAGTTCTTCGCATTCGAAGATAGGTTCTCATCATTGGCCTTTGATTGAGTGATTTCGCGGGTGTTTGAATTCAGGTCACTGTTCGCATGCCGTGAATTGTACTAGTGGTACCTTGAGGACCATTGTCATTATTGGTGGTTTCTCTCACACATGTTAACAAATTTCATCATTGGCTGGTAATCAGGTAATTTTCTCACATGTTCGACTTTATTTCATTCATTCTCATGCTTGAATTTGTACTTTTTCAGGTCGAGATGGAGCGCAAGACCCTGGGTTTTTTCTGGCAAAATCCAGGCTGCGAGACGATTTACTTTATCATGACTATATGCATGACTCTTCTAATTGGATGGTTGCTACCATACCTAAGTCTATTTGATGATACTTCTTATTGGATGGTTGCGTCCATACCTCGAATCTTATTTTTATATGTACTCTACTATGGATGGTTGCGCCCATACCACATATTCATGAATCAGATATATTATTTGTACTTCTTCTTGCAGGTCTTCCAATGGTGGTGTTTTGGTTTGGGCATGTTCTCATAAAGAATTTCACCACTCCCTCTCTCTCGGACCTCATTCTTTAGGGGGCATCTATTACATAGCATTTTGTCACCATCTCTGCAATCCCCATCCCGAACATTGGCGGACCATTTCAGTGACTTTTTTGTACTGTCATACCTTGATATAAGTGTCATTTCATCCCTTGGCATGACAAGAACATATTCCCTGTTGATCATTCCTCAAGAAAACCTTAAAAAACATGTGATTTTGGGTCAGTGCTGGTAGGCAGTTATGGCCTCGTGCCCATGGAGAAATTAACACTGGGCCCCATGCCCATTGGTGCTCTGTCTCAGAAAGGCACCCGTGCCGAGCTATTTTTGGAAAAAAAAATTAAATAGAAACGATTTTTCCATGCTTAACAACTTTGTGAGCGGAGTCAACATGGTTTGTTCGACTGAATCACGTCAAGTTTCTCCCTTTGGCTTGTTGGCTCCTACAACTGTGCAAATCCGCAAAGGGATAGACCTCTCCTCCACCTTATGAGGTATCCCAAAATACCTCCTCCTCTCCTATAAATTCTTCCTCCTCACATTGATTCAGCTACCTGAAAAGTTGTTACTATAGATGGTGTGTAGAAGAAGGCAGAGAAGAGCCCATTGTTGAGAGAGAGTTTAGGCCCATTTCCTCATCGATTCCAATCCCGAACGAATTCTTGAGACGCGCCCGACTGAACCCCCGAAGGAGATCCACAACGTCAAGGCATAAGGTTGTAAACTTCTTTTTCTCTATCAATAATACATGACTTGTTTCTGGTTTCAACTTTGTTTCCATTTATATGGAAAGTGTCAAACTCTCCTCGACTAGCTGAATAGATGTAGATGAATGTATATGTGTGTATGTTGTTATCGTTTGTTTGATCTTTGTGCAGACGCATCAACATCGTCACCAACACGGAGCACAAGGCGTGAAGACAAATATTGAAGGATCTTTGCCACGTGCCATGACAAAATCATTGGACCGAGTTAGCATATCTGTTCCAGTTCATATTTCATTTATAAGCTGGGAATTCAGTAGTCCAGTACGTTCCCTTGTTGCTAGACCCACCTAGGGCTAGACGGATCGCCTCTGTCCGCAGAGGGGATTTGTCTACTCAACAATACTGCAAGAGGGCCGAAAGTATATCATGAATACTTGTACCTATATTCTAAATAAATTCTCCAAAATAATGCAATAATACCTAAGGAAATGATAATGGAAACAACATTATACAAGACCAAGGCACTTACGGACAGTCTGAACTTATTCGAGACTAAAAAAAAGGTTATTGTTGGAGAGGTAAATCCCCTCTGCAGACAGAGGCGATCCCTACTAGCCCAGATCAGGTCTAGCAACAATCAAGTCACGCTAAGATGCAGGTCTCTAGTTACCAAATGACAAGAAATGACAAGTCTCCTACCTTAGGTCCGACGCGATGGTCGTCAAAAGAAGGATGACGCTTCCCGTCCTCCACTCTGGCATATCACAATCCTTCTGCTTAGCACGTCCGAACACTTGCATACATGCAAAGAAACACAATAATACACAACATAGAATCTAAATCTTGTAACTATACATCAGTCAAAGAAGATGTAATTCATTTCATCAAAGATAAAGATACACAAATGAAACCATAATCAAAGTCACTTATCCTTAATAAAGAAAAGGAACGATACAACATTAAGCTCTGACATTGGATATTCCTTTGGCGGGGTTGACAATGGAGCACGTCTCAATGAAGCTCGTCGGAAATGAGACAAAGATCTCTCTCTTCAGCTTGGCTCTCAAAGGCTGTCTGGCAATAGTCTCCTTGCTACAGATTCAGATCTTAGTTCTAGCTTGCAAAGGGAAAATGGAAAGCTTATATAGATGGTGGAAGGGGAGTTTGGATCCCTACAATGGTGGGATTCACCCTCTCCTCAAGGAAGCTTCCATGATAGCTGGAAAACCACTTCCCCTACATGGAGATCCAAAGCCAAACCTCCCAACTCATTTTAGAGACTCGTTCAGGAGTTGGTTGGAATCAAACTTCCGCCATTTATTTTTAAAAAACAATCTTTATTAAGCTTGGCGCGAGAAATACACTGAGACAAAGTTCCAGTTGGCACGCCTCTTTGGTGGATTTCCCCCATTGGCGCGAGGGCTGAACTGGTTGTTCGTGCCAAGGCCAAAAGGTCTATTTTTAGGGTTTTTCACAAGAAACTGTCTTCAGAGGAATGATTGTCCTTGTCAAGGGGGATGCCATGAAAGTGGTTTCAGGTCATGTCACTACTCACAAGTCACGGAAAAGGCCCTCCAATGTGTGGGACAGGGGATTGCAGGGCCGGTGACAAATTACTGTGTAACAAATGCCCCCTAAAGCATGAGGCCCGAAAGAGAGAGAGGGGTGAAATGCTTTATGAGAACGTGCCCAACTGAAAACACTGCCATCGGAAAACCTGCATAGACAAGTACAACTGATATCTCAAATACATGATATGTGGTATGGGCGCAGCCATCCATAATAGAGTATACAATAATCAGGATCCAAGGTATGCATGCAGCCATCCAGTGAGGATCAGTAAATAGACTCAGGTATGGTCGCAGCCATCTAATCAATGAATCATGTAGCCAATCATGATAATCCACAAAATGTAGAGCCTGGATTCCATCAGAAAAAATCCAGGGTCTTGCGCTCCATCTCAACACGAAAAAAGTACAATTTCTGGCATGTGAATAAGTGAGCTAAAGTCGAACATGCAAGAACATCGTCTGATTACCGGCCAATGATGAAAGTCATTAACAGGCGCGAGAGGTACCACCAATAACGACAATGGCCCTCAAGGAACTATAGGTACAATCCACGGAATGTGAACAGTGATCTGGCATCGAACACCCGCAGAATCATTCGATTGGAGGTCAATGATGAAAACCCAACTTTGAATGCGAAGAACCTGCCATTGAGGCATGCAGGCTCCAAGGTATCAGAAAGGAGTCTCTAGATCAGCTTCCTGGATAATGAGCTGGAGTCAATAGGAAGTGACCTTGATCGAAGGTGGGCCATAGTGTTTCCCACATCATCGACACGAGATAGAGGAACATAATGTTTGTGAATCAGGATCAGATGAGAATCAGAGATAGATTGAGAACTGTAGAGGTCAACTTCTCTTGAACATATCGGCGGCACAACAATGGATTTGGCAGTATTTGACATCAAAAAATCTAAGGTCATGACGACGAGGCAAAGAGCAGATGAGCGGTCAAAAGGGATTACCCAAACCCATGGAGGCAAGCAGAGAATGAGATGAGATGTCCCCAACCCGACACGAATGCAGACAAGTGCCATGTTCAAGAGCGACATACTGCTAACACAACGTTGATACTGTTTTCATTTTTCCCCACCATTTCTAGCGAGTACCCCAATTATTTTTGAAAACGATCTTGAAGGGGATATCATATGCTTGTGATATAAGTTCGTCCTTCGGAAAAATCCAACCTATTTCATTTAACGAGCCCTAGGAAGGAGAAACTCAAGTACCGTCATTACGACGGAATCCGATTTCATTAGGGTTTAACGAGTCTGACAAAGGAAGAACTCGACATCTTTTCATGTTTAGAGAGTTTGAAAAGACAGCGGAAAAGTAAACTCCAACAGTCCCTTTTCGTAGATAGTTCCTCAGATCCAAAAAGGTAGAAAACTGTGTTTGAGAAATCCTCCTAGTAGCGATAGGCTAGGGTATTCCTTTTTCATAAATAATCTATCTCAGCCCGGAAAAGGGTTAAACGTATAATGGGTAGATGTCGTTTCGCAGCCAGTTTAACGAGATCAAAACAACAAGCGACTCAGTAATCTTTTCGTGTTTAGAGAGTCAGAAAAGAGCTGAAAGATGACTCCAGTAGTGAATTTTTCATGTTTTTACCGAGTCCTAAAAGTATAAAATACAACTCGTACCGTCGTTCAAGTTGCGTGAAAACCTGTTACTACACAAGAAAGCAAGCGTAAAACCCATTTTTTGAAAAAATAGAAGAAAATATTGGAAAAATGACCTTCAAAACCTAATTTAACTTTGAAAAGTTATAAATATGCCAAAAATAGTAAAAACATATTTACTTTTACTTTTTACCTCTTGTGGAGAGCAATAGTGATTTTTTCCTATGCGAACTTGCAGGGACAATTGTGGACGATCCAATGCATCGTTTTAGTCCTCATTTTCTTCAGGTAAGAGGCGCTTTCCTTAGCTTCGTTTTAATCTATTTTTCATAGAATTCCATTGTGTTTTTGGATCCCTGAGGGAACCTTTGAAATTTTATGGCTCAACCAATTGGCACGAGTATAGGGCATGGACCCACACCAATTGGCTCCTTTTTGTAAAGGGGTCACGCCAATGATGCAACCTAAATTTTCGGTTAAATTTAACAAAATGTGAACCAATCAACTGAATTTCTGAGTGTTCTAGATATCTAATAACGTGTTCATGAATATTTGGGTGCAGGTACACAGTCACAATGGTGATCGAGTGGAAAGAAAGGGAGCATAGTGAAGAAGATGAAATGGCCATGGAGAACAAAGCGTGCATGAACGCTCTCCGCGATTGTGGCTTAAAAAATTTCTTATTGACACCGTGCCTGAGGACACAATGTGAATTACTACAGTATTTGATCAGTATTTGGGAAGAAGACGAGGATAAGTTCAGGATTCGGGCCCAAGTATTGGAGCTCGAAGTATCCGATGTCTAGTTTATAACTGGATTGTCCCGGAGAGGTCTAGTCCCAATTTTGACAGGTACTAGGCCATCTGGTGAGAAAATGGCAATGGTGATGGAAAGAGTGTGCCCAGGGGCATGAACAAGATCAAGCAGTGGGAAGTTTGATATCCACACGGTCCCCGATCTAGCACTCAGAGTAGTGCTCCATACCATTACGCGTGTTGCGGTATCGCAGGTGCTGCATGAGGCTACAAAAACAAAACTCATTATAGCATCTAAATGCATGAACCCGACAATATTCGACTGGGCCACTGCCGTAACAATGAAAATCAAGTGCCAGCTAACAAAGTGCAAGAAGTAAAAACTAAAGCATTTTGGGTACGGATCTATCTTGGTATCGTTCATCCTTGAATGACTAGCAATCTTCCAGGGCCAGGGGGTGATATTCGCAGAGCCACCATTGAGGGAGCCAAGGATGGCTTGATGGGAAACACTCATGCCCAGATCTGGAGGGGTCCAAAAAATGTCATGGAGGCCCGAGCTCTTTGTATGGCTATGGTGACAGCTGATCGTCATGGAGGGCTGGCCCTATGCCAGTACTGACTTCACAGGAGACCCAGATCTTCCACTCCCGGAGGGGAAAGACTGGGACGAGGAGCTGGGTAAGACTCTTTTTGATTTTATGTATTTTGTGATTTTTTTTTGGATATACGTGCATGTTCTAACAAACAATCCTATGTGTATGCAGATGTTCGCCCAGAGAGGCCCGCCGAGATGTCGCCGATCGCCCAGAGGACCCCACTCGCCTATGACCCTTAAGGCGAGGGTGGTGAGGGGAGTGACCTAGTACATAACTTGGAGGGTATCGCACATGGGATCCTGGATTATGCTCATCTAGCAGATGTCCCATTGGCTTATCAGAGGCAAACTGTGGGGGTGCCTAGTCGCCTTCATCATTTACTGAGGCGACTGCTGCGGGCGGTGACATGCTACCACGAGCACCATGCTAATTAATCATTTAGGGATTTTCATTTGCGCATTTTTGAGAGACATTTTGTCTCCGTCTATTATTAAAACAGATATGTATATTTTTTATTTTATGTGATGTACACAAACTGAAAACATTTCGACACACACACACACACACACATATATATATATATATATATATCTTATTTCTATATGGATCTTTTTACATATGATGATGTTTTTACAAGTTGCGTAAATTTCTATCTAAAACCATGTTAGCTACTGCATCTGTTAACGCATTCATATGTCTGGGTATATGTTGATATGTAATGTAATCAAAATTTCTTTCCAGTAAATGAATACGTAGATACAAACATAAAATGGATGGGTTCCTAACTGAATAATGACCATTAATTTGTAATACTACAAGTTGTGAGTCCAAATATACAAGTAATGCACGAATACCGAGATTAACAGCCTCGTTTAATAATTCCAAAACGGCACTATACTCTGCGAAATTATTTGTGGTAGACCCTAGACAAACACCTTGTAAATTAACTAACTCACCATCAGGATTTTAAATTACCCAGGACGCGGAGGACATATTCCTGGTAATGTGGGAGGCACCATCCGCAAAACCGACAAAAGGAGTAATAAACATCTGCACAATCAGGAAGACCTAATCAGCAGAAAGACGCTTACAAAGCACACCACACCACACATGCACAAAAAATGAAATCACTCACTTATGTACACACACACCACACAAGAATAACTCAAGCGTAGTACTCCTTGAGGTACAGCCCATTTCTAGGCTGCACCAAAGGAATACCTTCGTAGTCGATTAGCTCATAGGCCCCATTTTTTAATACTCATATGAAAATATAGTTCCCATGCCACATGGGCTGGAATTTTCCCTCTCCAATTTTATCATGTGCTTGGTCATATAAGAGGACGAGCTCCCCTTCAATGAAAGAACGTGGAGAAACCAATTGGTCAAAATGGGCTTTAACCCACTTTTTCTGTGCCTCAATGAATAAAGCAGCTAAGCGGTGGGTTTCATCTAGTTGTTCCAGATATGGGAGACACTCTTCCTCCGGGGAAGTGTCAGGAAATAATTCCACAGCCAATTTTAGAGAAGGAATTTCACGTTCAACCGAGAGAGTCGCTTCCAGACCATACACCAATTGGAACGCTATGAATCTGGTCATGCTCTTTACTGACATTCGATAAGCCCAGAGAGTTGAGAACAATTGGAGATGCCAGTTGGATTTGTGGATACCAATCATTCGTTGAAGCATCGTGACCAATACCTTGTTCACGGCCTCAACTTGGCCATTCGCCTGGGGGTAGTATGGCGTTGAGTTATCATGACGCAAGCCCAACTTTGATGTCAGCTCTGCCATCATGTAATCCTGAAAATGAGTGCCATGATCAGTGACAATGGCCTGAGGGACTCCGAAACACATAATAACATGGTTGAAAATGAATTGAGCGGTTGTCTTACCATCGGCAGCTAATGTAGGCATCGCTTCGGCCCATTTAGTGAAGTATTTTGTGGCAATGATTATGTAAACATGCCCCCCAGCTGAGTGAGGGTTACATGTCATAAAATATATGCCCCATTTAGAAAAAGGGCCTACGGTAATGATAGGATGCAAAGGTAGGGTGGCACGTGCATCTTGCGCTGAAAGACTTGGCACGCATGACATTTTCGAACTGCAACAATACAGTCTTTGAATATAGACGGCCAGAAGTAACCCACACACAGAATCTTCTGGGTGGTAGCATATTCGGACATATGACCACCACAGGCACCACTGTGACGGTCATTTAAGACTTTCTCAGCCTCTTCCAGGGTCAAGCATCAGCAAAGCACAGAATCAACTCTGACACGATACAAGGTATCTCCTACAATGCGGTATGGTTGAGATTGATGTCAAACGCGACGTCGAGCATCTTTTTTCAACTCGGACCGAAACGTGGATGTTTGAAGGTACACAATGATGTCATCATACCATGGATCATGAGTGCTGATAAGAAAGAGTGTTTCATCTGGGATATGATCCTCGGATTGAGATGGAATGGAGTCTGTCGGGAGAGAGCAAATAAGATCAGCAAAAACCAATGATTTCGTCGATTTGGTAGTGGTGAACTCCAAATCGAACTCCTGAAGGATTATAATCCATTTGGAGTACTTTCCCCCAGTAATTGTCGAGATAAGATGTATTTCATGGGGTTGCAATCAGAAATCACGGTTAATGTACGCAACAGGATGTAATGGCGGAACCGCTGAACAGCTTGGACGGCGACAAGTACCGATTTCTCGAAATGGGCATAGCACGTTTCAGTGTCGAGAAGATTCCTAGATAGATAGTAGACTACGTGTTCATTTCCATCATCGTCATCCTGTACTAGAACCATAGCTATCGTGCTAAATGCAGCGGCCAAATAAAGGGTAAAATCGCGATGATAGTTGGGAGGACGTATTAGCAGAGCGTTGACGAGCAACGTTTTAAGTTTATCAAAGGATTTTTGGGCAATCTCGTCCCAATGGAAGGGAACGTCCTGTTTCAAAAGTTGCGTAAACCTCTTGGCTACTTCCGCATAGTTTAGAATGAAGCATCGTAAGAAGTTGGCTTTCCCTTGTAGACTATGAAGTTGATGTAACGAGGATGCGAATGGGAGGTTAACGATGGCCTCGACCTTGAGGGGGTCAAGGTGAATTCTATCTTTGGAGATGATGAATCCAAAAATATGACTAGAATTCACACAGAAGACGCACTTGTGAGGATTGAGCCTAATATTGTAATGTCTACAACATGGGAAAATCTGGCGGAGGTGTTCAAGATGGTCCTCACGCCGAGCTGAATGAGTCGGAAAATCATCCAGATATGGCTGAACAATGTGACGTATGTCATGAAAAGCATAGGCCATAGCACGCTGGAAGGTGACTCCAGTGTTTTTTAAGCCGAACGGGAGCTTCTTATAAGTGAAAGTGCCCCACGAATAGATAAAGGAGGTCTTGTGTTGATCAGCGGGTAAAATATTAATTTGATTGTACCCAGAGAATTCATCCATAAGGGAATAAATCTCACTCCCCGCGCAGTCGTCGATGATATGATCTATGAAGGGAGTGGGGTAATTGTCCTTAGGACAAGCCCGATTGATGTCTCGGTAATCAACACAAACCCATTTAGTGCCCTGCTTCTTATCTACATGGACGATATTTGAAACCCATTCTATGAGGGGGATTGGATATATAAATCCCGCGTTAAGAAGTTTTTCAACTTCTGCCTTTATAGTTGCGGCTTTTCGGGGATGCACTGGGTGTAGATGTTGACGCACGGGCTTTGCACCTGGATAGGTGGGAATCTCATGCACGACTATAATGGGATCAATCCCAGACATCTCCTCATAGGACCATGAGAAAACATCTCTGAATTCGCGAAAAAGGTTCGTGTATACTTGAATCTCTTCGGGAGAACAAGTAACTCCCACATGAATGTTCTCGACTATCCCCATTTTGACGAAGATGTCAATAGGCATAGTTTGTGAAATTTTACTCAGATTTCCCTCTAAAATAACCTCATGAGCTAATATCGGTGTTTGAAGAGGTGGAGTGGGAACCTGAGATGTGAAACGCTCCATACAATCAGACATTGCCCCCAGGCCAGGCATGAAGGAGGAACGATGATGTCCATCGCTCCACGGAAGATCTTCATGAGACATTGTTTCAACGATAGCTTCATCAGAAGGGAAGACTTCTCTTAAAGGATCGGGTGAATCCGCATCGCCAAGCCAGGGGAATTGAGAATATACATCTATAGCCATGCTCAAAGGATCATGTTTAGGGGGAGGAGGATCAAATGCAGTGACGATTTCGCAATAATTAATCTCAACTGGAGTTAAAGTCATCGATTCTCCGAAAGAGGTCACCTGTTCAGGCGAAGGGATGATCCAAGGGTCATCTGACCTAGAGATCATGTTAACTTGAACAATGTGCGGTGGTGGCGGGGGAAAAATACCCATGAGGACAAGGTCCTTGAAAAAGTCGGGTCCTACGCAGTCGGGGGGATTGGGGATTTGATCCACGTAAGTTACATTGTTCTCAGAGGATGAGGTGAAGAAAGAAAACTGATCGACATTGATGATCTTGCCCTCATGGGGAAACTTTAGAAGCCGGAAGAGGGTGGACGGAACGCATAGCATGGCGTGAGTCCAGCTGCGACCAAGAAGAAGATTGTAGTTGAGCTTAGCATCAACCACTTCTACTTCCACGTTGATTGTCTTACCTTGTAATGTGATTGGAAAACTCTTGAGAACACCCATGGGTTTTGATTCCCGACCATCAAATGCCTCTAGGGCATTGGGAGACGAAGTGAGAGCTAGAGAGCCAATGGCTTTCTAGCAGGCAGATGACATAACACAGGTTGAAGCACCTTCGTCCACAACGGCTCTATGGATGTTGAGGCCGTTGATACCGACTTGGATAATAAGAGATATTTGATGTGGAAGTCGGGGGACAAAATTTTTGAGATCGAAGGTGAGAAGACTAGAATCGGCAGAATCAATTCCACCGATTGCGGACAACAGAGCTTTCCGTTTTGATGGGAAACTTTGAAGCACTTCCAACGTAGACATTGCAGAAGGCGCCTATGCCAAATCCTCAACAATGTTGTAGTGTTGAGCAGCACGGGCGTTTGGATTATAGGAATATTTTCACAGAACACCTTTAGAAGGTGGCCTTACAATGGGTTCAATGCTGGGCTTCTCAATTTCTAAAGGACCAGAGACAGGTGGGGGAGGTGGGCCATCAACAACTTTCTTCCCAGCTGCCTGGCATGATACAGCATAATCCTTCGAACGCGTAGAAATTGAGATAGGTGCAGCACCATTCATCATAAAAACTTGTGACCCAAATGGTACAGACGGCGAAGGTTGTTCGACCATCTGGGTCTGCTGAGATGGGAAGGGTTCCTTGAGAACTGCCGAAGTCCCTTTGGAGCCTTTCAGAAGTTGACTAACTTCATATCATCGGGGACAATCTTTGGTATAATGGTCTCCTTCCCAGATACAGCAGGGGTTCTTCGGTTTCCGTTGGGAACCATCGTCAGCACGAGGTTTAGAAGACTCTGGTTTTGGGGAGTCAAGTTTGGATTTTCCCTTACCCTTCTTCTTTCCTTTGGAGGCCTTTTCCATGGGATTGGCCTAAACAACATTGACCTCCAAAGTCTTACCAGAATCCAGAGGGGCGGGAAGAGCAGAATTATTGGAAGAATAAGACTTTTGCTTCCCATTAGAGGACTTTCGAGAATTTTGAGAAACGGAACCAATAACACCATCCACCGATGGGGTAGCTGGTGCTTTAGAGGTCCCCGACCACGAGGCATTATTCAAAATATCATATAGCGTGCCAGAATAAGAGTACACCAAATCAAGATACTGGGCATGAGCGATGGCTTGTTCTTCAGTCACACATGCCCCCATAGCAATATCTTGAGTGATCTTGTTAACGAAGGAGGTCGTGAACCAGTGAGTTAGAAGCTGATCAGGTATATCAAACTTGATCAGTCGACGATGATGTTGCCACTCATGAATGTGATCTGATATGTGAGTGGCTTTATCCTGCTTGAGAGAAGTCAGGAGATTTGTCCCGGCTTCGTATCGAACCGGTAACTGAAAATGCGTCAGAAAAGCCATAGCGAGAGTATTAAAATCTTGAAAGATATCGTGAGGTAATTCAATGTACCAATTAGTAGCAGCACTGGTAAGAGTGCACTAGAAAAGATGTAGACGAATCAATCGTCCACCCAAGAGTTCTAGGAACACCACAGATGGTAGGTCATGACGTGAGCTTGGGGGTATTCTCCAGCTTTACCCTCAAATTTAGGATAGTCACCAGGCACCTTGGTCGGAACCGGAGGCCAATAAGGATTGTGAAGAATCAGATCATTGGTCAATTTAGAAACATCCGGAAATTCCAACGTGGCAAGGAAAGGCAACTGAGGATTGAAAGGCATTCCAGGCCCTCGATAAGGACTCGTACCTATACTCCAACCTGGTTGAGCAAAACTTTTCCCCCATTGGTTCTATCCCGGGAGATTCTGACCATAGGGGGTGTAAGTCGTATAGTTAGATTGATACAGTTGTTGATAACCAGTGTATGGGGGTTGATAACCAGGGTATGGACCCTGATTATATTTCGGCCCCACTTGAGCAGTATATGGATTTGACTACTGAGTATAGGTATAGCCTGGTTGTTGAAGGTAATAACCAAAACCTTGGGGCAAGTTGTAAACTGTTAGAGATTGACCTTGAAGGTAATAACCACCTTGGGGTCGAGCAGGTTGTTGGTAAGTGGGGCCCTGCTGAGCCTGATAAGTTGGGCGCACAGGCGGATTCGGCTGCGGCATAGAGTAAATCGACTGTTGAGCAGGGTTGAATGGATGTGCAGGTTGGCCTGGTTGACCAGGTTGACCTGGCTGAGCAGGCTGCCCTGGTTGAACAGGTTGACTCGGGTGAGCGGGCTGCCCTGGTTAAACAGGTTGACCTGGGTGAGCAGGTTTTCCTAGTTGAACAGGTTGACCTGGCTAATGCGGGACACCAGGTTTCCCCGGATGAGCTAGTTGGCCTGGTGGCGGGATAGGGCCAGGTTGTGCCTGATAACCAGTTTGACCTGTAACAGGACCATAAGATGGCCTCGGTTGTGCAACATTCGGACCAATAGGAAACTGAGGTTGTAGAGGTTGCACCATAGGTTGAGAGGGTTGGATCTGCCCCCCAGGACCATACAACGATCCCGGTTGATACCCCGATTGACCTGTGGGTCCTTCAGGTTTCCTCGGTTGGACCACAAGGTGAGGTTGTATAGGTTATCCTTGAGGGTTGTAGGAATACCCTTGCAGACCGTATAACAACCCCTGCTGGCTTGAAGGTTGGCCTTGTAAGGGTTTTCCTTGCGGGTCATATAGATAACCAGGTTGGCCTGAAGGTTGACCCTGAAAGGATTTTCCTTGTGGGTTGGAGGGTTGCCCAGCCTGGGCAGACAGAAAACCTTGAACATATTGATAATTCTCTGGGGCAGGAAAACGTAGAGGGTTTCCTTGCTCATCATACTGATATGGAAAAACATAGACATGGGTACCATCTAGTCCATAATAGGAAAAATAAGGACGGTTGGGATCTTGGGAGGACTGACCGACCTCAAATTTCGACTACTGTAGAGACAATCGATACTCCTCAGGAGAGATATTCTTCGGAATAGCAGATGCTATGTAAACGTCTTCAGGAAGTGACGAGGTCCTTGTGGACTGAGTAGTAATAGTGGGCGTAGATGCAACTACACAGACAGTAGGCCTAACAGGTACCAATGTGACCTGAGGAGATGACGTGAGGGGTGTCCTTGGAGACATCCCTAACGAAGGAATAATCGACCTCGTAGACAGAGTTGATACTCCCATAGAGGCGATAGTGGCCATAATCTGACTTAAGGATCTATACCCCGCTGGAAGCGAAGGACCAAGCAAAGACATGACAGAAGAATTGGGGTTTTTTTCTAGAAAAAGCTGGTAATATTCACCAGATGTAGGAATTTCCTCACTAGGAGAAGGACTGGGTGAGTCCATATCTGACCCTGCCGCTAGATCTTCTAAAAGATGGCGAGGACTAGGAGGTATAACAGTAGCTAAAAAAGGCGATCCCAATGTAAGAGGAGGGAAATATTCCCCTACTCCAAATCCAAACCAAGTGTTGGATAAGGGCCAATTGAACTCAACTGGTCCTCCAAAGGGAAGCTCAGACAAAAACGGTCCCCCGTTGGGAAACTCGAAGACAATAGGCTGCTGAGGTTCAGCAAAGGACTGAGAGACCTCTGATGAATCGTCTGTGTAAGGACTACCAGTAGACAAAACTGAAGGTTCCGCCACTATGACAGCAACGAAAAGAGGAAGAGATCAAAACAAAAGCACATGGGCAAAAACCAAGGCAAACAATCAAACGGCCAACAGGCAAACTCTAAAATGGTGTGTGATCGCAGGTGATTAATTTTACCACATTGAAACTTAGAAACTTTACCGTTTCATGTTTTAAGAGTCGAGAAACGGATAAAAGGTGACTCTATCTCTTTCAATTTGGAAAAAAGCGTGAAAGGAAAAGCGCTTGATGATCCTTTCAAATTTAATGAGTCAGAAAAGATCGAAATGACTACTTTTGAACTCTAGGCAAAAGGGCGTACTAGATATCCATGAACTACAACATACACCTTGGTTTAAAAATGAAAGAGAAATCAACCAAGGACTTGACATACGTGCAGGAAATCTCCCAGAATGTTGTGTCCGATGTATCATGGGTGTAAGGCGGCAGACTCGGCTTCCTATAGATAAAGGATAACAACCTAGTGGGGTCTCCCTTTATATACACGACGGTGCGGCGAGCACAAGTCCGTACTAGTGTTGTCTAAAGCCAAGAGGAGAACGACAGCTACTAGGTTTAACGACGCCGGAACACGTCACTAGCCTAGACCTCTAGATATTTCATTAATGTTTCAATGCTGCCTTAAGGTAAATTGAATAAATTTTATATTTGATCTTCAATTATGTTTCAATTTCAGGCCCTACCGAATGTTATGTCTCAAAAATCCTCTAAATTCACACTACATGCCACAATATATCAATTTGTTCGATGAATAAACTACGGGAAGGTTGAGAGCTTTTCAGACAATAAAAAAATGATCACAAAACAACCACTATTGTCTCTAATGCACGCTAATGAGACTAAAATATTTTCCTTTAGAGTTATATAAAACTAATAACGCAAAAAAGTTTTCAATTTACACTAACTAATCAAGAGCAAAAGATTTGTTTTTGTATTTTCAATGTTTAAGAGCAAGATGCACTAAATGAAATGAAAACTAATAAAGAGAAAAATTTGAGAAATGATAGCGAAATAGTAAAGACAAGCAAGTTCACTCAATACAAAATACACAATCAGACCTCAAACTGATGGAAAAATCCCTCAAATCAAAGAGGAATCCCAAAGACTCATACAAACCATGTCATCTAGGCTCGAAATGAGACAAAACGAAACTCAAATGAGAAAGAGAACAATCACTCAAATAACGTGATAACACAATGGAAAACCACCAAATGAATGCAAGGAAGCAAAAGCGAAGTTGACTGAACAAACGAAAACCTAAAACTCCCACGGGAGGCTCAGCACACCATAGCACCTAGATGTCCTAGGGCTAGAATGTAAAACCGATAGTAGAGGGAAAACAACCGGAGGATGGAGGTTAAACTCAGTCAATTAGGACTTCAGAGCACTCAGGAAATCGAAAAAATGACACCAAAACCATAAATCAAGCTCAGAAGGCTCAGAAACAAGAAAACCCTAGCACCACATAGGATTGGCGCGACTTTCTGGCTGCATTTAGTGCCAGAACAGGATTGGCGCAGGGACCTAACCAGTAACAATCACCAGCTGGCGCGACTGTCAGGTCAAAAAGCGTGCCAGTCAAGTTTACTAATGACAAAAATAAAAAAGATCAAACAGGGAGCAAATCAAGTATGGTGGGGGTTGAACAAAGGTTTTACACCAGAAGGAGGCAAACCAAAGGAGTTGATCAAGCAGACAAAAGCCAAAAGCAATCGAAAAATACAAGACAAACTCCAATCAATGTCTCCCTAGCAGAGTCGCCAGTTTGCTGGAGAGGTAAATCCCCTCTATGGACAGAGGCGATCCCTACTAGCCGAGATCGGGTCTAGCAACAATCAAGTCACGCTACGACGCAGGTCTCTAGTTACAAAATGACAAGAAATGACAAGTTGCCTAGCTCAAGTCCTACGCGATGGTCGTCAAAAGAAGGATGACGCTTCCCATCCTCTGCTCTGGCAGATCACAATCCTTCCACTTAGCATGCCCAAACACCTTCACACATGCGAAGAAACACGACGATACACAGCATAGAATCTAAATCTTGTAACTATACATCAGTCATAGAAGATGTAATTCATTGCATCAAAGATAAAGATACATGAATGAAACCATAATCAAAGTCGCTTATCATTAATAAAACAAAGGAACGATATAACCTTAAGCTCTGATGATGGATCTTCCTTCAGTGGGGTCGACAATGGAGCATGTCTCAATGAAGCTCGTCGGAAATGGGACAAAGCTCTCTCTCTTCGGCTTGGCTCCCAAAGGCTGTCTGGAAATAGTCTCCTTGCTACAGATTCAGCTCTTTGTTCTAGCTTGCAAAGGGAAAATGGCAAGCTTATATAGATGGTGGAAGGGGAGTTGGGATCCCTACAATGGTGGGATTCGCCCTATCCTCAAGGAAGCTTCCATGATAGGTGGAAAACCACTTCCCCTACATGGAGATCCGGAGCCAAACCTCCCAACTCATTTTAAAGACTCATTCAGGAGTTGGTTGTAATCAAACTTCCGCCATTTATTTTTAAAAAACAATCCTTATTAAGCTTGGCACGAGCAATACACTGAGACAGAGTGCCAGTTGGCGCGCCCTCTTTGGTGGATTTCCCCCATTGGCCCGAGAGCTGAACTAGCTGATCGTGCCAAGGCCAAAAGGTCTATTTTTAGGGTTTTTCATAGGAAAATATCTTAAGAGGAATTATTTTCCCTGTCAATGGGGATGCCATGAAAGTGGTTTTAGGTCATGTCACTACTCACAGGTCACGGACAAGACCCTCCAATGTGTGGGATGGGGGATTGCAGGAACGGTGACAAATTATTGTGCAACAGTTACCTAAAGGTAGAATACTTTAATTTGTGAGTCTTTGCTTCAACATTACCCTCGCTCTTCATCAAAAGAGTGGCCTATAATATAATTCCTGCACCCTTTGTTTTTCCCTAAATGAGACATTCTTCCACCAAGAAACTCAGGTAAATTCAAGGATCTCGGGTCTGAAGTTCAATACAAATCTAAAACTTTAATTCTCTGATGATATCGAGTTTTGAAGGAGTAATTAGACCCTGAACTACCTGTCTGAGACCAAGAGAATACCCTGCATTTCGCTCTCCTTGCAAAGACCTGAACCAATGAATCACAAGACACAATTAAACCTAACTCTATACTCTTAATCATTTCATTGTTATCCTCAGGCAACCAAAAATTTCAGAACTAAACATAAGAAATTTCGTTGAGATTTTTGTGTGTTATGAGAGTATATTAGGTCTTCTTTTATATTCTAATATGTGGCCATAAGAGGGGTTTTTAAGGTGGACATTGGAGGAGTCTTTAAAATTAAATTAAATTTTAGGAAGATATTTAATAGGTAAAGCCATTTTTAAGTTTAATGTAGTTTGAATTTACAGACCCAAAGGTGAGTTTGATAATCTTTTGGAGGGATGTTCAATGTTTTAAAAATTTTAGGCAAACACACTATGATACCCTAGGTCAAAGTAGTATAGTATGCCATCTCTTTGGATTTTCTAATGAACTCAAATGAGTGGTTACCTTAAGCCCTTAAGCAAAATAGTTTGTTTTCCCTTATGGTGAAGAATTAGGCTTTTTAATTAAGGAAGTATACTTCCTATGGGTGAAAACAATACATGTGATGCCTTCCTAAAAATATTTTTCCACAAGAAATGATAACCTTTTTTATTGGTGTTTAATTACCACACCTAATGAATGTTTTCCATGTCACCACCCCTTGGGGTCTTAGCCCAAAAACTAGGGTCTTCACCTCCAAACATGAACATCTCTCAAATGAGGAGGCCTCTAATGGAATACAAGATACCACCAAAACCATCTCAATGAGGAGAATCAAATGGTGTGTATATTTGAGATAAATTCAATGATTAGCTTCTCTAAAATCCCTCGACAATTTCAGGGTATATCCCTTACCTAGGGAACCCAATCCTAGAACTTAGGGTTTTCAACCATCCAATAGTAGAGCTTTCAACTTTATGTAATTCAAAAAAATATAAGAAGCATTCATTAATTTTTTGACATCAATGACTAGTGTTTTAGTCAAAGTCAAACCCTAGGGTTGACATCAATGACAACACCATCCAAAAATCTCCCCCATTGTCATTGATGGCAACACATGTACTCCTTTTGCGAGTACAACTCCCCCTAACTTCATGCTTCAACCTCCTTATCATGATTATGATCTTCTTCTCATGATTTCTCTCCCCCTTTGACATCAATGGCAAAGAGTGACTCCCCTGAAAATATGCTTGCTTCATGTGGACCTATAACTTGCTTGTGCTCCCCTTGACGATAATTATTCCTTTTTCTTCCTACAAAGTACTTGTCTACTTCACAATTACTTCCTTAATACTTTTTGCAACAATATGTCTCCCCATGTGATGGATTGCCTCTTCTGAATATGGATCAACTTGTCATGAGCTTCTACAATTCTGTATGGATAACATGTTATCAGTGTTGATAACTCCTTTGAGTTTTTCTAAAGATCAATCACTATGGACCTGTATAAATTTGAATAACTGAGATATTATTCACCGAGATTCTCTTGATCACACACTATTTTATCTTCATGCACAATATAGAATCTCTTCTACCATTGATCATCGCATGCGGAAATAAAATCAATTGCATGCATACATTAAAACCACAAACAATCACACATATGAACAGAGTATTTAATGGGAAAGCTTAAAGCTGAAAACCCCAACTATCTGTATATTATATGTCATGGAGATCATGTAACAATCATAGTACAAAAGCTCCTCACAAGCTCTCATCACCACCTCCAATTGCTTCACACTATCAAGCTAGATCTAGAAAAACACATGCTCCAATCTTTTTCCACTTGATAGCCATCCTCTATTGCGTAATTAATGCTATGGAATGGCTTCATTAAATAGATAAACCACCTAGCTTGAACTGCGCAATCCTCATGGGCTACTCCACCTATCTTTGTGTTGCAAATAGCAACAGTATAGTCACAACTGATATTTAACCTGCTCTTTTACCTATTTCTGCACTGGTCTCCACTGAAATTGTCCATGCACTGAAGTTAACGGATGCATTATTTAGTTGATTTATGAGTTTATAATTAGTGAATTAATTAATAATTAATTCACACCACTGTCACTAATTGTATCAATTAGTTAAACTGAATACAAATAGCTCAACTATGTTTAGATTAGTTAAACTGAATACAACTCCACTAACTTCCTCAATCAACTCCACCAAACTCTGTCACATGAATTCTAATTGAAGTATCCATGAAATAGCTCCACTTAACCCTTAGGAATAGCATAATTCCTTCTGTTAGCTCCTGTGCCACATCTGTGCACTTAACTTAAGTGCTCCAAGAGAATAAGATAATGTTTAGAGTCTAAATATTATTAAGAGCTAATAATATTCGACATATCTTTTTTAGACTGGCTATCTAAAAATAGATTCCGCCCAATATGTCTCAAAATAGAAGTCCATCTATTTTTTCCGACTTGACCAACCATCCATAAATAGCATCCTGCAACTCATATAACATGATCCATATGTCTAAAAATATACTTTGCGCCAAAAATAGCCTGCGGGCCCACTTAGTAAAGGCGACTCTTTTCACTAAGCTCATCATCTTGTTGCAATCTCAACAGGACCTATATTCCTTTGAATGCTATTATACCCTTGATCCTGCTATGGACTTAACACATCTTTATTGAAGCTTCTAATCTGCTCATTATGTTGTATCTCTGTCAATTGTAGTCATGTGCCACATATTTTTGTATAGACTTCCCCTCTTCAAAATTATGGGAGTCAACAATCTAGATTTTTTCAAAATAATGTATCTCCCAACTCTTAGGTTAGATCATCCTAGACCATATCATTGTCAAATGTACTTGTTGACTCATCATGACCTTTTTACTTTACGAAACCTAAAAGCGTGACTATTGAGACTTTCTTATCTACTTGATATTCTTGTACATGTTTTCTTCTCCAGACCTTATTGTACCTAATGTTATGTTGCCACTCATGGTTGATTCTATCTTGTACCTGCAATATTGATCTTTGTGCCCATAGTTATGACATTTGTAACATTCAATGTTGGGGTTGTCATTCATGGAAGATTCCATCTTATATTTGCAATCTTGAGTTATATGTCCATAGTTATGGAATTTTAAATATTCAATATTTGTCCTAAGTAATGGAGTAACTGACATGTACTCTCTGCTGACACGACCATCGTGAAACCTATCTCGTGATTCAAGAAACCTACTCTTATGGTTTTGATAGTTCCTTTGATTATTTTACATGTTTAATATTTAAAATTCCTAGCCATATGTCCAAAGTTAGTACATGAAATAGAATAGCCATTAAATAAATTAGTGTACATGGATGAGTTATCTTGTCTCGATTATCTTTGTATTCATTCTTCCTTGGAGTTGGTATAGTCCTTTGTTGATAATTTTTTTTGTTTCTTCATCATGGTTACTTGGATTTGCAACATTCTTAATCTTCTTTAATCGTTTATCTTGATCAGTCTTATCGTCAATCTCACTTTGTGAAGTATTGGAGCTTGTGCCTTCGTCACATGAAGATTTAGCTGATTTTTCTACCTTCGTCTTCAACTGAGCCAATTTTTTATCTTTCTTCTCAATAACTTGTAAGTGTTCCTTTTGAAAATCCTTGCACTTTTTTATTTTATTAAGATTTGCATCAAGTTCTTCTTCCTTCTAAGAAAGGTCTTCTTGAAACCAAATTTTCAATATTTGTCTTCTTCTTTCTACTTCTTTTATTTGTAACTTTAGAAGAGTGACATTTCCTGCTTCTTCTATTTTTAACTTTAGAAGAGTGACCTTTTATGCTTCTATGTTGAGGACCTGTATATGTTCCTTATCCTTTTCATTTTCATTCCTGAGCCTGTTTATTTTTGTTCAAGATGCATCTAATTCCTTTTGTTTTTATCAACTTCAGATATGTGCCTTTGACCAAATTCCTTTAATTTCCTTTCCAATTCTTTATCTTTCCTTTTCAATTCCTACACTTGTAGTTTCAAAAGAGAAACTTCTTCCTTGAGTGTGTGATTTTCTCTTTATGTGTTCTTCCATTATTTGTTACTTTCTTCAAGTTAATTTTTAAGTGATTCTCCAGCTTTTCTAGCTTCTTCCAGCTGTACTTTAAGACTGATCATGATCTCCTTTGATTTTTCATTCTTCTTATTGAGGCTTTTTTCATTTTATTCTTCTATTTTAAGTTGTCTTCCACAAATTTGAATTTTTATTTTTAAGACTTAAGATCTTTTACAATTTCGATCATCTCGTTTCGAAATGTGATTTTGTCCATTTCTTCATCTTCTTCTTCATAAACTTGTAGAATTATGGTGATAGAAATGCAACCGCTCAATAAATTCAATCTAAATCAAGAGACACAATTATACTCAATTTAGAACAACATTCGCAAACATGCATCAGTCACCTAAAAAAGTACACATCTTTATCTATGGGAAACCGACTTGTAAAATCCCCTTAAGCATGTTTGCATTAATTAGATTAATAGAAAATGTATTACAATTGTTTTCTCACTTTGAGCACAACTTGCAAGTGAATAATCCTTCTCTCTACTCAATGAGAATCTCTGACCCATACTTATTCAATTTATGCCTCCACCTAAGCTCCTATTTCCTTGCACAAATCCTGAGGAATTAGGCCCCTGTTTTTTGGGAATTTTCATCCAATTGATTGCGCAATTCCCAAGGTTGATCCTCTGACTGCATACAAAACTTGTACACTCATGACTATTCTACAATTGATGTTACATTTCCTTGTAATCTCCACCACAACTGGGGAACTCAAATTCTATACATGCACTATCTATTTTTGGTTGGTTGATTGATCCGTTAACTAGATGATCACTAAGTTAGATTGTTGTCCCACTACACAATTGACCTCCAACTAGTTCTATCAACAGTTAGAACTAGTTTAACTGAATAGAACTAGAAATAATTTAACTCGATTGTTATAATAGTAATAAAAAATGCATCACTGAAATCCAACCCCTCTAACTCTAATTTACTGAGCTAACTGAGTGAAAAGAGCCATGTCATCTCAGTTAACTTCCTCCAAGTTGTTTTTTTTATGTGGAAATTCAATTTTTCTCAATTTGACCAAGGCAAAGTCAAATTGAAACTTTCTTTCTACACTTTGCAACATTCCCTCTTGGCTAGAAAGGGATTATCAACCACCCTTATCCTGCACCTATGGAATTCGAACTTCCCTCTTGACAAATCCTTTTTCAAGATTTCAGCATCTTGTTCCTCTGTCGAAATGTATTGTAGAAAAATTATCATCCTCTGTACACAATCTTGTAAATGATGATATCGGATATATATATATATATGCTTGAATCGATCGTGAAATATCAGATTCTTAGATAGCTTAATGCAACTCTGATTATCACAATAAATCACAATTAGATCCATATTCTGATCAAACAATCCCACAAGTATCTTTCTCATCTATATCACCTCACACGTTGCTTGAATTGTAGCCATGTATTCATCTTATGTCGAGTTGAGCGCCACAAATCTCTACTTCATGTTGTACCAGTAAATAGTTGTGGACCCAACACTGTAAATTCCACCTAATGTACTCTTTCACTCATATTGACTCCCTTCCCAATCTACATCTATGAAGCCACACAACTTCACTCCCTTTGTCCGTATGTACCATAATCCATATTGGTTAGTGCCTCTGAGGTACCATAAAACATGCTTTGTTTCCTTCCTATAAAATTTGGTCAGCCTAACCATAGCTTGGCTTAGTTGTTTGACTGCATAGTACATAATTTGTCATGTGTTCAAAATATACATCAGTGAACCCACTAGCTGTCAGTAAATGGTAGCATCAACCTCTTCACCTAAAATGGCATTCTCCTTCCTTCAGTTGGTTGCTAGAGGTGTCTCCATGGGCTTACAACTCTCCATGTTAAACCTCTAAAGTATCTCGCTGGAATACTTTCCATGAGACACAAACAATTCCCCATCGCCTTGCCATACTTCCAAATCGAGGAAGTAGTGCATGAGACCCATGTCCTTCATCTCAAATTCCATTGCAAGGTCCTCCTTGCAAGAGCTCATCATCTACTCATCACTTGTCAATATTAAATCATCAACATATAAAATAATGATAAGAAAGTTTACCTTCTACCAAAATATGATATAGTTTCACATTCACTTCAATTTTGATGAAGCCCAATCCAATGAGATAATTTTTTATTTGAGTGTACCAAGCTCATGGTGCCTGTTTGAGACCTTACAATGCTCGCCTGAGTCTAAACACATGAAACTCTCGATAAAATGTCTCAAAACCTTATGGTTTCTCGATGTATACTTCCTCCTCAATGACTCCATTTAGAAATTTTGTTTTTCCATTCATCTGGGGGATCTTACATCCCATCTGCGCAGTCAGTGCAAGAATTCCTCTAATGGATGAATACCTTGCTACGAGAGAAAAGGTTTCCTCATAGTCAATTCCCTCAACTTTAGAGAATCCTTTGGCCATAAATATAGCCTTATACTTCTCTTTGCTTATGTCTATTGCAAGCTTAACCTTGAATATCCATCTCAAACCCACAACTTATTTATCTTTCGGTCTTGGGACTACTTCTTAAACATTGTTCTTCATGATGGATTTGTATTCTTCCACAATTGCATCAACCCAAACAGGTTTCTCAACTACTTCCTGAAAATAGTATGGCTCAATCTCTACAAGCTCATTCATTACATCCATGTAGCCAGTGTACCTCTCAAGTGACCTCCTTTTCCTGCGCAAATTTGAAGGAGATCCCACATTATCCCTCTCGTCCTGCACCAATATATCATCTTCCCTAGTTATTTTTATACCTTCTCTGAATGTTTCATCTTGATTGGATGTCTCCACTCTGCCTCTCTCTACCCTTCCATTTCTGGTTGCTCCACAAATTCCTAAGGCTCCTGCTTTGGAGCTAAAATATCCTCTTCATGTGGGATCTGAAGCTCCCTCTCAAGAGAGCATTACATCGCTTTCTCCTCATCAAAATTTACATTCCTTCACACAAGTGTCATTATTAGGGAAGGTAAGTAACACAGTAATTGTGTGAATTTTCGGTGTAACCCACAAAATCTCCCAACTTTTTTTTCGAATCAAGTTTATTCCTCGAACCTTTGGAGACATGGCAGTAAACAAACACTCCAAAAATTATGAAATGAGACACATCCATATTTCTCCCTAAGAAAACCTCCTCTGGTGTAATCATACCAAGAATCTGATGAGGACTCTAGTTCTGCAAGTAGACTGTTGTGTTACATACAGATTCCCACAAATGTAGTGGAAGGCCTTGGTCATGTAGCATAGCTCTTGCAACTCCCATAATGCTCTAGTTCTTCCTCTCAACTAACTCATTCGGTTGTGGGTTGTGGGGTGTTCAAGCTCTCTTTGAATGCCTCCTTTCACACAAAAATCCTTGAAGTCATTTGAAACATACTCACCTCCATTTTCACTCCTAAGAGCCTTCACCTTCTTGTCGGTCTCTTTCTCAACTAGTGCCTTGAATTCAACAAACTTTGATAATGTCTCATCCTTCTTCCGCATAAAGAAGTTCCAACACTTCCTTGAGAAATCATTGATAAAAATAACATAGTACTTATGTCTAGAAGTGGAGGCTTTCGAGAAATTTCCACAAACATCATAGTGGAATCTTTAAAATACTGCATGTTCTTTGTTGTCTCGGTCGTGGAATGTGGATTTCAAATACTTCCCTAAGTTACAACCCTTGCAGACATCTTGTTTATCAAGTGATACTTTAGGGAGTCTAGTGGTAATATGTTGCATAATTTTTAAGGTGCCATGATGCAAATGGCCCAATATATTGTGTTAGATTTCACCCACATTGTGACTTTTCACTTTTTATGCCTTACTTTTTAATGCAGCAGAATCTTCCACATCAAGTTTATAAGGTTCTTCACATGAACCTCGATATGCTTCACCTATCTAGTACCTATGTGCCTCAGAAATTATTTACCTTTATTGAATATCACATCATAATCACGGTCTTCCAAAACTACTATATAGATGAGGTTCTTCTTCATGCATGGCATAAACATGAAAAATTTGAGGTGAAAAGGGGATCCTGACTCCCTCTTAAAGGTTATTGTACCACTCATAGTAGAATTGTACCTTTTGTCATCCCCAAGCTCAATATGCATCTCAATATATTTCTCCTCCAGGTCACTAAAAAAATCTCTACACCTTGTCATGTGGAACGAGGCATCGAAGTCCAAGTACCACACGCTCCCCATCACAGTGCTATCCATTTATGTGATAAGGGTGAAGTCTAGCTCGAACTGTGAAGCCAATGCTTCACCTGCTACTCCTCCTGAGTCATTATTGCTAGCCTTTTTGTGTGGATACTTTGTATCATAGTGCTCAGATTCATGACAACTGAAGCATTTAATTTTGGATAAGTCTTTCTTCGCAGCCCCCTTGGCTGGAATCTAGTTTGGTTTGAGATTTCCTCCCTTTTCCTTTCTTTCCCTTTCCAACCAATGAAATTTCTTCTTCATGTTCTCCCTTGGATGAACTTCCATCTCTTGTATTCTGCCTAATCTCTTCTTGTACCAAACCAGACCATAAGCGTTCCAAATTTGGTAATTTGACCCTCCCGTTCACCTAGTCTTGGCAGATATGCCAGCTTTTGGGAAGGCCTAGAAGAGCTAGGCTCACCAGGCCATCTTCTGTAACATTCACACCAAACCCTCCAAGCTCATCATGGACTTGTGTAAATATGGTGAGATACTTCGGGATAATATCATTCTTTTGCATCTTGATATTTCGAAGTTTTTATTTGAGGGCCAGTTTTCTATGATCACTGCTATTCTCGAATATCTATATTAGTGCCTTCCACATTGCAAAAAGAGTTTCTTTCCCATGGATATTTGAGACAATGTGTCATCGTAATCCCTCCAATATTATTCTCCTCTTCTTGGCTACATCTTTCTTCCATTGGGCTAGGTTCTGGACATTATTTGATCCTGATTTTGGAATGTTTGTCTTGACATATTCCAGCAAGCCATTGTTATCAAGCACCACCTCCATGCAGTCCTTCCAGGAAATGAAAATTTATCTTTCTTCCAAGGCATACTCTAGTATCATTCCCTTTAAGGTCATCTTACCAACTCTAATGAGATCTTGCTACATTGAAGATGAAAATTCGAACCTCCTGAAGAACAAAATTGAAATCATTGTTCTAATGTGAATCCTGCTCTGATACCATGTAGAATTATGGTGATAGAATTTAAACTACTCAATAAATTCAATCTAATTCAAGATACATAATTCTACTCTACTGGTCTGTGGAAATTAATTCACAATTTAGAACAACATTCGCATACATGCATCAATCACATAAACAAGTACACATATTTATCTAGGGGAAACCAAATGGTAAAAAACCCTTAAGCATGCTTGTATTAATCAAATGAATAGTGAATGTATTATAATTGCGTTCCTGCACTGAGAACAACCTCTAAGTGAATAATTGTTATATTTTCTCAACGAGAAGCTCTGACCCAAAATTTGTCAATTTCTGCCTCCACTGGAGCTCCTATTTCCTTATGAAAATATTGAGGAATTAGGCCCATATTTTTTATGAATTTTCTTCCAATTGATTGCACAATTTCCAAGTTTGATCCTCTAACTGCATGCAAAACATGTACACTCAAGACTATTCTACAACTAATGTTACACTGCCTTGGAATCTCCACCACAATTGGGGAACTCGAATTCTCTGCATGCACAAGTTATTTTTGGTTGATTGATCAGTTAACTAGATGACCACTAAGTTAGACTATTGTTCCACTCCACAACTGACCTCCAATTAGTTCTATCAACAGTTAGAACTATTTTAACAGAATACAACTAGAAATAATTGAACTGGATTGCTAAAAATTAGCAATCACACATGCATAACTCAACTCCAACCCTCTAACTTGAATTTACTGAGCTAACTGAGTAAAAAAAGCCATGTCACCTCAGTTAACTACATCCAAGTTGTTTGTTGATGTGGAAATTCAAATTTTCTCAATTTGACCAAGGCAAAGTCAAATTGAGACTTTCTTGCTACACTTCTCAACAAAACTTCCCTCCTGTCATCATTTTCTTTGTTAGTGATAATAGGATCTAAAATCATTTCAATACCTTGAACTTCCTTTGAATCCTTTGAATGCATAATGGATTTCCTTTTTATTTTCCCATCTCTGCACTCTGATATTTTCCTTCCAGCTTTTAAGTTGCTATGGAAGGAACCTGCTCTGACACCGATTGTTGGAAATACTAAGAGGGGGGTGAATCTGTATCTCTTAGCAGCTAGCACTTTATTAATATTTTTTAGAGAATTAGTTAATATTTAGTAATATTATTATTATTTAGTATCAAGTATCAAAAGCAGTAAACAACACCATACAACAATGCACAAGATAGAGACAGTAGACACAAATATTTGTAGGTGGAAAACCCCCTCCGAGTCAAAAACCACCAAATGCTTCTTAATATTTGTATTCTTCTTCAAAAAGAATAATTACATCAAATTTTCAACTCTAATTGAAGGAGGCTTAAACCTGTAGGATGTTCCAACACCCTGTTCACGAACTGCAACTAGAAGGATGCTCAAATGCCCTATATCTTAGGCTCCAACCTAATGGATTCTCCAACACCCTATGTACCAGCTACAACTTGACAGGCGCTCCAATGCGCTATGCAAGCTCCAACCAACCCTAGCACCACCTTGCTACCTTGAAGTGTTCTCAGGCTCCAACCTAAAGGTGACTCCAATCAGGTGCCTTTCACCACCCTACCACCCTAAAGAGTCAGTGAACCACATTTCACAATTTTCAAACTAGATTCCACTATGATCGGAATCAATATAAGAAATTTGTAATCAATATTTTGTTTCTCTACTCGATAAGGATATCACTAACAAGTCCTGGAAGCCACACTACTCAACACTACATCATTTTACCACTACACTATCGTACTTAAACCATTTTTCAATGAACTGACATCTACTCAATAACAATGCCAATCCAACCAGTGCTCAATCTGCACATCAAACTAACAATTTGTTTTTTTCATTAGTTGTACTATCAATCTTGGTTGTCAATAAATCATTGTTCTACAATAAGATGAAATTTGGTCTTCGTATCAATTAATATTGTAGTCATGAAATCTACAATGGTCAATGTCACTATGCTATAATGCTCACAAATGAATATGCATTTAAAGGCTCATGAAGAAATCAACCCAATCACTATTCCAAGTTGTTACTGTTGTTGCAAGTACTGAGCACTAAATTATAATGATAGATCAAACCAAGGTGCCTCAAGTCATCCTTATGACTTTCTTGCAATGCTCTAAAACTCTTCCCAAGGAGTTATACAAGCATATCTATTATTACTGCTCAAATATGGCTATGAAGTACCTTCCATTTTTTTGTCATACAGTGTTGTCCCTCTTTCGTTGCTTATTTATGTCAATCCAAAGTCAAAGCATCATATCAATGTCCTACAAGATCACTTATATCTCTACCATGAATCAATGTAAAATATAAACTTCATACAAGAGTCACTGTCTTATTAACTTAGGTCATTGTAGGTACAATCAATATCACTATTGAATTATATATGTTACTGTGTCATATAATTGTAGTTTAAGCCATTGTTTATTATGAACATAAATTCCTTAGTAAAAAAAATTATTTAGCAGATGATGCAGTTGACTTACATACACTGAATTGGTTAGATTGCATACAATAGCTTCAAGCTTTATACTTCACTTAAGTCGGTTTTGAATACTATTGAGGATACAACAAATATCTTACCAAATCTCTATTATATTATTATAAGTTGTGTATTATTGCCATGTATATGTATAGATTAGTGCTATATATATTGTGTCAACTATTATGTATAGATTATTGTTATATATCACTGCAATGTTTAATATGTTTATAGATATGTATGTTGTGTATACTATGTAAACAACCAAGTCAAGAGATCAAGTGTTGAATCAAGTTGTTGATGAGAAAATGCATTGTTATCGGGCTTTAAGAGAATATCAATCATGACAAAAAAACTGGAAATCAATGATTGGCTTAGTGCATTTGATCCACAACCTACCTGTGTACCAAATCACAACAAAATTTGAAGTCAATGATTGCCTTAGTGTATTTTGATCCTTGAAATTCCTCACTGATACAATGAGATTACTGTCATTGTTTTATGACAGGGGAACCTTGTTGGCAATCACGACTGTTGTTATACCAAAACCCACGGGTCTTAGTCAACAATCACATCGCCAGAGATAAGGATCCACGAGAGGTGGTTAGTCCATGTCGTGAAACACATGAGGAGCGTTGATTTATCCAATGTCCAACAATCTCCCCCCAACGTGACTTGGGTGTGTATCGAACTCGTGACCTACGCTCTGATACCACTTGTTGGGAATCATGATTGTTATTAGACCAAAACTCCCAGGTGTTAGTCAACGATCGCATAGCCAGAAATAAGGATCCACGAGAGGTAGTTATTCCATGTCATAAGACACATAGAGAGCATTGGTTTATCCAATTTCCAACAAACCTTTGTCCATACTATAAATTATATTGCAAAATGCTAAGTAATTTTTAATGAATATCTTAACCTTGCTGCCAAGGCTTGAACTAAATTATTGAGGTCTTAATTGGAGGTCTTCCTTGAAACAAAAAACCCAACAAAACTTGTGAAAATTACCGCAAATAGTTCAGTGATTTTTGGTGCCCTATACGATTGATTGACTATTATAATTCTGACTCTTGATGCCCAAAATAAACACTAAATACCAAGACAAATTGCATTGAAAAACACTAACTAAGATGTAATGGATATCCCTTCAAAATGTAGTGAAACTTTGATCCAAAAAATGTAGCCAAATTGACACTTTATTATACTGCAAGAGGGCCAAAAATTTGTGATGAAGACTCGTACCTTACTTCAAACTACTACAATAATAAATAAGGAAATGATAAAGGAAACAACATTATACATGACCAAGGTACTTACAAACAATCTGAACTTATTGAAGACTAAACAAAATCTTACTTGAAGGCCAAAGAATTTAATTTTTGAGCCTTTGATTCAACAGTACCCTCGCTCTTCATCAAAGAGTGACCTATAATATAAGTCTCGCACACTTTTTTGTGCCCTAAATGAGACATTATTCCACCAGAAAACTCAGGTAAATTCAGGAATCTCAAGTATGAAGTTCAATAAAGATCTAAAAAAATAATTTTGTGATGATGTCGATTTTTGAAGGAGTAATTAGACCCTAAAATACCAGTCTGAGACCAAGAGAATACCATGCACTTCATTCTCCTTGCAAATACCTAAACCAACAAATCACAAGACATGATAAAACCTAACCCTACCCTATTAAAAACTTTTTTGTTTCCATCAAGAAGCTGAAACTTTCAGAGCTAAACATAAGAAATTTTGTTGACATTTTTGTGTTTTATGAGAGTATATTAGGTCTTCTCTTATAGGCTAATGTGTGGGCATAAGAGGGGTTTATAAGGTGAATTTTGGAGGAGTCTTTAAAATGAAACTAAAATTTTTGAAGATATTTAATAGGTAAACCACTTTTGAATTTAAATGTAGTTTGAATTTAGAAACCCAAAGGTGAGTTTGATAATATTTTGGAGGGAGGTTCAATCTCTTAAAATTTTGAGGCAAATACCCTATAATACCCTAGGTGAAAGTAGTATAGTATGCCATCTCTTTGAATTTTCTAATGAAATAAAATGAGTGGTTACCTTAAGCCCTTAAGCAAAGATATTTTTTTCCCTTATGGTGAGGAATTAAGCTTTTTAATTAAGGAGGTATAATTCCTATGGGTGAAAATAATACATGTGATGCCTTCCTAAAAATATTGTTCCAAAAGACATGATAAATTACCTTTATTTTTGGTGTTTAATGATCACACTTAATACATTTGTGCCATGTCACCACCCCTTGGGGTTTATCCCAGAAACAAGGGTCTTACCTTCAAACGTGAATATTTGTCAAACCAGGAGGCCTCTCATGGCATACCATATACCATTGGAAACATCTCAACAAGGAGAATCCAATGACATGGATCTCTAAGATAAATTCAATTACTAGCTTATCTAAAATACCTCAATAATTTTAGGGCATATCCCTTGACCAGGGAACCCAATCCTAGAACTTAGGTTTTTCATCCATCCAATAGTTGAGCTTCCAACTCGATGTAATACAGAAAATTATATGAATCGTTCATTAATTGTTTGAAATCAATGATTGGTGTTTTATTCAAATTCAATCCCCAGTATTAACATCAATGACAACACCATCTAACATGTTCTTGGTTTTTTCCTCTCTCATCACTCATAAGCACATATTCATTGATACTGGTTTCATTATTATTTGTTCCTTTCTCAACTCTATAGAATTTATGGGGATGGTTTACAACTTAAGGGTTGGCTAGGTAACAACTCCTCCCTGTCTAAGCCTCATCTACCCACATGGTTTCTCTATTCTTCCATCATTGGTGCATCCTCTCTCCATTATTAGTCATGGTTCCTAGTTTCATTCATGTCACAACAATAGACTCACTACAGACAAGTTTTAACTTAGTATGAGTCATGAGGCTAGCGAACCCACTTCAGAGTGGAATCATCTACCAGTCAGTTCTAGTAGATTCAGCAAACATAGAACAAGTACTCCAAGAAAATAAAACAGGATATGTAAGGAAAGGGGCTATCTATCAAACACAAAGATAGTAACAGCCATATCAACATGGATTCTAAACATTAGAGAGCTAAGAGAAATAAAATCAGTACTTATACTCCATAAAATTATATTGGAAGATGAAAACTCTATTATGAAATGTGCCTCTAGACAGAAATGATGCAATAGATGAGATATTTTTCCTGTTGGATGAGCTTTAGCTATGCATCAAGGACCTGGACAATTGAAGGGAAATGGTTGAGGCAATTTTGAATCCTCTGAATCCAAGGAACACCAGCTAGCGAGACAAGTAGCCCATCAAGGTGGACTCCATTCAACTCTAATTAATCATTATACTTTTCTCTTATAATTATAGTTTTATTCTTCATCTCAATTTAAACATGTTAGCTTGGTAGAGGTTTACACTTTTTCATTAGACTTCATATTAATTTTATTTAAATTTTGGTTTTATAATTTTTAATGATAAACTTAATGCATTGTTATAGATTTAATTTCTCTAATAACATATTAAAGCATGTCAAAACATTCTAATTCTATACTTTCCTAATATATAAATAAAAAGACTTTATAAAATCATTTAAAATAACTAAATTTGAAATCAACAAATTTAAAATTTTAAGACATAATAAAAAATAAAAATAAAATAAAAAACAACAACAACAACAACAAAACTAAATAATACAAATAAACTAAACAAAATCATTAGGGAAAATTTAAACAATTACAAATCATAAGCAAACTTAAGAATAAATAAATAAAAGCAAACCCTATATACATTAGGGTGTAGAGCCAAAGTTTTGGCAAGGGGTTATTTGCAATGTTTTGGGATGAGATAATGCATTATCTCCAATCCATTGCTATAAAAAAAATGCAATAAAATGTTGCTTTTTAACTCTTATTTTTTAATGTGTTTTTTAAATTTTTTTACACAGTGCAATGAAAAATAATAATAATTTTAAGAAGTTTTTAATATTTATTTTATATATTAATTTTGATCATTTTTTAATAATTATTCATTTTTTGTAATTTTTTTTTCAATTATATATATATATATATATATATATATATATATATATATATATATATATATATATATATATATATATATAATTTTATTTTTTTATATTTAGAGGAAGCTAGTCTTGTACTCTTGTGGTACATGATTGATTCCAAGCACTACTATTATAACTTTAGGTTCTCACATATGTTCCTTCCACAAATGTAAATGAATAGAGGATTTGAAACTCAAACCTCCTCACACGTATTTAATATATTTTTAATTTATTTAAAAATGTGTGTGTGATTATAACTTTAGGTTCTCACATATGTTCCTTCCACAAATGTGTGTGTGTGCGTGTGTGTGCGTGTGTGTGCGTGTGTGTGTGTGTGTGTGTTGTTTTTTATTTAAAATGTGTGTGTTTTGGTGTTGTTTTTTATTTAAAATGTTTTTTTTTCAAAATAATTGTGTGTGTGTGTGTGTGTGTGTGTGTGTGTGTGTGTGTGTGTGTGTGTGTGTGTTGTTTTTTATTTAAAATGTTTTTTTTTCAAAATAATTTAATGGTGTTTTTCTATTTGGATTTTTTCCCTTTTTCTTTTTCTTTTTAGCTTTGCAATTGTGTTGGGTTTTACCACCATGGTTGCTACAATGTCATAATTTTAAGCAGAAAATATAGGTCCATACTAGTAATGCCTCTTTTTTATTTTGTGATTGATCTTAAAATTTTGGTTCCATGGATATTAAAGATCAAAGCCACAATTTTTTTTTAAAATGGCAATTATATCTTTGAAAAAAAGGCAATGTTAAAAATGGCAATTCAAGAAGCAATTTTTAAGATTTTCGTTGCATTAGCACTAATTGTCATGTCTAAAATTTCTAGGGAAGTTGTAGTTTTATCCTCGACAATATGAAATGGTATTGCTAGTAATACTATTTTTTCATTCAAATGTTGGTTTTAGGTTTTTATCAAAGATTATTAAAGATATGGTTGCTAAATGTGGTAATTTTAACCTTTAAAAAAACAAATTGTTACTACCAATAGTAATCATTTTCAAAAAAGGGGTAAAAATAACCATTGAATGCAACATATAAAAAAACGAGAACTCTAGAGAAATCTTGTCAAATTGGTAACTATATTGCAATGTGAACTAATAACCAAACACCTGACATGAAGTATAATAAGGAATGTTGGAGACGAAATCTTGAGAAGAAATGAAAACAGACTAATGGGCTATTGTATTAATCTACATTCCTTATTTCATCAGGGCATTGATGATAAATTATACTTCACATAATTCAAAGTAAAGGAGAAGAACCCTTAGTCCAACTTGAAAAGGGAGCATCTGTGATAAAAGAGATCAAATGATATTGAGTCAACAACGTGATGGGATGAGCCAATATTTCTTAAGGTGAACAATGGAAAGTATGGGTGATGGATAAATCATTGGGGCTTAAGCATCCTTTTGTGAAATTGGATTAAGCATGACATAGAACTTAAACAATATCAACATAGTGTTTACGTGCTATTGGATATAGTGTTCTTAGAATGGATAATACCATGGGTAACAATCAAATAATATACAAATCTAAGAATTGAATTTTTCGTATCAATGATTTAAGGCATGCTAGTAAGGTCAATAATACTTTGATGTTGGACTTCACAAAAATTCATAAATAGGGAATAATAAACAACTAGAGATTAACAATCTAGATAATGAGACATATTTTAAAGTTTAATAATGTACTTAAATCAAGGGAATGTATAGTGATTATACATAACCATAAATTCCCTACCTTATTTTTGAAATAAGAGGAATGATAACCAAAAAACAATGATCGAACTTAGACTCAGGATGGATGTTAATGGTTATTACTACAGTAAATGTGATGGCTAGTATTGATTATTTATACAATCTAATGAATTTGATTTTATTGATGAATTGTGACAAGAGCATGTATGGTATTCATTTGTTATACATTCATGATGTCATGTTTATTTATGGTTTCATTTATTATGTTATGGTATATATTTGATAAAAGTATGTTGATGCTATAATATTATGATGATATTTCAGTTGGAAAATAGATAAGCCTGTATATTAGTTTATATTTTCCTTACTGTAGTAATTGATTGAGAGATTAGTTTTCTTATTTATTTATCATTATTTTGGTTCTTTCATCAAACGATTACCATAACATGAACATAAATATCACATAAACAAAATAACACAAGATGCAGGCTCCAAGCCAAGGAAAAACCCCTCCTAGGGGAAAACCCAACAACTTCTCTTCTTATAGAATCATATCAAATGTAAATATATCCAAGACCCATAACCACATAAACTTCCACCTCTAGATGCCAAGTAAAACCTTCATTTTTCCAGTATATTTATCAACAAGAGATGTACTAAGGCAGATCTTCCACAAACTCTAGCTCAAGAAGATATCCTCTCTTTCAAACTTCATACCTCCACTTCTTCTCTGCCATCTCTGTGGTATTTCAGACTGCAATCCATCAAGTGTGGTGTCCAAATGAGCTCCATATTCCCTCTATTTATATATTTTAGAGTGGTTCAAATAGACATGTTCATTGGGGCACGGTTAACTTTGCATGTAGATTGACTTGGCACCTAGAGGAGTTTCTGACCCAAAATTACATATTTAAATTTTTTTCTTTTTTTTTTCTTTTTCTTTACAATAGGTCCAAATAGGACTTTGACTCTTTTGACTCAAACCTAGAAGCATGAAGAACATGCTTTTCTAGAAAAATAATAATATTTTTTCTTTTTCTTTTTTCTTTTACATAAAATAGATAATAGTCAAACTATGACGAAAAAAATTGGCTACATTCTCTAACACTCCCTCTTAACTAGGGGGGTGATCATAATTGTACACCCAGTACAAGGATACCCTCAGACTGAAATATTCTCCTAAGAAGATTTGAATTGATAATCCATCTTAAGCATCAACATTGTTGTGCTTATTTGCATTTACTTTTGAAATATTTTTCAAAACACCAAAAAAACATATATGTTAGAAAATGTAAAAATTTGTATGTTGAAGGGGAATTTGATTTACATGTTTGTGTACTAACATTATGTGCGGAGATGTGAAGGCAGGTCGAGTTGAGCCGATTTATGCATTCAGAACATTACACACAGGTCAGGTTCGAGTCGGGCTTATTCACAAGCTCAGGAGGGACTAGCGCTACATAATACTGAATAAGCTCAGGAGGGACTAGCGCTACAGAATACTGAATAAGCTCAGGAGGGTTACACCGTGGAGAAAAAACAAATTAGTAATTAAGATCATTTATTCGTCAAAGGAACATATGTGATCCTTTGGAATTAAACGAAGTTAATTATTGAAGAAATCATATAGATTTCCTGAAGGCGGAGAAATGGTGTATTTTCCTTAAAAAATTAGGAGTTCTAGAGGAATTGTAAAGGGAAAAATAGACGGACAGGATTGAAGTGCAGAATTGAAGTGGAGAGATGGACGATGGAGATCATAGCACATAAATGCAAGTCATATGGACGGACAATATTAGATTGCGAGATCTAAGTTAGAGATAAGTGGTCGAGAATGGATATCGCAAATATAGATGCAAGGGAGTTAATAGATCGGAGGTTGTGAAGAGAAGCCACGTGTTGGCCATAGGCTCCATTGTACATGGCACTCGCAAGTTTTAACACTTACCTCCCACTTTTCATAACAAACTCTCGATTTGCAATTTGCGGGCGGCCCCACCTTCGTCCTGCCATGTCACCCTCCTTTCATCACACTTCGCACATCTCAAGCTCGGGAGGAATGGCACTAAGGAGTATGTTATAAACGCCGAAGGCCGAAATGCGATGGAAAGGCAGACACGATACCATTCAAAGGTTCATTTGAATTTATTGAAAGTCCAAGATTATGAAGAAACGTGGACGTAGGCAGTGGACTCGGGAAAAGCAAAGGAGAAGAGAAGACGGAACGTAGCATGCACAAGTACAAGAGGAAGAGTCGAGCAGAAGGGGACATGATAGCCTTGGTTGAAACATAACAGCTGGGTCAAGTCAGGCAAGGATGCGTTATTGCAGAACTATTCGAATACCGCACCAGAAGAAGAAAAGAAAAATATTGAACTCTAGAAGAAATGTAGGGCAAGGATGTCTGATCTGTCAGGGAGACACATCAGCAACAAGTCAGATTCAGCAAACGGAATAATATTCCAAGTTTTAATTTGTTTTCTTTGTCTGTTAAGATCGAAGCTAGAGTGATGTCCTCAATTTCAATGTAATAATTAGTTTTAACAATTTAGGTAGTCGAAGTAGTTTCAAGAATTTTTAGCAGTTACGAACTGTTTTTGATGTATTTAATCAAAATAGAAAGAAAGAAGGTTTCTGATTTTTGGACCTATAGAAGACTAAAGCTTTGGTACTTACATTTCTGAGGAACTAATGAAATAAGAATCAAGTTTCCTGCAACTGTTGATGGTGATTCATTTTTCCTATGTCATTTCATGTTCCTTCCTCCTAGAATGAAGTGAATTAAATTGTTTTCCGATCTTTTAATTACATCTGTGAGTAAGAGTTAAATAACCTTAATTTAAACTCCTCCACTCCAACTCCTCTCCCTTCAAACATTCTCTCTAGAGCTTAAAAGTAATATATTTTGTGTTTATAGCATATTTTTTGAGTTTCCTCTCTCTCCATAAATTCATTCTGAAATTTAAAGTGGTAGATTCTATCTTATAGCATATCATTTTGAGTTTCCTCTACAGTTCTTCTTTTCCATTCAGGTATCAGCATTTAATGGCATTGTAGAGTCTTTCATTATACCATATCGTTAAGGGTTTTAAAGAATTAGTTTCCAAAGGGATTGAATGAGTACCACCTGATATAATTACTTTTGTGACACATTTTTAAAAATGTCTTAAGCATTGATTCCTTTCCACGGCCAAGGAATTGTCTCTTAAGAAACAACATTTTCTGGTGCCTTTTCCAGGGACGAAGAGACGAAGTTTATTTTCCCTGGGCTTTTCACATTATTTCCTCTAGTTTTTCAGTGAGGAGGAAATATTTATATGTGTTTCTTATTCTCATAATTCTGGCTCACAAAAGGCCTCACACGAGGTCGGACACCTCACAGTAGAAGGTCCCTACTTTTTCAAACCCTGAAAGGTTGGTTTATAAAAGAGTTCAGAAACCAAAACCCCCTTAAAACCTAGTCCTAAAATGTCTGCTCCTGACAGTAGTTCTAGTAATCCTTTGTTTGAAGATATCTCTAAAGTACTTCCTTTCTTGGAACAAGATTCACCCTTCACACCAATTTATTTTCAAGAACCTAAGTTGGAAGAACACTCCTTTGAGAATGTTTCTTTTAATTTTACTCAATTTCAACAAACTCCAGTTGTTGGTCCCTCTGCCATTGTCCATGAGCCCACTCCCATATCATTTTTACCTCCACCTCCATTCATTTTCACAGCAGATTCATCGACTGCATCTAACAAAAGAACAGTCAATCAACGTGCAAACATGGTAGCACCAGCCTTTTTGTTGAACAGATATGCTCCACTTAACCTTCCACAACCAATGAATGCAATGCCTCAAAATTATTTTAAATTACTCCCACGTTTTACTGGAGAAGATGAAATAACTGCAGAAAAACACTTGCCTGTGTTTTGTAATTTTCCTGAAAATATGAATGTAGAACATCTTGATGTTGTAATAAGGTTTTTTGTTCAGTCTCTGGATGGAGAGGCTATAAATTGGTTTAAGGGATTTCTAAATGATTCTATTAATACATGGGAAGAACTCAAAAATAAATTCACTCAGAGATGGGGTGAAAAAATGGATCATGGATATTCACTAACATAATTTAATGCAATCAAAAGAAAACCATATGAGAATATATCAAATTTTATCAAAGCGTTCAATAAATTGTATAACAGATTGCCTATAGAAATGAAGCCCCCTCCTGTTGGAGCAAAGATAGTTTTTGTTGGGGCTTTTGAAGCCGATTTTAGTTTCACGCTTAGAGAAAGGAGATCCCCTACTATGGAGCAGATACAGATAGATGCTTTAGAAATTGAAGCTAATATGACTGCAGCAGGGAAGGCGAAAGGGAAACAGCCAGTCCAAGAGAAGGGTGAATCAAAAGAAGAATCATCACGAGATAAAAAAAAATTGAAGATATGACAAGGGTGATAAAAAAATATGTCAAATAAGCTAGTTAAGATGGAATTTGAAAACAAAAACTCCCAAAGACAAGTACAACAAAACCTAGGAGGATTTAATCCTCAATTCAGAAGACAACCCCTGCAAATTTTGCAGAGGGAAAGAAAATATCAAGACCAGGTTCAAGCACCGTTGTATATAGAACAAGCACCCGGAGAGTCAGCAAAAGATGATCAAAAGGAAGTTGAAGATCAAATATCTGCTATGTACATAATAGAAGAGGATGAAGAGGAAGATTGTGAGGAATAATATGTTGAAGTTGAAGTATCTTTTGATAAAGATGAAATGGATGAATATTGTAGGCAATTCACAGATTTCATGCAAGTTGAGTTACATTTTTTAAGGTCTAGAAAGTGATCTAGAGTGCAGGATAATGAAGGTGAACAACAAGAATCTATTCCTCTTCCAATGGCGACTCCACAACAAAAGGACCCTGTAAAAAAAGTCAGTAATGGAAAGCAGACTGTAAATTCAGTTAATAGAATAGACGTGCTGCAGGGGGAACCTTCCTAGAGAAAACCAGTTGATACTATTATTTTGGAGAGAGTTGTTCTTGTACCCGAACAAGCAGCAAATTCTAGAAAGAGTGAAGAATAACCTAAAAAGAATGGTAAACAAATTCATGCTTTCAGTTTGAAAAAAGAGTTGGAGAAGGTAAAAATTTAGGTACCTCTTCTAGAATTAGTTAAAATACCAGTCTACAAGAAAGAGATTTCAAAATTTATTAATCTCACACATATTGAAGATATAAGTGACATTATGAACCTACAAGAAGAAAATCCAGTGGTCACATTCGGTCCTCATGTAGAAGAAGTAGACCCTTATGTTCCACCATTCTATATTTATTTGTTGCTTCATGATTTTACTCTCCATAATTGTATGTTGGACTCAGGTGCATCCCACAATCTCATGCCATTTCCTGTTATGAAGGAACTAAACTTGCAGATTTCCAAACCTTACAGGGATCTATATTCATTTGATTCCAAAAGGGTGAAATTTTTTGGATTAATTAAATATGTAGTAGTTTCTTTGGCACAAATTCCAGCAAAGAGTATAGTCATGGACGTAGTTGTTGCTGACATTCCAGTCAGGTTTGGAACGCTCATGTCAAGATCTTTGGGAGAAAAGTTGGAAGGTGTTCTAAAATTGGATTTCACATATGTTATCATTCCTGTTTTCAATGGGGAAGAAAGGAGATTTTACAGGAAAACAAGGTTCATGAAGACCACTACCAAGAAAGATGCAGGAAATTCCCCTATTTATACTCAAGAAACAAAATATATTTCATGTTTCATGCTGCATGAAGATGCAGAATTTTCTGAAGACACAGGGAAGCAGCTCTCTTCAGTAGTTGTAAATAATGAGTTTCACTCAAAAAGGATTTGGAAATGCTACTTTGATGGTGCCTACTCCAAGGAAGGTGCAGGGGATAGATTCTTACTGATATCGCCAGAAGGTAACCTCATGCCTTTTTCTTTCAAGATAGAGTTTGATTTAAAAAACAATATAGCTGAGTATGAGGCTTTCATCATTAGCCTTCAAGTTGCTAAAAAAATGGGAGTTCAATGCATTTCAATTTTTGGTGACTCTGAATTGATAATAAGGGAGATTAAAATTCATTTTTGAACCAAGCATCCAAGATTAAGATCATATAGGAATTAATTTTTGGATCTAATAGAGAACTATTTTTAAGCCTTCAATCTTCAGTTTATTCCGAGGGAGGAGAATAGATTGGCAGATTCTTTAGCAGTTTCAGCTAGCACCTTTAAGCCACCTATGAATCCAAGGTTAAGGTATGAGATTGAAATTAGACATAGACCCTCTATTCCTGATAATGTGAAACATTTGCATGTGTTTGAAGACGATAAGCAGATAAATCATTTCTTGACAATGATTGGAAACTTTGACGATGTTAAGGTAGATCAAGAAGAACAAAAAAAAGAACAAAAAACAAAGGTAAGACATTTCAAAGATTCAATAGGTGATTAAAATATTATTCAATTGAAAGATAATTTACTCCCTAAAGGTTTGGTTCCTCTTAAGAGATTGTTTGATTCAAATGATGTTGTTTTTAATTCAAAGAAAATACATCAAGAGGAAGAGATGGAAGATTGTAATTAGGGAACTCAACAGAAGCCAAAAATGGTGAAATTATTCAAAGGTGTTCCCAAAAATTATAAAGAAAGATATATTGATCTCTTTAAAAATTATATGGACGTGTTTGCTTGGTCATATAAAGACTTGAAACGTATGATAAAAACATAATACAACATAAGATCCCATTGAAAGAAGGAATCAAACCACACAGACAAAAGCTCAGACAGATTAATCCATTACTGTTAGCTCCAATTGAAAAGGAAGTGAAGAAATTTTTGCAAGCAAAAATCATAGTCCCTCTCTAATATTCGAGCTGGGTTTCTAATCTTGTTCCTGTGAAGAAGAAAAAAGGAGAGATAAGATTGTGTGTGGACTTCAGGAATTTAAACAGATCATCTCTAAAAGATAATTATCCTTTACCTAAAATGGATTATGTCTTACAGAAGGTGACAGGAGCTTACAAGATTTCTATGGTTGATGGATTCTCTAGATATAATCAAGTTCCAATGGATCAGGATGATCAGAAAAAGACAGCTTTCACAACCCCCTAGAGCACCTTCATGTATGCAAGGATGCCATTTAGTCTTATGAATGCAGGCGCAACTTTTCAAAGGTCCATGAACATAGTGTTTTTAGGGGACAAGTATGTGGTTATATATTTGATCCAGGTGGATATTGGTGGCCACCCACCTATTCCACTTGGGGCCCCACCATTGTCTCTTTCAGTTTTTCAGTTTTAGCACGACTTACTATTTTTAGCATTTTTTCAGGTCCTGAACTTCTTGAGTCATTTTGAGGCCCTGAAGGATGTTTTTGGGGAAAATCGGGAGAAACATGGATCCATCGACTAATGTTCCTCACATAAAAATTTGTATTCCTCAGATATATCTTTCTAACGAGGTATGGTGCACGTCAAATGGAGATCGTATGCCAAAGTTACGTCTCCGGGAAGTTGAAACACCAATTCACCCAAATGGGGCCCACAGTTTTGGCGCTTCATCTCCTAGGGTTAGGGTATTGGATGTTTAGGGTTTTCCATTATTTATAAATAATAAATATTCAATCGAGCCTCATTGTAACACAGTTCAGAGGCTTGTAGTTGCCACATCTCTTCTCAGAGATAAGCTATTAGCGCCCTAGCTAGTTTATTTCCATTCTGCCTGTAAGCAAATTTCAGTTCTTTGATATTAATGAAATGAAGTGTTATTTCCATTGCATCTTTGTATTTATGGTTATATGTGTATTCTATTGTGTTCCTGCATAAATCTGGATCAGTGGTATCAGAGCGGTCTGCTTTTTCTCGATCCTTCTTTGCATGTCCCCAACGAAGTCGGGGTATAGGGAGTTAGGGCTTGATCTGGTGGAACCTTTGCAAGATCAGCCTCGCAAACCCCAACACCCGCCCATGGGGGGTGAAAAGAAAGATGAGGGAGCAAGAGATCCTATCAAAATATTTCTCGAGGAGGCCATCGAAAAACAAAGGAACATGATGATGGATAGCTTTTCCCAGATCCTTCAACGATTGCCCACCGGCGGCGCATCTGCATCTAGCAGCCACTCTAGAGGCATGACTCCCTTTAAGGTACAAGTAAACTTTGAAATTTCCATATTTGAAGTTCAAATAGATGTAGATTCTGTAGATAGATGTTTGAATCTATTAGAAGGATATTTCTCGTTTCATGACTTTTCCGACCGGGAGAAGATTATTTTTCAACTCCTCAAAGCTACCCCCCATGTCAAGGACTGGTGGGAAACCTACTGTGAGAAAAAGGATGAGACAGAACCCTATTTGTTCTCAGTCATACCCACTTGCAATTGTTTCCGAGACACCATCAAGGAACATTACTACCCCGTAGGGAGCTATGAGGACAAGTACATACAATGGACCACATTGCGGTAGCAAAGGGATCAAGATGTGCATGAGCTAACGAATCAGTTCCATAACCTGCACACAAATTTGGGTATCAAATATTCGAAGAAACATTTGGTGCTAAAGTATCGCAGTTGTCTGCACAGATACATTCAGGAGGAAATGCAGTTCCTCGACTTATCCTCGCTTGGTACGGCATACCGGTATGCTGCCAAGATTGAGCAGAAATTCAAACAAAAGAAGCGATAATTTGGATCTGCGAATCAAAAGCAAGGAAAAGGTGCCCCCAAATCGTAGAACAAAGGACAAAGCCAAGGCATGGCAACCCAAGACAACTTGTTAAAGCCACAAGCAAAGAAAAACACCATGAAGCCAAAGAAAAACACGGGAAAGTGGTGTGAGTTTCATAAGAGCTCCACCCACAACACAGGTGAGTGTTGGGCCAAGAAGTTGCTAGTGGCCGAGATGAGGGCTTCTGAGTCAGATGCATGCTATGAATCAGAATCAGAACTTGACAAGGGGAATGACAAAGGGAAACAAATTATTGATGCAGAGCCCAATACCACTGTTGCCACTGCGAAGATCCAGAAGGAGGAACTGGAAGTTCTAGAGGAGGAGGAGCATCTCTTCCACTCCCAGATGTGGGTAAAGGGTTCTCCACTATAGTTCATTATTGAAAATGGGAGCCAAAGAACCTCATTTTAGCAGATGTCATGAAGCCGTTGGGATTGTCGACCATAGCACACCCACAAACATACACCATCTGGTGACTTCACGAAGGACGAGATCTCCACGTCAGCCAGCAGTGCCGCCTTCCCTATAGAAGCAAGCCCTTCATGGATGAGGTATTATGTGACATTCCTCCTCTTGATGTTTCTGATGTATTATTAGGCCAACCATACTCGTGGAAGCAACATGTTGTGTATGAGTCCCAGCCTCACACTGTTATTGTTACTTTGGGAAATAAGCTATACAGGATACCAGAGGTACCAGAGGTACCACCGCCTACCGCTATCCCTTTGGTTACTGCAAAACATTGAAGTAATCTCATTTCCAAAACCAGGAAATTTGTTTTCCTGATGATCTGTCCCCAGGGCAAGAAGAAGACTCTGGCCATGACCTCCAAACAGGGCTCCTCTGCACAACAAAAACAAATGGAAAAGGTTGTGGAGGAGTACAGGGACATCTTCACCTCACCCAAAGGGGTTCCTCTGCACTATCAAGTCAAGCACCCCATTGTTCTGACCCCAGGTGCGTCGCTACCCAATGAACCGATCTATCGGTGCTCTATTATGGAGAATGATGAAATCAAGAGGCAGATTCAGGAGCTGCTGCAGAAAGGTCACATCCGGCCAAGTTCATCACCCTGTGGGAGCCTGATTGTGTTGGTACAGAAGAAGGATGGGACTTGGAGACTCTTTATTAACTATCAGGTGTTGAACAAGATCATTGTCCAGAATAGGTACCCAATCCCACGGATTGATGACCTTTTGGACCAAATCAAAGGGGCGAAATATTTCAGAAAGATCTACTTGAAGTCCGGGTATCACTAGGTACCAATCAAACCCTCTGATGTGTGGAAGACTGCCTTCAAAGCCAAGGAGGGCCTTTTCGAATGGCTAGTCATGCCTTTAGAGTTGACGAATGCTCCCACAAATTTCATGACGTTGATGGACGACATATTGTGGCCATTCACCAACTCATTTGTAGTGGTGTACTTGGATGACTTTCTGATCTTCATCCAGCCTTGGGAAGAGCACCTCCACCACATCCAACAAGTCCTCCAAACACTGCGGCAACACAATCTGTGTGCCAATTTGGAGAAGTTCACTTTTGGCATGACCCAGGTTCAATATCTGGGATACATTGTTGATGAAATGGGGGTGCATGTGGATCCAACCAAGATCCAAGTCATTCGGGATTGGTCAGCCCCAACCACTCTAAAAAAGCTTCACAGCTTTCTAGGTATTTCTAACTTCTACCGCAGGTTCGTGTTGGGATTCTCTCATATCACTTTGCCCTTGATTCAAGTCACCAAGGGAGGAGCGAAAGAAAAATTCTTTTGGTTGGAATCTCAATAGAAGGCATTCGTAGAATTGAAACATCACCTATTTTCTTCCCCAGTGCTCACATTACCAAACTTGCAACAACCATTTCAAATCGAGACATATGCCTCTGGCTATTCTATTAGGGTTTTTCTTACTCAACAGGGGCATCCAGTGGAATATCACAGTGAGACATTTTCTTACACAGTTCGCAAGTATCCCACTTATGACAAAGAAATGTATTCCATTGTGCAGGCTTGTTGACAATGGAAACATTAAATTTTGGGGAAGGAAACAATCATCCAGATCGGGACAGTAGGTTCCTCAGCACATTTTGGTCCAGCCTCTAGTCAATGTTGGACACCAAGCTCACCAAGTCCACAGCTTTCCATCCCCAAACTGATGGCCAGACAGAGGTCGTCAACAGGATGACTGTACACATTCTGCGCATGTAGAATTCAAATCATACACGCACATGGGATGAGAGCCTCCCCTATGTACAACACATTTATAACCAAGCTCTCCACAGCTCAACCAGCCACAGCCCCTTTCAGGTGGGCTTGGGATTCCAACCACTATGTCCCATTGACGTAGCCATGCCATTTGCGGCTACTCGGGACGATTCGACTCATGTCTAGTCTGAAGCTGACAAAGCGAGTAGCTTCATCGAGTGCATTCAGCACATATGCCAACAAGTTTATGACATATTGGACAGAGCCAATTCTAATTACAATCAATGACATGATCAACATCAGGTGCCACACAACTTCAATGTGGGCGAAAAAATTGTGGCTACATTTGCAGAAGGAGCGCCTCACTGGACCCCACCGCAAGCTTCGCCCACTCCTATATAGGTCACACACCATCACCAAGGTTGTAGGGAACAAGGCCTTCAAGCTCAGTATTCCAACATTCCTTGGTTTACACCCAATATTCAATGTGGACCGCCTTCATCCCTACTTCCCACCTCTGTTGGACACCTCTGACATTGCAGAACAACTCACACCAACAGAGTTAAACCCAGACTGCATGTAACAAGCCACCACATATTGTATCATGGACATTCAAATCAAGAACACTCGCCAACAGAAGATCCAACTATATCGGGTGTTCAAATTTGGCCAACTCTTGCACCAAGGCAAGTGGTTCACGAGGGACCAAGTTCAGCAGAATTTTCCTCATCTCATGGAGGAACTAAATGCAATGGGGACCATTGCTTCCTGACGGGGGAGGAATGATCCAGGTGGATATTGGTGGCCACCCACCTATTCCACTTGGGGCCTCACCATTGTCTCTTTCATTTTTTCAGTTTCGGCACAACTTACTATTTTTCGCAGTTTTTCGGGTCCTGAACTTTCGAATCCGTTTTGAGGCCCTAAACGAAATTTTTTGGGAAAACTGGGAGCAACATGGGTCCATAGACCAATGCTTCTCACATAAAAAAATTTATTCCTCGGATATATATTTCTAACGAGGTATGGTGCGCGTCAAACAAAGATCGTATGCCAAAGTTACGTCCCCGGGAGGTTGAAACACCCATTTACTCAAACGAGGCCCATAGTTTTGGTGCTTCATATCCTAGGGTTAGGGTTTTGGATGTTTAGGGTTTTCCATTGTTTATAAATAATAAATAGGCCTTTGAGCCTCATTATAACATATTTCATAGGCCTTTAGCCACCACATCTCTTCTCAAAGATAAGCTACCAGCACCTTAGCTAGTTTATTTCCATTCTATTTGTAAGAAAATTTCAGTTCTTTAATATTAATGAAATGAAGTGTTATTTCCACTGCATCTTTGTATTTATGGTTATATGTGTATTTTTTTGCATTCCTGCATAAATCCAGATCAATATTTGGATGATGTAACTATTTTTGTCATGATCAGATGCTGAACACCTGGAACATATGCAAAGAACTTTCGAAAAGTGCAGGAAGTATGGCCTGTCACTAAATCCCAAAAAATATTTGTTTTCCGTGGAGGAAGATAAATTATTGGGTCACATAGTTTCAAAACAAGGGGTAAAGATTGATCCAGCAAGGGTGGAGGCAATTCAGGCCATTCCTTTACCCAGAAGAAAGAAATATACTCAGATATTTTGGGGAAAATAAACTTTTTGTGAAGATTTGTACCAAATTATGTTGAGATTGTGAGAAATATAAGTGACATGTTGAAGAAAAATGCAGAAGTGAGGTGGGATAAATAAGCAAGAGAAGAATTTTCCAGAATAAAATAAGCACTCTAGGAAGTTACTGTTTTAATAAATCCTGATTATCAAAAGGTATTTCAAATATTTTCATTTTCTTCCCCCACTACTATTGCTGTTGTGTTATTGCAGAAAAATGAGGATAGTAAGGAACAGCCAGTGGAATTCTTCATCAAAGTTCTCAGAGATGTTGAGCTCAAATATAAAATTTTGGATAAACAACTGTGAGCATTGGTTAAAGCACTCAAAACCTCCGGGACTTATGTGTTACAATCCCAAATAACCACTTATGTACCTAATTCTGCAGTCAAGGACATGCTGGTTCAAAGTGACATTGAAGGAAAAAGAGGAAAATGGATAGCTAAAATCTGAGAGTATGATTTGGACATTAAACCCACCAATTTAATCAAATCACAAGGTTTAGAAAAGTTTCTAACATAAACAAATTTTCAAGCATTGGTAATTAACCTCTTGGCACCAGTGGATGGAGGTGATTACAAAGAAGGTTAGAATAAGCCCAAAACAGTTATTCAATACATTTTTTTGTGTTCATATTGGTATAAAGATGTTGTTCATTACCTGTGTTTCTTTTCTTGTCCATCTTCACTGAATAGAACCAAATACAGAGCTCTCAAGCTTAAATCTCAGCCATATGTTCAATCCACCATCAAGTGGGCAGTTCAAATGGATTCTAACTGCTACTGATTACTTCACAAAGTGGGTTGAAGCAATCCCCACCAAGAAATAAAATAACCAAGTGGTGATGAAGTTTCTGGAGGAGAAAATTTTCAGTAGGTTTGGTTGTCCAATCAAAATTTTAACTGATAATGCTCAAGTATTTAGTTTTTCTCAATTCATTAATTTATGTCAAACATATAATGTAATTTTATCACATTCCACAGCCTACCATCCACAAGGGAATGGATTAGTAGAGTCTTCAAACAAGACATTAGTCCGGATTCTGAAGAAGACAATCACCGAAAATCAGAAAGAATCTGATTCAAAGTTGAAGTTTTCTCTTTGGGTAGCCTCAGTAACCACCGGAAGGTCTACTCGAAAGTCACCTTATGAATTGGTTTATGGAACTCAGGGACTATTTCCTACTCAGTTGGCCAGACCAGTGATTTCTTTCCTTCAAGAAGCTCAGGAGGAACCTAATGCTCTAGTGAGAAGATTGAAAAAAGTGATTGAATCAACTGAAAACAGAAACAAAGGGAGAGATAACTTAATTTCTTATCAGGAAAATTTGAAGTCCATATTAGACAAAAAAGCAAAAGAAAACCTCTTCCAAGTAGGAGATTTAGTATTAAGATGGGACACTAGAAGGGAGGATAAAGGAAAGCATGGTAAGTTTGACCCTCTCTGGTATGGTCTGTAAAGAATTTCTGAAGCCAAATTAAATAATAATTTCATCTTAGAATATTTAGATGGAGAATCCCTGCAGCTAACTGTGAATGGGAAGTATTTGAAGCATTATTTCGAGCATTAAAATTCATCATTCCACCAGTGTAAATACCGGATTATTCATTGTTCATATGTCACCAAGCAATATTTGACTCCATGCCCAACGGATAAGGCACTAATCTACGGTTCTTAGCGCTTCTGTGGAAAAAAACACTATCCCTAGGTGGAGCCAGATGTTGTGGCTCATTTGCATTTACTTTTGAAATATTTTTCAAAACACCAAAAAATAATATATGTTAGAAAATGTAAAAAAATTTATGTCGAAGAGGAATTTTGATTTACATGTTGGTGTACTAACATTATGTGTGGATATGTGAAGGTGGGTCGAGTCGGGCCGATTGATGCATTAGAAAATTGCACACAGTTTAGGGTCGAGTCAGGCTTATTCACAAGCTCAGGAGGGACTAGTGCTACAAAATATCGAATAAGCTCAATACGGTTACACCGTGGAGAAAAAAAAAATAGCAATTAAGATCATTTATTCGTAAAAGGAATGTATGCGAGCCTGTTGAATGAAACGGTGTTCATTATTAAAGAAATCGTATCGATTTTCGAAAGGTAGCGAACTAGCGTATTTTCCTCAAAAACATAGGATTTTTGGAGGAAGTGTTAAGGGAAAAATAGACGGTCAGGATCGAAGCACAGACTTGAAGTGGAGAGATGGACGACGGAGATCATAGCATAGAAATGCAACTCAGATGCACAGACAATATTAGATCGCGAGATCTAAGTTATAGATAAGTGGTCGAGAATGGATATCCCAAATAAATATGCAAGAGAGTTAATAGATCGAAGGTTGTGAAGAGAAGTCACGCGTTGGCCATAGGTTCCATCACACATCGCACATCACACTTCGCAAGTTTTAACACTTACCTCCCACTTTTCATAAAAAAACTCTTGATTTGCGATTTGCGGGCGACCCCACCTCCACCTTGCCATGTCACCTTCTGCTCATCGCACTTCACAAATAAAGATGAAAATACTTTCAAAAACAATGAATTTTATCCAAAGTGAAAGTAAAAATAGTTAAAAGAACAGTAAAGTTAAAAGATGAAAACAAAGCAAGAAGGGACATTTTTGCAGAAATTTCATGTTTAAAGTCATTGTTTTTCAGAAACTATTGTGACCGATACAAGATGAATTTTGGAACCCTGGAGGATTTTTATGTTCCTAACATCTCCAACTACAAAAACCTCTCTCACTTTTATAACAGCCATTATGGGTTTGGAAATATTGAACAATATGTGAAAGCACTTTTTACAGAAAATTCCTGTTAAGTCATCATTTTGCAGAGAATATTGTGGCCAATCCGAAATATATCTTATCAAACTGAAGGAGGTTTTTGTTCCTAAGAGATCCATATATAAAAACCTATCTCACTTTTTGCACAGGTATTACAGAATGAGAGATAAATGCACATATTTATAGCCTATGTTTCAGACTGTAGAAAACTATGTTTTAGACATCATTTATCAGAGCCTATTGTGACCAGCTGGAGAAGAATTTTAGGGAACAGAGAGAGGTTTATCTCAAAAAAATATTTATATAATAACCTCTTTCACATTTTACATATCTATTTCGGATTGAAAACTACAAAGGTATCATTGGACCCCAAGTTTGCAGAATCGCTGGAGCAGAATGCACAAAGAAAGGAGATAGTTAGTGATTTGGATGCCTCATCATCAACTAAGAGTTGAGATCAAATTCGAATTCTCCTCTTTGTCATCACCTATCCATAAAAAATAGTGCCAAATAGATGCATTATTTTTTAGTGTCCTTTACTTAAGCTCTATTTATGTAAAACAGTTGGAAATATTTGTAAACCAATCTTTATATATTTTCCAGATATTCTAGTTTAAAATTTGTATAAATACTTCACTCTTTGAAGTATTTTGGAGGAATAAAATTTTTGGGATTGTTATAGTCATTTCTTCTTGGACTTTAAACCTTTTTTGTGTCAAAACTTCGAGTAGCAGGCTAGATCAAAGCAGATTGGCATCATACTTTAGGATTCTTGTGATGAGCTATTTGGAGTGAAGTATTTTATTCACTTGTCATTGTTTCCTTTCTTTGTTACATGCATCAATTTATTTTTATGCTAAATATAAATGTATAACTAGGAGATTACCACAGGATTTGTTAAGAGCACCATGTTTTTAACTAGTTATCATTTATATGTTTTCCTCTGATTTCCAGTGTAGGGAACCCTTAATTGCTCCCTCTCTCGTTTGACCTCTTCCTACTACTTCCTTTATCCGGATTTAAGGATTCTTAAGTGCAATTTATCCAGATCATACCACCTCACAAAAACAACTTTCCAAGATCTCCAAAGGTTATCTATCTTTCCCTGACGACATTTGACCTTTTTTGCCCTTGATCCTAGTTTTGTTTGCTTGATTTTGACTCCATAGCCCAATAGACAAATAGATTTCTCACTATCCATCCTTTCAAGTGATTTTTCCCACAAAATCTATCAAAACAAAACTAAAGTTGCACTTTCATAACTAGCCTAATATTCACAAATTAAAACAAAGTTAAACTTTAAAGAGAGAGCCCTCTCTAAACCCTAGGAAGGCTAGATCCTAGAGTTTGAAGTAGGTTTTTGGTTACCTCGGTGAGTTCTCTCTTGAACCTAGAGAAATTACTAAGTGATAACATATTAGCGACCATACTGGGGAAGACTAACATTTTCTTCAGAAATATTTTACAGGTTCAGATCTAATCTATGATGGTGGACAGTGATCAGACATACAAAGGTTAAAATCATCCGCCTGGCAACTCCATTGTCCAAGATCCAGAACTTTAAGGTTCAGAAGGAACACTATAACCAAAAAATCCATATTCCAAATCATTAATAGTGATACAAGATGACAGGGTCTATGGTAAACCTTTCATATCATGAGATTTTCAATGAATTCAGGGATATCTTATTAGAATTTCAGCTTGATGAGGATTTTCTAAGAGATGTATTTCTTATTTTGAAATCAAGAAAATGTTCTCCTCAACTTAAAATATGTGTTCTTGAGCTCATTTCTGAAAAATATGAAAATGACATTAAATTTTTGCATTCTCAAATTCAGTCTTATAATTTCCGAGATTCTAAACAATTCTTGGAAAATCTTCCTTCTCCAAAGCAATAGGATGTTGGACCCTTGGTTAAACTGAGAGGGGGGCGTGAATCAGTTTAATGTAATCATGTTCTTATTATACTTTCTTTTAATGGAAATAGAATCTTTCTTCTTTATATACAATGGAACAGCAATCTTAATAAGTGAGCAGCAGGTATTAAGCAGAATAAATACAAAGTATCAACACATAATCATCAAGCATATGGACAACAGATATAAGTGGAAACCCATAAGGGAGAAAAACACATCTTATTATTGTTGTGATGAAAAGGCAAGCTCCAACTCCCTCTCACCACTGATTTTCTGTAGGCTCCAACCCACAGGAGGCTCCTACCTCAATTCTGAAAGCTACAACTTGCAAGGAAGCTCCAACTCCCATCAATTTTCTGTAGGCGCCAACCTACAGGAGGCTCCAACCTCATCCAGCTACAACTGACTTCTATCAAGCTACAACATGATAGGGAATCTCCAACTTCCTCACTCTTTCAAAATAAAACACTTGCTGATTTACCTTGGATATCAGCTATTTTTTGTACCTTCTTCACTGCTGCCCTCCAGCTTTCTTATCTATCTTATATCATCTCTGATTTTTCATAGCATCTCCTTCTGCTCCTCCTTCTTCTTATCTTCTCTGCCTCAATTCTGCATTCTCTAACCTCTCTATGCATATCAATGTGATATCATTTATAGAGTTCATCACATGACTGTTTTTATTCCACAGGGAATTCAAAGTGAACAGCCATGACTCTTTGAATTTTTCCTTCGCATTTCCTTATCCAGCATATTCAGAAAAATATTATAATATGTACTAATTTCAATATTACAGTGGGATTTTTGTTTTCCTCTAGAGACTTTCCAATGCATCACAAACAATATAAAACCAATTAAAACATTTACATTCAGTTACAATATCGATTTAAAATCAACCCATTCAGTTTTTGGTTCACCGTGTGTTTGTCTTTTTTGTTGTTGCCTCTGTCTTTTTCCATTTCTGCATGCTCTCCTGTTCATTTTAGTTGTGTAACTGCTGCATATATAACTGCCTTTTTATATAACGCAAATAACTCTCGGCGAAATAATAATAGACCCCTTTTAACATAGAAAACACCCTTTCGGGCCCACTAGTCGATATTTTTCTATTCCCCGATGTGATGAATGGTCTCTGAAGACTTCCGATTGCGATTACTTCCTATGTGATAGTTCCGATGCGATTAATCGCAATCACAACATTCATGACATGTTCCACTGCTCTTGTTTTTACTCTGATGTGATTAATTCCTTTGCAATGGTTCTGATGCGATTAATCGCAATCGCAACCTTCAATGACATGTTCCACTGCTCTGTTTTTACTTTGATGCGATTAATTCCTTTGCGATAGTTTCGATGCAAAGCAATTAATCGCAATCGCATCCTTCAATGACATGTGCCACTACTATGTTTTTACTCTGATGTGATGGTTCACTGTGCACAGATATATGTATATATATTGTTTCATATATATACTTGCTGCTTTACTTTCTATTTACTCTTCATCTTTGGTTAAAAAAACTCAGAGTAAACATATATTAACCTTTAATCAATCGAACGTTGGACCACTTTGTTGCCCTTAAAGCCGGAACTCAAACACATAAGATCACAGTCCATAACATATCGGGTCTGCATTCTTCATCGAGATCGTAATATCGCAATCGCATCCTCCAATAGATCTCTGCCGATGCGATGAACGAAGGGTCCCACTAGCTATCAAGCGACTCACATATCTGTCATCCATCCTTCATCAAATCCGACGGCTGACACTCAATCGCTCAATCGCAATCAAAATTTTCCATTGTTTGTCTCTCTGTGTCTCTCGTTCTCCGCTAATGCGATGGTTCACTGTGGACCCCACTACGCATATACAATGCTCTTTCATACTCTATCAACAACATTAGGTTTAAGTTCAAATATCAACATAATTGATATGGCCCCACAGTATATTAATATTTGGTTTAAGTTCATTGGTCGACTTGTTAAACCAACACGCTAATGCATATATCAAGAGGGACTTTTGGGCCCACAACTCTATTCACCCGCATATCAAATTATATTGTATATTGGTTCCGGCATATATTAAACCAACAATACATCTTCTCCCAACACATATATCAATATATATATATATATATATATATATATATATATATATATATATATATATATATATATATATATATATATATATATATATATATATATATATATATATATATATATATATATATATATGTCAACTATAAGTCTTCGCCTTTTATTAACATATTTGGGCCATATTCATATTCCATGTTATTTCATATGAAACTCCGACTATATTACAGTTCTAGGTCCCACAACACGTTTATCACTTACCTTTATACATCGCGCACCAACTATAATATATCAACATATATTACAATCTCTGTAGGAACATTATAATAAATCTTTTGACTCAGACTTAAACCCAGGCACTAATATATATTTATATAACCTTTCGGGCCCCACATATTCAATGGTTATTTCAATTAATTCTTCACTTTATTATAAGAGGTCCTTATATAGTATTCCACAGCTTTAACACTATATATTTTGGGTTAAAACCCAACATATCCTTGCCACACTTATAACTCTTGCAACCTGCCATTAATAACCTTAGGACATGCGCTCGTATGATGATTCACTTAATATAGACTTTGACTTTGGTTAATGCTCACTTCTAACATTAAAAATTTTCAATCGCCGACGAATGCATAACACATATGTATTATGTCAAACGCACCTCCATATATGGCCCACAACGTAATATATATTTATTCTGGTCCCAAGGTTTCATTAACACTTCCTGCTTACCAAACAATACATCGCATCATTTAAATAATGCAACCGGGCCCACACCTTACCTCCATACCTTTCGCCACGCAACTTAACTGGGAATCCAACGATCAAATTACTCTCGCGCTCCAACCTCCAATTAAACCTTCATCCGACATTCCTTGCGCAATATCGCACAATTAAAATGCTCGAGGGTTAAAACTCAAAATTTGCACGATAGAAATGGTTTTCGAAAAACACTTATGGCCACGTGTCGACCAAAGACATATATCGTGTTTCTTTTTGACAATTCTTCTTACCACTTTTAACACGCACGATACTGCCGGTATTGGGTCTCCAACCCTCTTTCACTGTTCCTTCGAGGTTCTGCTTTGCTCCTTGACTCAGGGTTCCGCCTAATTCTTTAGCACTTTTTGAGGTTTCTTTATAAAACTATGCCATCACTATGTAACTTTATTTTAATTTAATTCTGCCTCTTACCACCGCATATAAACCCTTTCACCTTTGTTTCTAAAATCATTGTTCTGCATTGATCTGTTGTATTCAATTCCTGTGCATGACAGTGCATGACTGTGCATGTCAATGCATGACTGTTTCACTATATTCGTTGTATGTACAGACCTCAAATGGCCCTTTCACCCTCACTATTCTAATTCCTCTGTTTCTTCTGCTGCCTGGGCTGCCTCTTGCCTGTCTATTTGTTGGTTCTTCTTTCTTATCCTTTGCCATCAATGAAAATATTTCCAACAGAGGAAATTGTACTACCTTTTGACTTGCAGATTGAAGATGATCATTCTTTCAAGCACAATACTGAAGAAATAGTTTCAGGGTTTAATATTAAGAATACAACTAATCAATTGGTCATTGAAGGCCTAGAAGCACAAATCATACATTATGCTTTTGATGATCCTATAGAAAAATATATGGAGAATATTTTTAGCTCAAGTCTACAAAGATATTTTCTCTATGAGGATCAAATATATCAGCAATTGCCTTATTTACACATCATATCTTTGATTATGAAGACACATGATCAAGTTATGCTTCCGAGTTTGATGACAAGCAGTCAAATTATCCATTCATTTCGACAACTACTTGACTGGCTTCATTGGAATTTTTGTATTACCTAATTCAATAATATTATCAGTAGATTAGAGTAGGTATATGAGTGCAAATAAGCTCAGAATTCTGAGCATATTTTTAGTTTTCAGTTTTCAGCTAGTCTTGAAATAATTCATTAAGATTTGAAGCCAAGGAAAAGGCCCTAAGATATTGATGATTCAGTAGTTTAGTTTGAAGGTTGCAACACCTTTTAGTCTCAGATCAGATATCAGTTCGCAAAAAAATGTGTAAATTCAGTTCAAGAGTTTCATTCACAGAGATTTTATAACAAAGAAAATGCATGTTTGGGATTGGATCAAAGGATCAGGCTACTAGTCGACGGTTTTATTGACATCTCACAAGGAGATGCCATCCCCATGTGAAGCTGCTATTAGGGTCCTATAAATATAGGATTCATAATTTTTTAATTGACTTTGATAGTCTTGTAAATATATACATACCTTGCTTTCTACAAGTTGTTTTCCCATATTTTGAAAAAATGAAAAATAATAAAAAATCAAAAAAAGGGTAAAAAAGTCCTAAAAGAAAGATCAAAGGACTTAGAAAAACATATACCCCAAAAGAAAAAAGAGATGAAAATAATACCTGAAAGTGAGCAAGATCAAATGCCACTACTTTTACTTTTACTGCAAAGAATAATGATTATGTGCAGAGTGTCAATAAATGCCATAATCCATGATCATTTAAACAGTTTAATCTTAACTTTTCATGTTTTCAATGTCATGTTTTAGATAGTGAATAAAGATTTTTCAAACAGTTTAAACTTTACAAATCAGTAGATAGGTAGAGAATAATAAGGAGCTCAACAATTTAATCTGAGCCCTCGGACGAAATAAGATAGACTTAGATAGTTTTATGCTTTGAAAGAAAAATGTTTTAAGGTTGCAAGCCTAAATGCACCTACAAAATGAGGAAAAAATGTTATAAATAAACATGGGTAGGCAGAAATCAGTTGAGAAAACATGTAATAAAGCATCATCGGGAAAAAATCACTAATTCCCCCTCCCCTACAAGTGTTCAGTATTCTAAACTATCAGTCAAAAAGGCTCATAGCATTTCTCTGACTTCTGTTGGGACCAGACCCAAGGCTCGATGACTGATTAGTTAAAAATATTGAGTCCCTGCATTAAATCCACATTTCTCAGCATTTACCCTTCATTCATACATCAAAACCCCTTTTTCCTAGGTAAAACACATTCTTACTTAGTAATATTGTAACCCTAAAATAATTAACTTCATTCCTTTTAAAATCATTCATAAAACCCTCAAAATTACATTTATCCTAAGTATTAGTGAAGTAATATAAAAGATGAGCAATGCTTTATTTTTATACTTTACTTAGAGATAATATGTGTATTGTTTCCTTTTACTATCCCTTTTTCATATTAACACCTAACTTATTATATTAAATCCCTAACTACACCCTCCCATATATATTAATACCCTTATATTAAAATAAACTCCAAAACCCATTATTTTAAGTTTAGACTGAAGTTAAATATCCCCATGTGCGCAAATATATAATACCCCACCCAATTACCCATTGGTCTAAACCTATCCTTAAATAAATATCCCGCCCCATGTAGTTTAAACAAGTGTGTAGTACATTTGATAAAACTAAATAATATATGATAAGCTTTCCCGCATATGTTTTTATTTGAAACATCTCGTAAATGTTTTAAATTAAAAAATTATATTCGCCATATAACAATAAATATTTCCATCCACCATCGTATAACCCAGGTTTTGAATTAAACCAATGTCTATTTATAAAGTCAAAACCCATTGCGCGCATATAATAAACCTCGGTCCCACCTATCATTCCAACGCAACTCCCAAACTAATCTGGACCGTTCGTGTTCAACTCTCATATCTGACGATTGACATCCCAAATCGCGTGGAAAAGATGTGCGATCATCCAAACGCCAAAGCTGCGCGAAATGGGTGGTTTCACACTTTCATCTCTCCTCCACGCGGAAAATTCCTACTGGATCGCATTTGATCCATCCCAGACCACTTACCACTTATAACCAGTGCGATAACCGCCTATGGTTTTCTGCCTCATGCTCCAAACCACCTCTGCTCTGATATGACATGCGTTCAATGCCGATATTGTTTTAAGCCTAAAACATTATAAAAAATTCATATTGCATGCAGTTGAACCCTTTTCTGCATTATCTGTCCCTTTTCAAATCTTTTCCGACTCAAAAATCGAGCACCATTACACCATTTTCACACCTAAAGAACCTAAAAGCCATTGACATTGTTGCCAAAAACAATGGAAGCGTCCAATCGACCTCCAAAAAACCTTCAATAGCCATCAAAAAAGCCTGTATGATGCCTCAGAAACCCAGTTTCAAGACCTGATACCTGCAAAAAGAGCTATTCCTCAAGAAAGTAACCTTCTCGTCATCAAAAAGAGCTATTCCTGTCAATATTGAACTTTGTGAAGCCTATTTCTCTACAGAAATACTTTAATTACCTTCAAAGAGTGTATTTGTTGTAGAAACCCTTTGAAAGATTCAAATTTTTTTACCAATGCTCAGAATCCCAAATTGTTACACTCAATTACTCAGTGCCAACAAAGTTAAACCTCCAAAGTCAAAATTCATTTCACAGGTCTTCCCAATTCATCAAAGCCATTATCCCGTCTTGCAGACCTCTGTTTCATTAACAATTTTTTTGATTTTTGCAGGTCATTAGCAAAAGGAGAATTTGGATAAAACAATCTAAATACTAGTTAAAGATATGTTTTACTCCAAGAACTTACAAGGAAATGAATTCAAAGGATTTTCCTTAAAATATTCCAGGGATCAGAGTTAAAGAGCAGTCATCCTGTGAAAGATAAAAGAGCATTTTAATGTAAAGATTAAAATAGGACATTCATAATAGTCAAGGAAAAAGGAAGAACCCACAGTAAAGGTTAAAGTTCAAAATAAAGTAAGAATTCACAGTGACAGTGAAAATAGAACAGTCAAAGAGCATCAAAGTTAAAGTGTATCAGATGAAAGTCAGAATAAAGGTTAAAAAAAAGTTACAGAGAAGTCAAGTTAAAACAGTAAAAGTAAAAATAGAGGCAGTAAATGATAAATAAAGATGAAAATACTTTCAACAACAATGAATTTTATCCAAAGTGAAAGTAAAAATAGTTAAAAGAACAGTAAAGTTAAAAGATGAAAACAGAGTAAGAAGAAACATTTTTACAAAAATTTCCTATTTAAAGTCATTGTTTTTCAGAAACTATTGTGACCAATCCAAGATGAATTTTCTAAAACTGAAGGAGGTTTATGTTCCTAATATCTCCAAATACAAAAAAATCTCTCACTTTTCTAACAGCCATTATGGGTTTGGAAATATTAAACAATATGTAAAAGCACTTTTTACATAAAATTCCTGTTAAGTCATCATTTTGCAGAAAATATTGTGGCCAATCATAAATACATAGTACAAAACTGAAGGAGGTTTTTGTTCCTAAGAGACCCATCTATAAAAAAATATCTCACTTTTTTCAAAGGTATTATAGAATGATAGATACATGCACATATTTACAGCCTATTTTTCAGACTGTGGAAAATTTTGTTTTACACATATTTTTGCAGAGCCTATTGTGAACAGCTGGAGAAGAATTTTAGGGAACTGAGAGAGATTTATCTCAAAACATATTTATCTACAATAACCTCTTTCACTATTTACATATATATTTCGGATGGAGAAATACAAAGGTATCATTGGACCCCAAGTTTGCAGAATTGTTGGAGCAGAATGCACAAAGAAAGGAGACAGTTAGTGACTTGGATGCCTCATCATTAACTAAGAGTTGAGATCAAATTCGAATTCTCCTATTTTTCATCACCTATCCATAAAAAATAGTGCCAAATATATGCATTAGTTTTGAGTGTCCTTTACTTAAGTTCTATTAATGTAAAACAGTTGGAGATATTTGTAAACCAGTCTTGATATTTTTTCAAGATATTCTAGTTTAGAATTTGTATAAATACTTCACCCTTTGAAGTATTTTGGTGGAATAAAATTGTTGGGATTGTTATATTCATTTCTTCTTGGACTTTAAACCTTTTTTGTGTCAAAACTTCGAGTAGCAGGCTGGATCAAAGCATATTGGCATCATACTTCAGGATTCCTGTGATGAGTTATTTGGAGTGAAGTATTTTCTTCACTTTTCATTGTTTCCTTTATTTGTTACATGCATCGATTTATGTTTATGCTAAATATGAATATATAAATAGGAGTATTACTACAGGATTTTTTAATAGCACCATGTTTTTAACTAGTTATCATTTATATGTTTTCCTCTGATTTCCAGTGTAGGGAACCCTTAATTGCTCCCTCTCTCGTTTGACCTCTTCCTACTACTTCCTTTTTCCTGATTTAAGGATTCATAAGTTCCCTTTATCCCAATCATACCACCTCATAAAAACAACTTTCCAATATCTCCAAGGGTTATTTATCTTGTCCTGAAGACGTTTGACCTTTTTTTCCCTTGATCCTAGTCTTGTTTACTTGATTTTGACTCCATAGCCCAATGGACAAATAGATTTCCCACTATCCATCCTTTCAAGTGATTTTTCCCACCAAATCTATCAAAACAAAACCAAAGCTGCACTTTCATAACTAGCCTAATATTAACAAATTAAAACAAAGTTAAACTTTAAAGAGAGAGCTCTCTCTGAACCATAGGAAGGCTAGATCCTAGAGTTTGAAGTAGGTTTGTGGTTACCTCGGTGATTTCTCTCTTGAACCTGGAGAAATTACTGAGTGATAACATAGATATCAGCAATTAATGGCATTGTAGAGTCTTTCATTATACCAGATTGTTATGGGTTTTAAAGAATTATTTTCCAAAGGGATTGAAGGAATGCCACCTGATATAATTACTTTTGTGACAAAAAAAAATTTTAAAATTAAGCATTGATTCCTTTCCACAGCCAAGAAATTGTCTCTTAAGAAACAAAAAACATCTTAACTAGCATTGGCAACATAGTAAGGCATTTAGCCGACAAGCTTTGTTTATATCAGAGCATAATGTTGGGAGAATTTACATGAGACACCACGCTACCTCTTAAGGCACATACCGCATCTGGATTTTCACTAGGTATGTCCTTTTAGGACTATTATTATCTTAGATTACCCCTCAAATAATTGTAGTCCTCTTCGACCACTCTTGTCTTGGATACCTCTCCAATCCTCAAAGAGTGTTAATCCACTTCCTATCTTGGATTCTCTATCCTCGAGTATTAATCTTAGATGCTTATCCAATCCTTCCTACCCCATTATCCCTCCATGGCCTTCAATAGAAGTATGGTTTTTATTCCTAGCCTAGTGCATTACAAATGAAGAGGAGAATATAATGTCCATCATCACTCCCTCTCAACTAGGGAGACTATCTAAATTCCCTCTTGATCAATGAATATATCCTTTCTCCTTTTTAAACATTTAAGGAGACTTATTACTCCCTCTAAAGAAAAGAGGAGATTCCTTACACTCTTTTAATTGGGAATTCATAACCACAAGTTCTTTTAGTGTATCTTCAACAATACATTAGCTACTAGTTCTTCAGGGAGATATTTGAGTACCTGCATGGCTCCTCCATCCCTTAGTATCTCATCATATAGAGCTTTTATCTTTCTGGAGCCAATATTTGACAGGGTTCCTACCATCAATAATTCATATCACTTTCCTCCAGCCATTATCAGCAGAGGCATTATATTGAGCCAATCAAAGTAGAGCTAAACATAGCTTCTTTTATTCATGAAAATTAACTTCACTGTCATATGAACGTCGGGTCATCTTTTTGTACTACTACATTACCATCTAAATATGATATAGACATATTGACCACATAATCTCCAAGGATTACCAAAACCATCCACTTAATCCATGTATTCATTGAATTGAGTTCAAAATAAAAAGTTGTAGGTACACTTGCTTCAAAGTTCCATTATCCATTTCTGCAACATCCTTTCAAGTAGAAAAATCATATATCAACAAAATAACTAAAACCCAAAACATCAATATCAAAATTACCTCAATATGATGCCCTCTTGTCAAAATATCAGATTTTTCTTATTGGCTTCCCTTGAGATCAACATTTTTCTACCTGGTATATCTCCATATTGCATACAAATTCTTCTCCATGCATTCATTTTTAATCAAAGTGCTCATGGAACTAATAATCAAGTTATAATATATTATTCCTTACATTTTCCATTGTCAACTCTTTCTCTTTCTACAGGAGACCAATCTGATGTTGTTCGCTATCATCAAACGAACTCTCCTTCTAGCCTCTTTGCATGCTTTTGCAATAATCCTACCAAGGATCCAAGTCATATCCCACACAAATCATCAATATCATATTTTTTAAATTATAACATCCTATAGTAAGGGTTATGTCAAATTATGCTATGTGCTCCCTCTGAAGTCAACACATTGTTCTATCTTCACATTGCAACAAGTTTCTGCTTCATTTTTTAATCATAATGTGTTCGTGAAATGAACTCAATAGTTGGAAGATTTAACATTATTTCCTTAAGGGTCATGATAGTTCCCTCCTTCCATCATGCTCATCATTTTCAATGAGTTATCAACAAGCACGAGTGTTTTTTTGCTTTGTTCTTTCATCCTTCTTTTTTTTCTTCCATAGTTTTGACAGCCTTCATTATGTGCCTGCAATTCACAACATCAAGTACAACCAAGAAAAATATACAAAGACAACATCATGATTTCAATTTTGTCAATCTAGGGTTTCCATGATATCTCAAAAGGTGTACTTCTAAGGTTCTGGTTACAAACCCAATATTTCTTGATCTTACCCTTATTAGGATTTTAGCAGAAACATCAGCCCTAGGGATTCGACTTTCAAACCCCAGGGTTTATTCAATTCAAACCTTGTTATGGTTTTACCATATACCTTAGATTATTCTTTCAAAATTTAAATCTGCAAACCCTAGATGTAATATTCAAGTGGTGGGGGGTTCCTTAGAGGGAAAAACCAATTAGGGTTATGGTTTTCATTCCTAGGGTTAATTCAATCAAAACTATGGTTTAGAAGCCTTAATTATGAATATTATTCAAGAATTCATAATTTACAAGTCCCATAAACCCTAGAAACTTCATGGTTATCAAGACCTACATGGAACTGCAAAAAAATACTCCCAACTGCAAAACCCTAGGAAATTTTTAGACCCTTTATCTTTGTCATAATCTTGACTTACAACATAAATAAATTGTACATACCGCTTACCATACCTTCTTCTTCGCAAGAATTTTGTCCTTCTATGATTGTCAAGTGTCAACGATTCTCCAATATAAGTACTTCATATTTTTCTTTTTCCCTTCACACTATGGTACAAACCATAGAGATGTTCTCCAAGGAAATTTTTAGACCCTTTATCATTATCATAATCTTGGATTACAACATAAATTAAATTGTACATACCACTTACCATGCCTTCTTCTTCTAAAGCATTTAGTCCTTCTATGATTGTCAAGTGTCAGCCATTCTCCAATATAAGTACTTCATATTTTTCTTTTTCCCTTCACACTATGGTACAAACCATAGATATTTTCTCCAAATTCCTTGTTTCTTCATGGGGTTCCCAAGTTCATAGATTGGCTCCCTTATTTTTGTCACAACAAGGTGACTCAAACTTCTTCCTTGCAGCAATCTGGATTCTTTTCAAGTGTCGAGACTAATCATCCTCCAATAAATGTGCATTTTTCTTCTCCAATTAGAGAATCTTTTGATGAACGGCTAGCCTCGTTTATTAATCCAAAAGTGCTTCCAAAGGCTTCAGTATTATGTCCATCATCTTATTTTAAAGCTCCAGGTCAACTTTATCATAATATTCCATCCATTCTTCAAGTAGGTTATTCGTAATCAAACAAAACCATACATATTCTCCATTGTGGTTCAAATTCATATATGAATTTTGTAGACTATCCATCATAAACATTATTGTAGCCAAAATGTGTTTTTCTAGTTACCATGGCCAAATAATTCAATGTCTAGAATGATGCTCCATATAGTAATTTCATCATTCTGAACATTATCGCTATTCAATATAGAAATGAATTCGAGCCTTATAATTGTGAATGAATTGATGCTACAATACCACTATAGTTACGAGTCTTTGAAACTAAACGATATTTCAAGGAAATTTTGGATCATCTCTTTACGTCAGCTTTGTTTCCACATATTTTTATATATTTGTAATTTTAGAGTGCCACTTCAATGGTCACAACCATGCAGTCCCGGAAGTGCCATTATATTGAATTATTGAGCCATAGATTAAGAGTGATGTCATTTTGCGAACCACTAAGAGGAGTCAAATTATTGTAATGTGATTATGAACCACAAAGCATATGAATAATTGTTAAATAGTTGATTCATCATTGTGTCAATGCAGCCATAAGGCCACAAATACCCACATACGCAGAATATTTCCTATGTCTGTCATTCCCAGGATTTATATTCTTTCATTAAAGTCTATTAAGCACAAATATTTAACTGACCCGCAGTAACTCATCAGTAACATAGGCTTTGTGGTACCTTGGTTTCAATCAAAACCATTATGTTATAAACCATCGGGAACACATATAAGACTTTTAAATTACCCTTATGTCCTTTCACGTGACTCTGCACACTTACCAAGGCTTTTATTTGTGAAATCTCTCATCGTAACCCTCCATTGCACTTTTCGGAACTTATTGCAAGTTCGCTGGTTTGTCCACTTCGCAAATCGGAAAACTTAACACTTCGGTGCTTCGCACATTTACCTCATCACCATTCACACATTCCAACCCGCATCGCAAACTCTACTCCTCATCACAAATCGCAAATATTTTACTGAACGCAATATGCGATGATTCCTTTCACTGACATGTGTCCTCATCACTGCATCGCAACGCCGAACCTTTTCCTTAGTGCTTCATTGCAAATCGGAATTTTGCAAGTTTAGGTTTATATCGTTAACTATTAACCCATATCATCTGCGATGTGCGATATTCTCTTGAACCTCCGCTCGACACGTGTCCACTTCACAACTTTCCCAACTTATCTTGTGATGAGATATCTATCGTTTAATCTTCAAATTGATCTTTGCGATTTAATCCTTGTCATTTGTTCTCTTCCTTTGGAAATATTCTAATGGTTTGTTGCCTTAATATCTTCTTATGTTTCTTCGACTACCACCACTCTGCATCTTCGTTTCCTCCACGCTACTCCTTCCTGAGATTTCTTCTATTCAATCGCTCAGATCTTTGATGATCATGTTGTCGCACACTTTAGCATGTTGTCTCAAGCTAGAATACAAAACACTATTTTATATTAAAACTCTGAATCTAGGATTCGAATTTACTTCTCGTTCGACCTACACACAATTTTAATTTATCCAGACTGGAATCACACGGATTCTACCCAGCCATTAAGTCTTATATCACTCAGAAAATACTTTTGCATTCATCAGAATTCATTCAACAATGAAATATCACATAGAATCATATTTTTCCTTTTACGGATCACTCAGCACATAAAAGAAACAATCACACAGTCTTTATAATTCATCAACACAACACCCTTTTCACGAAATCGGAATTGAGTATTCTATTCACAAGTAAATATTTACACAATAATGAATTTCCTCTCAGCCTGATTTTCTATTTCAGTGGCCTCTCAACACTAGTGCTCTCTCACTCTCTCTCTATGCCCGTAGGCTTACAATCAAATCTCCTATCTAAGAATATTAATCGTCCTTATGTCTTTGAGGCTTTACAAATATATACAAAAAATTTTGCAACCAATTATGGTTCAGATCCTCAATATTCTCAACCTAAATCCTAAGAATCCTCTAAATCCACAAAATCATCAACTAATTCCTAATTCTAGGATTCACAATCCCTTTAAAATCTAAACTAGCCTAAATCTCTCATGTTCTCCTACGTTCGAGAACATTTAAAAATGTCTCAAAATATTTAATTAAATCATATTCTAAATGTCTCACATAAAATCATTCAAAACATTTAAAATTGCATTAATTCAATACTTAGGAAACCAAATCCCTTGAAAAACACGACTCCCTAGATTCTAATATGTGTATAAATTTTGGAACCATGATGCTCCTGCATCAGTCTCGTAGAATACAATCCTTTGAGCTACGAACTTTTGAACGAGTTGAAAATATCAATCCATCTTAATATGTATAACAACGCTTAAACAGGTGAGCCTCAATAACATAATGTGAGTCCCAAATTTTATGCAATCTCATAGTGAGATGTGTGTGTGTGTGTGTGGGTGAGAACTCTTATACAGAGATGCAACTCATAAAATCTCATATGTGAATCATGAACCAAGACAAAAATTATTGTAATGTGAGTCATTTTCATAAATGTGAGCCCAAGAATATAGGAAATAGATGAATTTTATATACAAAAGCAATCCTCGCCCATCGAGCCACAGTAATGTAAGACATCACAGACCCGAGCTACTATAATATATAGAGAGCCACAGAATATTGAAGTTGAGCCTTTGAGTCACTTGAAATTGACCAAGCTTCAATATATGTGTGTGTGTGTGTGTGAATTATATAGAACGAGCCATATCTTCAATGACCCAAAAATTGATCCACTACAAGGATGTGATTCTCCACACAATGTAGTGTAATTGAGTCACTACAACAGAGAACGAAGTTATACACCATTGATACAAACCAGCAAAAGTGATCTTCAGCCTCCTTTCCACAAAGCTATGCTCTAATACCATGTTGAAAAATCTAGAGGCTTGTAGATTAGTTTAGATTTTCCTTATTGTAGTAATTGTTGAAGAAATTAGTTATCTTATTTATTAATCTTTATTCTTATTTTTTCATCAAACAATTACCATAATATGAGCATGGATATCACATAAAAAAAAAATAACACAAGATATAGGCTCCAAGCCAGGGAAAAACCACTCCAAGGGGAAAACCAGAAACTTCTCTTATTATAGAACCACATAAACTTCCACCTCTAGATGCCAAGTCAAACCTTCCCTCTTTCCAGCAGATTCATCAGCAAGTTATTAGCAACAAGAGATGTACCAAAGCGATATTTCATACCAAAATCCATCAAGTGTGTGTGTGTGTCCAAATGAGCTCCATCTTCCCTCTATTTATATAGTTCATAGGTATGTGAATAGATATGTCCATTGGGGTATGGCTGACTTGACATATAGGCTGACTTGATACCTAGAAGGGTTTATGACCCAAAATTACATATTTAAAAATTCTCCTTTCTTTTTTTATTTTTCTTTAAAATAGGTCCAAATAGGACTTTGACTCTTGAATTAAAAACCTATAAGTATGAAGAACATGCTTGTCTACAAAAATAATAATAATTTTTCTTTTTTATATATATAAAATACATAGTGGTACAAATTATGAAGATCGAAACTAGTTACATTCTCCAAAAATTTCATGATGTGATGGCATGCATTTTTAATGATAAAATGTTTAATAGCATGCATACACATGTAGTGTTTTATTATACATAAATTTTTAGTAACAATGATGATGTGCTTTCATGATTACATGCAAATTTTTGTGTGTAAATGTTTTTTTATGGGATGATGATGTTATGATTACAATTGATACATTGTTTACATGTTTTGAGGTGACAAATGATATGAAATCCACCAATAGATCATGGTATGGTTTATTTGATGATCTCATGGGATCCCACACCTACAAGGGATAATATGTACAAATTAATACCTTATGGACTAGGGACAAACTTGATTAACCACTTATACTAGTGTTTATTTTTCCTTGTATGATTATTGATTAGATATGATACCATCTTGAATGCTTAATATTTAAATTGTGATATCACAACTCAGAGAACGACTTAAATATTGCTAGTTGATAGAGTTGTGACATTGAACTTAAATGCCTATAGTTGTGTACCTGAGTGAGTTATATGGAAGGAGTTTTTAAGTCCAACCTAAGTTCTAGTGCCTTAAACCCCTAATAAATCGGATGCCTTGTTCTAGTGCCTTAGAGCCTTGATAGACCAAGATGTGTTATTTTAGTTCCTTGAGCCCTGATAGACCAAAATTCCTTGGCCTAATACCTTAGAAACTTGATACACCAAAATAAAGTCTAGTGTCTTATAGCCTTGATAGACTAAGATGCCTTAGCTTGATGTCTTAGAGCCCTAATAGACTTTGAGAAATTTAATGCATTGTAGCCCTGGTAGATCAAGAGACTTAAAAACTACTTCCAAAATTTTGTAAGACGTGCTTGAGAAGCCTAAATAAATGTAAAAATTATAGATCGAGAAGCCTAAAGCCTAGTTCCAAAATTTGGTAAGGAATGCTTGAGAATAAGCACACTTCATGGGAGATTTTAATCCTTGTTTTTTTTGGTGGTATTATACTAGTCCAGCAAAGGGTGAAACAAATAGACCATTTGCATGAAGATTATTTTTCCATTTATAGACAATTTCTAATTAATAGATGAAGAGAAAAACACGAGACTTTTTTTTCTAGATAATTACTAGGAAATAAAAAATAGACATTGGATGCAATAGTTGATTAAGGGCTCGACGATGACCAATGGTAAAAATATATGGTACAACTAAATATATGGTTGGGTTGAGAGTTGGTTCCTATATGTCAGTTGCATTCAACAAGATTAAATATGATTGCACAATGGTTCGATGTTCATGAAATTATAGTAAGATGATTTCTTCATCTCTAAACGAACAATGCCAACTCTCTCTCTCTTTCATGTTTATTATGAAATTGCTAATGAAATTTTCTTTATGTTTATTAACCAATGGTTGAAATTTTTCTTCTCTATGTAATTTATGTATATTTAATATTAGAAGCTTGGGCCATTACACATTTCTTTGCTCCAATTGAATTCAATGTTCCTCTTGAATATTTCTTTAATAGAGTTTTAATACATTAATTAATGTTGACAGGATTTGTAAACACTTTGTTGCTTTTCGTCTGACTAGGTTTGAGTAACTCCATGAATAATATTTTGCATTAAGACAAATCATGAATATATAAAAGGAGAGTGAGACTATTTGAATTTGTATTCCAATGTCTCTTCATAGTCTTCATTTTCCTATTTACAATATTTACAAGAATTTCTTAATCCCAAAGATTAGGTGTCAACATCGCGCCCCCCCCCCCCCCCAAATAATCTTAAGGGATGTTGGTAAGCCCAAGCATCCTTCTGAATCTTTCAAACACTTCTCTTCCAAGCGCTTTGGTGAATATGTTTGCAATTTGCTCATTTGTGGAACAATGGCATAGGTGAATAGTATTGGGCTCAACATGATGTCGAATCAAATGATACTTCATATTGATATGCTTGGTTCGATCATGGAACTTTGCATTCTTGGACAACTTTATTGTAGAAGTATTGTCAATCAAAAGAGGAGTAGAATGCATTTGTTTCTCCTACAAATATTCAAGAATTATCCTGAGCCACACAATTTCCTTTGTTGCTTCTACCACTACCACATATTCCACCTCAATTGTGGAATCTGTTGAAACTAATTGTTTGTGTGACCTCCAGGAGACAGCTCCTGATCCAAGACTCCTCTAAAGTAGATACTCCATTTTATTTATCTTCATCAAAATCTGAATCAAAGAATCAAATCAAACTGAAGTCATCCACTTGTGTATACTTCACTCCAAAGTATTGCCTTAGAACTCTTTTTGCAACAAACCAATGACCCTCACAAGGCTTTTGCATAAACCTTGAGATGATTCCAAAAAAAAATGAAATGTCTGGTCTAGTAGTATTCAAGTAGTTGAGACTTCCTACGAGTTCTTTGTACTTTGTTGCATCCTCAAATTCATTTCCTTCTATGGATGTGAGTTTTAAATTATATTCCATTGGAGTGGTCAAAGGATTGCATTTAGCCATGCTAAAATTGTTTAAAAAATCTCAAATGTACTTCTTTTAAGAGAGGAATATAAACTTCAGGTGTGGGTTACTTCAATACCAAGATAGCAGTGAACATATCTTAAATTTTTTTGTAATATTCCTAACATAAATATAAAATGATACACAAAGAAAACATAGCAAAAATACACATTAAATTTGCACACAAATAAAACACCCAATATAGAGCCAAAAAATGTGTTTTTATAAGCCATTTTATTATAAAATCATGGGGTTACAATTTGATATTTGGAAAGTGTGCACTTGGGTTTCCCAAGGCAAGCTAGCAAAGCCCAAGTGATTAAAGTAAGAGCCCAAATTGTTGCGTAGTTGTCCCCTCTATGGCTCTCTGTTGATCACCTAGAGACAGAATTGATGGTTGTAAAGAATGGTTGATTTAACCCTCTTCCGGTCCTCAGAAAATTCTAGAAGATTAACCTCGATCTCTCCTCCAATGACCCACAAAAACCCACAAAGGGTTTGGCCAAAAGTTGACCCCAAAATTTCGGCTCAATTTCCCCTACCTCCTATAGTTGTTGGATGAGTTAGGATCCATGTTTGACCCTTCAAATCTGCCCTGAAATTCTTCCAAATTAATTTCGGCCTCTTCACCAAATACCCAGAATAACCCACGAAGGAATTGGCCAATGGTTGACCTTATAAATTCGACCCTATTTTCCCTCAATGGCTTTACTGCTAGGTAATTCAACCCATCTATCAATATTGCTACAAATAATCCCAAAAATGACTGAAATCTCCCTCAAAACACTTCCTCGAACTCCTCCTCAATTTTCAGGCCCAAACTCCCTTCTCTCCTCAACAACCAAGTGTGGCTCCTCTATGAAATGTGTAGTCATTGTGCTACTACTATTGAACCTCTCCAAAAACTCGAGTTCCCTATTGCTAGTACGAAATGGAATTGGTAGGCCTCCCTCCTTGGACTGGCACTCAAATTCCACCGAAGCAAGGGTTGAGATTTTCACTCGGAAACACTCGTGTGTTGAACAACACTTGCAGACTTGGCTTCATCTCAAGCGTGTTATGTCAAAGACAATTTTTCAAATGATCAACAATGACCAAATGAGTGCCTTCGCTTCCTTTTTGTGAGAGTGCCTCCAAAATTCCCACGTGGGCCCAGCACGATTTCTCACCACCAATCTCGCACCAATGAGTGCGTATTCCTCATGAGGGTCATATTTCTCTATGGGTGGCCCCCATGCTCCACTAGAGCTGCAATATTTCCCCTCCAACTCTAATGTTTGGGCTGAATATAATCGAAAATACATATGGGACCTCTAAACCCACATTTCCTAAGTGAAAACCTGAATTAATACAAAATGGCTGAAATTGATATTTCACCTAGCAATAATGTTAAGTGGTAATATCACAGTCCTCCCTACCTAAAATTTATTGTCATAAATCAATTCCTGAAAAAGCATCCTCTCTAGTTTATGCTCCCCATTGTCACTGCAAAAATGTGCCAGGGTCCCAGAGGTGCCACTAAATCATCCCTGACCTCTGCATTGTCCTGACATGAAAGAATCCCTCAATACCAGGATCCCAATCCATCATGTCCAACCTAAAGCTCTCCTCGCTCTACTCACTATCCTGTCTGGAATAAGTACCAGTAGTCCCCTATATACCATCAATGAGTAGGGGATCATGATAATGTGGCAATATGCCCAACTCCTCATGAATTTTTCCTACCATGTAGGCCATCCCATGTACTCCAAGAGTATACTCTCGAAGGTACCACCTTATCCATGCAGAGATAGTGTCTCGCTTGCATGAGCTCCTCTTGATATCATCCTATTGGCCCCCCTATCATGCTAATGAAGTTCCACACTCCATCGGTGACTCACTAAATCCCAATGGAATATCTTCATGATCTCCCCCTATAGTAGCTAGCTCATCCATAAAGGTTATTGAGTTGTGAGGATTGGTGATGATCGGGTCCCCTGCTAATCTCATAGTGGTGCCACCATGTTGACGTTGCGCTACTCTGATTATGACATACTCCCCACCATGTGTAGATTGTATCCTCCTCTCCTGAGGCCTAGTGGTGAAAAATCTGTTAGAGCCAAGCTCATCCTGCCCATGCATCTCCATGATTCCACGGCTAATCTCGAACCTGAGCAAAAACATGATAATTCTGCCTCTCCATGCGCTGGAGGCCTCGAAGATCCCCCATGTTTCAAACTGAAGGTGAACTGGACCACCCTCTTTCATGACCCTGCTCATCACAAAGTGGAGTGATCCACCCGCCAACCGGATCTCTGGGTCCCCCAACCATACTCGGAGCTCATAACTCCCACTCCTCGCAGAATGTTGTTGTGCAATGCTACTACCTACTAGAACCCATCTGGCCCTCATCTCCAACCCTTGTATGTATCCCATGGGTGGACCCCAAGTATCAGGAGTTTGTCCCACTCAAGCCAACCTACCTTGCGCCTTCCAAACCACGCAATGAAATCCATTATCCCAGCCCCTGACGACACATCTGTACATTGCACGAAGCCTATATGCCCTCTTGTAGACGAAATCTACCATCCATCATCCCTTAGGCTCATGTGACACCTCAAACTGTCTTTCCAAAAGCACATCATGCAATCCCTCATAATCAACTCCCCATGTGTGAGCCCAGGAATGGAACTAATGCTATGTCGATAATAAACCAAGTCGTCCCTAAGCTTGTGTCTATCAGCCCGTGCCTCCACCAAGCGTCCCAACTGGAGATTCATGAGTGGGTAGGTCCCCAAGGGTAGGATCAAGAGTTTGTTGGGGTACTGAATAATATCCCTATGGATTCCCCTCTCTCTATCTTGGATCTGTTGATAAACCAGTCGAAGACCTGTCTCTGTACACCACAAGATATCCTCGACTATCGTTGTACCACCTTGTATCGTCTTGTGCCCTATCTGTGTCAAGGCACCAATCATTTCCCGTGTGTACTCAATGTGATTTAATACACTCCTACTCCACAACACAATCTAACATGCTACGATACACCACCATGCACCTCCATTTCCACCGGTAGTCCACTTCTCAACGCTAGATTCTCCCACACAACCCTAGATGTGATGGCCTATAGTTGTGCCTCTATGTGCCAGCCTACCCCCGGTTGATATCATCACCTCAACCATCGCATCACTATACCCATCGATGAATGGATATTCACTCCAAATCCTCCCTGAGAGATCTCAGAAGTGAATCTCCTTGTGTCAGTAATGAAGCCACCATTTCTCTGCTCCTCCGTGACTTATGTCCCATACAAAAAGGTGAAGAGTCCCCATCCCCATACAAGGCATCGTCTAGTGGCATGCCAATGCCACCTACTTCGAAAAAATCCTGCCAGAGTATGTTGATCACCCCGTGACCCCGTGTACAAACGTCATACCAAGATAACTCAAGAATTTTTTCCATAAATTGGTTGGCCATTGGTGTTCACCAAAACTCCCCTAGCGAATGTGCACGCTCAAATGCTAGGTCAATTATACCATCGAAGTCATAGTCAACCGGAATACCTGGTAAGTGTTAGGTATTCATGCCTGAATCCCAATGCCATTCTGGCCTTATGGTATGCCCAGTTCCTAGAAGCTCCTGCTAAGCTACACCCGGGTCCACCACCATCTACATATCCCACTCCACAAGGTACAAACTCAGAATCTCTCACCATCTAACCCGAAGAGAGGGATCGAATGCATGAACTCTCGCACATAGAACAACCCCGACATGCAGATGTTGCACCCTGTTGTAGCATAATTTGACTCAGCTAAAAGTCAAGAGAGGTTCTGAGAAATTCAAGGTTGTTGAGGAACAGTTGTTAAAATTTCAAGAAAACCTGCAACATGCTCAAAAGGATAACCACAAGATCAACGAGGATTCATCATCACATGTGCATTGGAACCAAAATGAGGGAAGCAGCAGCATTGGAGGTGTAATCTAGGCCAAAGGAGCAGCAAAGAAGAAAAGTGTGCAGCAAGGGTCAAGTTGGGTGTATTCGTGTGCAGAACAGTTCAAGAGTCAGGTCAATTGATGTGATCAAAACATTACACACAGGTCAAGGTTGAGTCATGCAAATATACGTACAGAACCATTTTTCAGAGGCTTAATCGCAATTGCATGTGGAAGGCCTAATCGCATATCGCAAATCGCAATCGCAAAGCTCAGGAGGAATAGAACAAGGTTGAATCGCTGAAATGCGAAATGCGATACAAGGACCATGTTGTTTCTTAAGGGACAATTCCTTGGTTGTGGAAAGGAATCAGTGCTTAAGAAATTTTTAAAAATGTCTCACAAAACTAATTATATCAAGTGGTCTTCGTTCAATCCCTTTGGAAACTAATTCTTTAAAATCCTTAACAATCTGGTGTAATGAAAGATTCTACAATGCCATTAACTGTTGATATCTTAATGGAAAATAATAATTGTAGAAGAAACTCAAAATGATATGATGTAACACATAATCTATCACTTTAAATTTTAGAATGAATTTATGGAGAGAGAGGAAACTCAAAATAATATGATGTAAACACAGAATCTATTACTTTTAAGTTCCAGAGAGAATGTGTGAAGGGAGAGGAGTTGGAGTGGAGGAGCGCAAATTAAGGTTATTTAACTCTTACTCATAGATGTAATTAAGAGACTGGTAGCTAATTTACTGCACTTCATTCCAAGAAGAAGGAACACAAAATTATACAAGAAAAATGAATCACCATCAACAGTTGCAGGAAACTTGATGCTTCTTTCATTAATTCGTCAGAAAAGTAAGTACCAAAGCTTTAGTCTTCTAGAGGTCCAAAACTCGGAACCTTTCTTATTTCTTTCTATCTTTCTTAAATACATCAAAAACAGTTCGTAACTACTAAAACTTCTTGAAACTACTTCGGGAAATCTATACATTTTCTTCAATAATTAACTATGTTTCATTCAACAAGCTCGCATACGTTCCTTTGACGAATAAATGATCTTAATTACTAATTTATTTTTTCTCAACAGTGTAACCCTCTTGAGCTTATTCGATATTCTGTAGCACTAGTCTCTCCTGATCTTGCAAATAAGCCTGACTCAACCCTGACATGTGTGTAATGTTTTGAACGCATTAATCAACCCGACTCGACCAACCTTCACATATCCGCACATAATGTTAGTACACCAACGTGTAAATAAAAATTCCTCTTTGACATACAAGATAAATTCAAATGAGCCACAACAGACTGGATGTGATACATTTCGAAGCTCGAATCTAAAGTATTTAAAATCCGGTCGTGGGACCCTCTCGCATATCGCACATCTCAAGCTCAGAAGGGATAGCGATCATAAGATAACAGGATTCGCCAAAGTGCGAAGTGCGATAATGAAGTGGATGCAATGGAATTTATTGCTAAAGTCTAAAGGTTTTTAAGTCTAGGTACATGGGTTTTTCCTTTGTAAAAATCGCATCAGAGGGAAAAAGCCGATTATAACGTAGAACGTTGGAATGCCGAAATGCGAAGTGCGACAAGCGTTGGACGTGATGCAGCTCAGAACTATGTTCTAATATATTCCAATCGCACATCACACATCGCAAGCTCAGGAGGAATGGCACTCATGAATATGTTATGAATTCCGAAATGTGAAATGCGACAAGGTTTTATATTGTCGATTGTGATTTTCTATCGGCCCCACCTCCACTTTCCATGTCATCCCTACCTTTATCGCACATCGCAAGCTCAGGAGGAATGGCGCTCATGAATATGTTATGAATGCTGAAATGCGAAATGAGACAAAGGGACAGACGCGTTAATTTTCAAAGGAAATTTTGAATTTATTTAAAGTCCAGGATTATGTGTAGTTGCGTTGTTTTATGAAGAAACGTGAACGCAGGCAGTGGACTTGGGTAAGTGACCCAACACAAAGCAAAGGAGAAGAGAAGACGGAACGTTGCAGGCACGAGCAGAAGAGGCAGAGTCGGGCAGAAGGGGACATGATAACATTGTTTGAAACTTAGAGGCATAGGCAGAGTCGGTCAAAAGGAGCATATGGTGGCACTGTTGGAAACGCAATAGTTGGGTCAAGTCGAGCAAAGATGTTTAATTGCAGAATTGTTCGAATACCACATTAGAAACAAAAAAGACATGACAGCAAGCAAAAAAGACAAATATTGAACTCTATAAGAAATGCAAGGCAAGGATGTCTGATTTGTCAGGGAGACACATCAGCACTTCAAGTAGATGCATCAGCAACAAATTAGATTCATCAAAAAGAACAATATTTCAAGTTTAATTTGTTTTCTTTGTTTGTTAAGATCAAAGCGATAGTGATGTCCTCAATTGCAAGTAATAAGTAGTTTTAACAGTTTAGGTACTCGAAGTAGTTTCAAGAAGTTCTAGCAATTACGAACTGTTTTTGATGTATTTAAGCAAGATAGAAAGAAAGAAGAAGGGTTTTGAGTTCTTGACCTCTTGGAGACTACACTTTGTACTTCTTTTTTTGATGGGTGAATGAAAGAAGCAGCAAGTTTCCTACAACTGTTGATGGTGATTCGTGTTTCCTGTGTCATTTTATGTTGTTTCTTCCTTGAATGAAGTGAATTAAAGAAGCAGTTGGTCTTTGATTTACGTTTGTAAGTTTAAATAGCCTTAATAGGCACTCCTTCACTCCAACTCCTCTCCCTTCACAAATTCTCTCTTGAACTTGAAAGTAATAGATTTTGTGTTTACATCATATTATTTTGAGTTTCCTCCCTCTCCATGAATTCTCTCTAAAACTTAGAAGTAATAGATTTTGTGCTTACAGCATATCACTTTGATTTTCCTCTACAGTTATTCTTTTCCACTCAGATATCAGCAATCAATGGCATTGTGGAATCTTTTATTATTCCATATCCTTAAGGGTTTTAGAAAACTAGTTTCCAGAGGGATAGAACAAAAACCTTATGATAAAAAAAATTATGTGACACACTTTTAAAATGTCTTAAGCATCGATTCCTTTCACAACCGAGGGATTGTCTCTTAAGATACAACATTTTCTGGTGTCGTTGTCGGGGACGAAGGCACGAAGTTATTTTTCCCTAAGTATTGAGATCTATTTCTTGATGGTGAACAAGATTTAGATATAAAATTTGGTTGTTTGTTATTCACCTGGAAACTCCGCTGATGAAGATTCATTAGATAAGGAATTTTTCCGGCAAGAAAATGAGAATGCATCGTGGAAAAAACGGGTATCAGAGTTTGAATCTCTTAAAGGAAGTTTTATTTTTCACTATCAGTTTAGTGGTCTATTTTCCCTTACATATCAAGAAGATTGTTCCCTGCTTTATATTCTCAGAAGATTAGAAGGCCCAAAAAGTACATTCTTTATTGGAGAAAGAAGATTTTTCTTATGCTTGTATTATTGATCTTGACACAACTTTATCTCCTAAATATGAGAGGAGAGATGATTGTTGCATTAGAATTCCTGAAGATAATTTGTCACGGTCTGAGCATAAAGGTGAGGATTCATCATCTTTGGATGATAATATTCTACCTCATAAAAAATCTGCTTCTTTCCAGCTTGAGACCAAGGTAATTTTCAAACCCTTGGTGCTGCCTACAGTTATTCATCAATATCCTTTAAAAAGCTTTAAATTTCTGCCAAGTTTTTTTTGTAGAAAGTGATGAGGTTGTAGCCAAACAACACCTCCTAGCATTTGAATACTTTCTGGAAAAATTTAAAATTATCTATGAAAATGTGGCCTTAAGTATGTTTAGTCATTCATTAAATCGGGGTGCTCAGGATTGGTTCCAGTGTTTGGAGGAAGGTTCAATTAGTTCATGGCAGAGTTTTCAAGACATCTTTCTTAGATATTGGAGCGAGCACAAGCCGTACGAAAAGCACATTTTGGCGTTATATTCCATCCATAGGCAGAGTAATGAATCAATCCCTCCGTTTAATAGGAGGTTTCAAAAAATCTATTTCAGCATGCCGAGAGAAATTCGAACTCCTGAAGATGAAGCTATGATATACTATTTGAGGGTTCTTTCTAGTGTCTTGGCTTTTTATCTCAAGGAGAGAAAGCCTTGCACTCTGGAGCTGATGTTTATTTATGCACAGGAAATCAAAGATAATGTGTGGGCTTGTAGAAATTTTTCTTGTCATGTTAAAATAACAAGTTTTGTTGAAGACAAGAGGGCCTGTCAAGAAAACATTGGAATTTTTTTAAAAGAGAATGCAAATTCAGAGATGAACAAGGATTTTCAAAAGGTGTCAAAGGATTCATGTATTGTTGAAACATAAAAATTTAAGCATTCTGAAGCTTCTAGTCAAAAATTTGTTGCAACAACTGAACTCCACGTTGAAATCCTGGAAGATCATTACAATTTTTATAATTTTAATGATTTTGTGAATAAAGGAGAAACTAGTGGAGCTCCTCAGGTGTGTTTGCAACAGGGGGAATATTTTTGTCAAGAATTGGAATTATACAAATAAAATCAGCATTATGAGGAACAAACCTTAGATTTCTCTTTTCGGCCTAAATGGTTGTCAGCAGAAAACAACAATCAATCCTCTCACATACAACCTCAAATTGAGGAGTCAAACAGTGAAGGAAGTTTCCCTATCCAAAGAAGTCTACATCAGCAAGATGTTCAAGAAAAGGAGGCAGCAGAAAATTGGTCTCATCATTTCTATGTGTTATAGGTCAATTTGCGCATCATTCCCAATGACTTGGTTAACTGGACATCATCTCTAGGACCAATGATCAAGGGTCTACCATTCCCTATCATTTCAGTTGCTACATACCCTAAGACAAGAAACAAGACAAATCAAGCAAGACTTTCATCAAGCAAAGGTTTCCATGGTTTGAAGCTTATTATATAGCATATGAGAGCTCACCAACGCAGGCTCTAAGGGGCCTAAGTGTGTTGCATATGTAGGTAGCCCCATGCAAGGCTGCTCTGCAAAGCACTTCCCGACATTCACAGGTGCGTTGGTCACATTGGGAGCGAAATTCTCATTGTTCCGAAATCTCCACTTGGCCAGTGCCTTCTAGAAGAGTTCACATGTGTCAAGCTTCAGATCCAAGTGTCCATTTGACATCTACATGAATGGAAACATGTCTTGCCTATTTTTGGAAAGCTATTGATTGCAAAACAACCTACAATTCATCTATAAATTGAACACAGATCTAAGTGTTTGAGAAGGAAGAATTTGAGTAGAGAAATGTTGGAGAATTTTCAATTGAGAGCTTGGTTTGTAGAGATACTGCTGGAGAGATTTATGTTGTGATGAGACTTGGGAACTATGCTGGAAGGTCACTCCAAATCAGTCACTAGGTTGTAACCTCTACTTCTATCATCAATAAAGAGTACTTCTTGTTTTTCCCTACATGCATCTATGTTAACTTTGATTTTCCATATTGTAAGATCTTGGTTGATGAATGTAGTTTATGATTTACTGATTTAGCTAACTAGCTTGAATAGATATCTATATTATTGCATCTTTTGTTGTTTCAGTGTTCTTTCTTGTAGGAAGAATTCAGCTCACAAACCGCTTGAATTTGAAGCTGCAATAGAAGCGACAAAAGGATCCATTTGGAAGTGACTAAAAAAGTAAGCCTCCAATCCTCTCTATATATCTATTCTGAGTTAGTAGAAATAGTAGTAGAGTCTTTCACATGTTGTTCTAGAGAGCACCTGTCTAGGGAAGCGTAAGTTATCCATAGATTACAATTCTGGCCCAACAAACTGGTGACTCCGTTGGGGGTAATTTCTCTTAGTTCTAGGTGTTTTAGTCTCTGATGTGATTTGTTTATCCACCCAGTAGTTGTTACACATAAATATTAGACTTTTTCATAACTTAATTTTCAAAGACAGTGAGCTAAACAGTAGTATTTTTCCTTGTCTATTGCGCCCAACGCACCCTTAGACTGGACACAGTGCTTTGCAGAGCATTGTCTCCCTTCCTAGCCTGCGTTGCAGAGTACTGTCTCCCTTTGGAGACTGAGTTGACTCCTGAAGGTGACCAAATTCCCTTGAATTTGACTTCACAACTTGCTTCACTTTTTTTTGCTACTGTGTTCTGAAAAGTTTGATGCTCAATTGACCAGTGACTCTATATACTTCTTCCTCCTTTGGCTGAAAATTTTTTCAATGTTTGTTTAGAAAAAAATTTCTTTATCATTTACAAGTTGATTTCAAAGTATTTTTTATGGTCGCATTAAGAATCATTTGCTTTCGAAATAGGAAATTGTCATAAAATATTCATTTCCTTCATAGGAGAAATTGTTGTTGAAATCTTCGTTTTTCCTTCGAAAGAGAAATTGTTGTTTGCATTTTTCGTTTCTCGAAAGTAAAAAGCATTTGAATTATTGATCTAGTGCACCTAGTTTCTTTTATGCATTCATAACATCAAGGAAACTGAAAAGAAAAACTTGCATTTTCATGTAGGATTGTGTGTGTTTTGCAAAAGGAACATTAGGAAATCTGCATTTAGCTTGTGATTCATTGATTTTGTTTTTGTTCATTGATTTGTTTGCTCACGAACTATTTTCTCTTCCCTTAGTAGCTAGGTTCTTCATTGAAAAAGCTGAAAGTGAAATTTTTTTTATCATTCTTAGCTTGCATTTTAGGAATTTCATATACATCATCGCGGTGAACCTGAAAGCCAAATTGTTAAGCAAGATCAACATAAAATAAATCTCAATTTACTTAACAACGCTTTGGAACCTTAACGATAACATTTAGAAGGTCTAGGCTAGAGGCGTGTTCCGACATCGTAAACATAGCAGTTGTCGTTAACTTGTCTACGATACATTCCAAATGTGATACCTCACTCCACGTACGTAAGTATATTGTAGCTCGTCCACGTATTTTCGGGTATATCGGGCGGTGTCACAGTACGATAAGTACAAATGGGTGCTCTCATTGTGCGGTTTCACATCAGACAGTGCTAATATAGACTTGGGCCTCCACGTACCTTCGGCTATATTTGGGAGGAAAACTTTTAGGTGCTATCCATCCATATTGAACCGAGTTGGCTGCCCTGAAATTGTGATACACCGAACATAGCATTCGGGGAGATTACCTGCTCGTACTTCTTGGTTCGCCAGGAGGTATTCTGCAGTTCACAGTTTCTTGGTAAACCATTTTTCCTAGCATTACCTCTTTTTGTTTATTTGTTTTTTGGTTAAAATAAATTAGTAATCGTGGAAGAACAAAATCCTATCCCCCGTCGTTCGCGTAGATTATCTTTAAAACCACCTTTACCACCGGAAGTTACTTCTGGTAGGCGAAGGCAATCACAATCTGTCGAATCAAGTACAATTCGCACCTCTGGCGAAACATCATCTTTTAAACTAGAGTTAGCTCAAATTGTTTCCACACATCCCGGTTCGTTTACTGTTGTCGAAACGGAGTCCTCACAGCTACCCGTGGTCACGATCCATTCAATCGTTGAGACCATACCTCCTAGACCTGACGTTGTACAATCACAAATTGATCCAGATCCTGTCTCTTCTTTACTAGAAAATCTAAATCCTGAAGTCAAGCAACCAGAATTTGTTCCTACCTTGGTCACCCCACAAATTTCTGTAGCCACTGAAACTCCTATATCACACAGTCAACCGTTTGAAATATATTTTGGGCCTGACGGTGAAGTTCTTCCTCCTGGTTTAATTATGATTGAAGAAATCCCACAAGACAATACACCTTTAATTCAAACCCATTTTGGGGGAGACCTTTACCTGTACCAGTCTTTTCCTCAATCGTTTCCATCTGCTTTTTTTGATCCCATTGCCATTCAATCTCCAATAGATTTTGGAGAGTATACATTTTTTCATACAACCATGTCTGAACCAACATCTTCGGTTGGGTCTGTTGTTCCAATTACGTTAGATCCTACGTTCGCTACTCCGTCGATGTTCACAACCTCACCAGATTCATATTTTCACGGTGGCCCTTCGGTCCCAACAGGTTACAAATCATTATCTGGCACTTTCTCCAGTACATCTTCAAGACCATGGTATTTACCAATGTCATCATCTGGTGTTTTGACTGGTAATCCTATATTTAGTACTGAACAACTTGATTCATTACATCCATCATCAGGGAAATATCAAGTCGGTCCTTATGGGTCAATTCCTTTAAGTACCATATCAACTTGACTCCCAACATTTGGAGAAAAATATTTTCCGTCTTATTATCCTCCTTATGCTAGGGGGAAAACTTTGGTCACCCAATAAAATAGTACTCAGTCACATTTTTTTCAAACTAATGTTGACATGAATGTTTGTCAATGGCAGCCCACTCTGCCTATCCAACCACAAACGATTGTACACTCGTATCAACGGTGAGACTTGTTACACCCACTTCATTACCACTTGTTAATACATCTATACCCCTATTACAAAATCAAAATATTTTACATCAAACTTATCATGCAAGTTCTTCGACTCAATATCATCAAATGTTGGGTCCACTAACTAAAATCCTTTGGTTAATTTACAACAACCTGTATCAGGGATCATTTATTCACAAGTTGGTGTACCATTTTATGGGATGTCACAAACGGAACCTATTTATACATATCAACCGAATCCAACTTACACTAATTTGAGCTATAACATTGGTGGACAAACTCCTTGGCAGCCACAAGCACAAATGCCTCAAGCTTCATTTCAACAAGTATCATATCCAGGTTTTGATCAATAGAATTCTCAAGCGTTTTCTATGCAAAACAACCCCTATCTGGGTTACCAGCAACAAATTCCATATGCTGGTGCTGAAAGACCTGTTGCCCAAGAAATTCCATCTTACCCTGGCTATGCTCAACATGACCTTAATAGACAATTGCCTTTTGTTGCAACCTTGGAATTACCAGATTTAAACCAATTAACTAATGATCCTATTAATTATGCTCCTTAGTGGCCGGTGATACCTCATAAATTACCCTCCGACATTCCTAAATTCAATGGAAACCCTGGAGAAGATCCGTCGACTCATGTCATGACTTATCATTTATGGTGTTCATCAAATTCCCTAAATGATGATTATGTTCGACTACGTCTTTTCCAATGTACGCTCACAGGTCTGGCTGCTAAATGGTACATTGAGTTACCTAGAGCTTCTTTCAAAAATTTCACTGCTTTAGCTACTGTCTTTTTGACCCATTTCCAGTTACCGATCAGATACGAAACTGGAACAGAACTCTTGACCAACTTCAAACAGAGTAATGCTACTCACATTTCAGATCATATTCATGAGTGGTTGATCCAGGTGGATATTGGTGGTCACCCTCCTATTCCACTTGGGGCCCCACCATTGTCTCTTTCAGTTTTTCAGTTTCGGCACAACTTACTATTTTTAGCAGTTTTTCGGGTCATGAACTTCCAGAGCCGTTTTGAGGCCCTCAACGACGTTTTTTGGGAAAATGGGGAGCAATATGGGTCCATGGACCGATGTTTCTTACTCAAAATTTGTAGTGCTCGGATAGATATTTATAACGAGGTATGGTATGTGTCAAACAGAGATCGTATGCCAAAGTTACATCCCCGGGAAGTTGAAACACCAATTTACCCAAACGGGGCCCATAGTTTTGGCGCTTCATCTCCTAAGGTTAGGGTTTTGGCTGTTTATTATTTCCCATTGTTTCTAAATAATAAATAAGCCCTCGAGCCTCATTGTAACTCAGTTCAAAGGCTTGTAACCGCCACATATCTTATCAGAGATAGCTACCAGCGCCCTACCTAGTTTTATTTCCATTCTGTCTGTAAGCAAATTTCAGTTCTTTGATATTAATGAAATGAAGTGTTATTTCCACTGCATCTTTGTATTTATGGTTATATGTTTATTCTGTTGCATTCACACGCAAATCCCAGGATCGGTGGTATCGAGCCGGTACGGCACTGTGATCTGCACCATGTCCCCAACGAGGTCGGGGTATAAGGAATTAGGGCTCGATCTGGTGGAACCTTTGCAAGATCAGCCTCGTAAACCCCGACAGACGCCTATGGGGGACGAAAAGAAAGATGAGGGAGCAGGAGATCCTATCAAAATATTTCTCAAGGAGGCCCTCGAAAAACAAAGGAACACGATGATGGATAACCTTGCCCAGATCCTTCAACGGTTGCCCACCAGCAGCGCATCTGCATCCAACAGCCACTCTGGAGGTGCGACTCCTTTTAAGGTACAAGTAAATTTTTACATTCCCATATTTGAGGGTCAAATAGTTGTAGATGTCATAGATATATTTTTGAATCTATTAGAAGGATATTTCTCGGTTCATGACTTTTCCGACAAGGAGAAGATTATTTTTTCACTCCTCAAAGCTGCCCCCCATGTCAAGGACTGGTGGGAAACCCACTGTGAGATAAAGGAAGAGACAAAACCCTCTCTGTTCTCGGCCGTACCCACTTGGAATTCTTTTCAAGACACCATCTAGGAACAATACTATCCCATGGGGAGCTATGAGGACAAGTACATATAATGGACCACGCTACGACAACAAAGGGATCAAGGTGCATGAGCTGACGAATTTTTTCCATACCCTGTGTACCAAGTTGGGTATCAAATATTCAAAGAAACATCTGGTGCTAAAGTATCACATTTGTCTGCACAGATACATTCAGGAGGAAATGGAGTTCCTCGACATCTCCTCACTTGGTATGGCATACCGGTATGCTGCCAAGATTGAGCAGAAATTCAAACAGAAGAAGCGAGACTTTGGATCTGCGAATAAAAAGCAAGGGAAAGGTGCTCCCAAACCGCAGAACAAAGGACAGATCCAAGGCATGGCAACTCAAGACAACCTGTCGAAGCCACAAGCAAATAAGAACACCGCAAAGCCAAAGAAGGACACGAGAAAGTGGTCTGAGTTCCATAAGAGCTCCACTCACAACACAAGTGAGTGTTGGGCCAAGCAGTCATTGGTGGCCGAGATGAGGGCTTCTGAGTCATATGCATGCTCCGACTCTGAATTAGAACCTGACAAGGGGAATGACAAAGGGAAACAGATTATTGATGTGGAGCCCAACGCCATTATTGCCACTACGAAGATCTAGAAGGAGGAACCGGAAGATCTGGAGGAGGAACGTCTCTTCCACTCTCAGATGTGGGTAAAGGGCTCCCCTGTACAATTCATTGTCGACAATGGGAGCCAAAGGAACCTAATTTCAGCAAACGCCGTGAAGTGGTTGGGCTTTCCGACCACAACTCACCCACATCCATACACCATCGGGTGGCTTCACCAAGGACGAGATCTTTGCATCAGCCAGCAGTGTCGCCTTCCCTATAGCATCAAGCCCTTCACAGATGAGGTATTATGTGATGTTGCTCCTATTTATGTTTCTGATGTATTATTATGACAACCATACTTGTGGAAGCGTCATGTTGTGTATGAGTCTCGGCCTCGCGCTGTTATTTTTACTTTGGAAAATAAGTTGTACAGGATACTAGAGGTACCACCTCCTTCCGCTATCTCTTTGGTTATTGAAAAACAATGCAGTAAGCGCATTTCCCAAACCAGGAAATTCGTTTTCGGCAAGAAGAAGATTGTGGCCAGGACCTCCAGACAGGGCTCCTCTGCATGAAAACAACAAATGGATAAGATTGTGGAGGAGTACGGGGGTATCTTCACCTCACCCACAAGGGTTCCTCTGCAGTGTCAGGTCAAGCACCCGATTGATATGACCCCAGGTGAACTGCTACCCAATGGACCGATCTATCGGCGCTCTGTTCTAGAGAACTATGAAATCAAGAGGCAGATTCAGCAGCTGTTGCAGAAAGGTCACATCCGACCAATTTCATCACCCTCTGGGAGCCCGATCGTGTTGGTACAGAAGAAGGATGGGACGTGGAGACTCTGTATTGACTATCGGGCGCTGAACAAGATCACTGTCCATAATAGGTACCCGATCCCACGGATTGATGACCTTCTGGACCAACTCAAAGGTGCAAAATATTTCAGCAAGATCGACTTAAAGTCTGGGTATCACCATGTACCAATTGAACCCTCCAATGTGTGGAAGACTGCCTTCAAAGCCAAGGAAGTCCTTTTCGAATGGTTGGTCATGCCTTTCGGGTTGACAAATGCTCCCGCAACCTTCATGAGGTTGATGGACGACATCTTGCAGCCATTCACCAACTCATTTGTAGTGGTGTACTTGGATGACATTCTGATCTTCAACCAGACTTGGGAAGAGCACCTTCACCACATTAGACAAGTCCTCCAAACACTGCGGCAACACAAATTGTGTGCCAATTTGGAGAAGTGTACTTTTGGCATGACCCAGGTTCAATATCTAGGATACATTATTGATGAAAGGGGGGTGCATGTGGATCCAACCAAGATCCAAGTCATTCGGGATTGGCCAGCCCCAACCACTATAACAGAGCTTCACAGCTTTCTGGGTCTTGCTAATTTCTACCGTAGGTTCGTGTTGGGATTCTCTCATATCACTTGGCCCTTGAGTCAAGTCACCAAGGGAGGAGCAAGAGAAAATTTCTTTTGGTCGCAACCTCAATAGAAGGCGTTCACAGAATTGAAAAATCGCCTTTGTTCTGCCCCAGTGCTCACATTACCATACTTGCAACAGCCATTTGAGATCGAGACAGATGCCTCTGACTATGCTATTGGGGCAGTTCTTACTCAACAGGGACATCCAATGGCATATCACAGTGATACATTGTTTGACACGGTTCGCAAGTATCCCACTTATGACAAAGAAATGTATTCCATTGTGCAAGCTTGTCGACAATGTAAGCATCACATTTTGGGGAAGGAAACAATCATCCACACAGACCACCAGCCTCTGCAATTCATACAAACACAAGGGAAGTTGCAGAATGATCGCCATCAGAAGTGGTCCACATATCTGCAACAGTTTCATTTGAACATCAAGTACAATAACGGTAGCATCAATAATGTTGCAGACTGCCTCATCCGACCACCGACCGTGGCGCTCAACACTGTTCTAAACTCTTGTGGGCACGAGACTTATGATTGGCTGCTTCTCTACGCGAGCAACCCAGAATTCGGCCACACTTACAAGGCACTCTTGAGGGGTACACAAGTTCCAAATTTTCACCTCCAAGATGCACATTTATGTCACCTGGGACACCTTTGTGTTCCTTCAAGTGAGCGTGCCAAGATGATATGGGAAGCACACTAAATTTGAGTCGCTGGGCATTTCGGGGTCGAGAAAACAGTAGCAGTACTGCAGAAGTATTTCTATTCACCGAACCTTTGAAAGGATGTCGGGAAGCACATCAAATCCTGCACTACTTATGCCATTGCCAAACCGACCATCAAGAAGCAAGGCCTATATACTCCGCTACCTACCCCTAGTCGACCTTGGGAATCCATCTCCACGGATTACATGTTGGGCCTGCCTTCTACTAAGCATGGAAATGACTATGTTTTCATGGTCGTCAACAGATTCTCGAAGATGGCCATTATGGCGGCCTGCAAGAAGAATATCACAGCAGAAGCCACTGTTAAACTCTTCTTTGAATGAGTGTGGGTGCACTTTGGGATCCCACAGTCTATCATATCATATCGGGATAGCAGGTTCCTAAGCACACTTTGGTCCAGCCTCTGGTCAATGCTGGACTCCAAGCTCACCAAGTCCACAGCTTTCCATCCCCAAACAGATGGCCAAACAGAGGTCCTCAACAGAATGATTGTACACATTCTGCGCATGTACAATTCAAAGCATCCACGCACATGAGACGACAGCCTCCCCTATGTACAACATATTTATAACCAGGCTCTCCACAGTTCAATCGGCCATAGCCCCTTTTAGGTGGGCTTGGGATTCCAGCCACTATGTCCCATTGACGTAGCCATGCCATTTGCGGCTACTCAAGCCGATTCGGCTCATCTCCAATCTGAAGTTGACAAAGCAAATAGCTTCATCGAGCGCATTCAACATATCTTCCAATAGGTTCATGACATATTGGACAGATCCAATGCTAAGTACAAGCAACGCCATGATCAACACCGAGTGCCACACAAATTCTAGGTGGGCGACAAAGTATGGCTAAATTTGCAGAAGGAGCGCCTCATTGGACCCCACCGCAAGCTTCGCCTGCTCCGATACGAGTCGTACACCATCACCAAGGCTGTAGGGAACAATGCATTTGAGCTCATTATTCCACCATTCCTTGGTCTGCACCCAGTATTCAATGTGGATCGCCTTCATCCTTACTTCCCACCTCTACTGGACACCTCTGACATTGCAGAACAACTCACACCAACAGAGTTAAACCCAAACTACATGGAACAGGCCACCACAGATTGTATCATGGACATGCAAATCAAGAACACTCGCCAACAACAGATCCAACTGTATCGGGTTGTCAAAGCTGGCCAACTCCTGCACCAAGGAAAGTAGTTCACTAGGGACCAAGTTTAGCAGAAATTTCCTCAGCTCATGGAGGAACTTAACGCAATGGGGACCATTGCTTCCTAACGGGGGAGGAATGATCCAGGTGGATTTTGGTGGTCACCGGCCTATTCCACTTAGGGCCCCACCATTGTCTCTTTCAGTTTTTTAGTTTCGGCACAACTTACTATTTTTAGTAGTTTTTCGGGTCCTAAACTTCCAGAGCCATTTTGAGACCCTAAACAACGTTTTTCAGGAAAACGGGGAGCAACATGGGTCCATGGACCTATGTTTCTCACTCAAATTTTGTATTCCTCGGATAGATATTTCTAACGAGGTATGGTACGCATCAAACGGAGATCGTATACCAAATTTACATTCCCGGGAAGTTGAAAGACCAATTTACCCAAACGGCGTCCATAGTTTTGGTGCTTCATCTCCTAGGGTTAGGGTTTTGGTTGTTTAGGATTTCCCATTATTTCTAAATAATAAATAGGCCCTAGAGCCTCATTGTAACTCAGTTTAGAGGCCTGTAGCCACCACATCTCCTCTCAGAGATAGCTACCAGTGCCCTAGCTAGTTTTATTTCCATTCTGTCTGTAAGCAAATTTCAGTTCTTTGATATTAATGAAATGAAGTGTTATTTCCGCTTCATATTTTTATTTATGGTTATATGTTTATTCTGTTGCATTCTTGCATAAATCCGGATCAGTGGCGTCGCCGTCGACGAATGGTTAAGACATTTTTTCCCAATTAGCTCCTTGCTGAATGGTTCATTAAGTCCCTGTTACCATCTATAACTGAGGATGTGGCTAAAGGTGGTGTCGTCACAGAAGAGCAAGTTATCGCTCGTGCCCAATATTTAGACTTGATTAACACTCAGTCTGGCATGCTCTATGAAAAAATCCCTAATGCGCCGCGATCTAATTTCAATGTTCCTCCTCAAATAAAAGACTCTCATGCTGGAGACGGCTTGATAGGCACTGCAAACACACACCACGCTACTGCATCTAATCCTGCTCCTACTTCCGAAATTAATGTCGTGTCATTTGACAAAGGCAAAAGTGACAAGCAACCAGGGGGTAAGAAAAAAGGTAAATCAAAGAAAAACCAAACTTCTAACCCGCAGGAAAGATCATCTGATCAACCGTCTGGACCACGAAAACCTTGTTATCCATGCATAATCTATAATGAGGAACACTTTGTTAGGATTGTCCTCACCGTGCTGAAGTCTCAAAAATCATCAAGACTTCTCATACATCAGCTGTGTTGACAGACCCATTTCGAAATCTAGACACAAATTTGGTTGCTGCGGATCCAGCTCTTAATTCCCAAGTTTTAATGTTATCCACCACAAAACCTTCACAAGATATTTTGGTGTCGATGTGGAATAAAGACTATGGTATTCCAACTACTGATCAACCTACTACCTCGAAAACGAGTCCATCTAATGAATCAGTACCACCTCATGTTATTCCTAAATTGACGATTAAGCCACCAAAGGGAGTAATTCATAAATCGACATATAATCCTCGAGCAAGAGCTGCACAAAATTATAATATAGTTGAAGATTTGGCTCAATCACCTTCAGCTATGTCCGCTCTTGAGGTATTACAAAATTTTCCCTCCCATAAGTAGGCTTTATTGTCAGCCATTGGTGGAATTAATCCAATTGATTCTAATCTTGTCTTCTTTAATCATACGGGCTATGTGTCGCAATTACCAGCAGAATTGGCATTCTCCATACAAGTAAATGTTCTCAATCACCTTATTCAACGCACTATTATTGATGAGGGAGAATCTACATGCATTATGTCTCTAAACTGTTGGAAGTCACTTGGCTCGTCGCGATTATCACAATCATCAACGACGTTGAAAGCTTTTGATGGAAGAACATATAAACCTTGTGGTATTATCAATAACCTACAAGTTTAATTAGGGGGGAAAACAGTAAGTATTGATGTCGAGGTTGTTGACGGACCCCTTAACTATAATATTTTACTTGGAATACCATGGGTATATGCAATGACTGCCCTTGTTTCTACATACTTTAGAATGATTTCCTTTCCACATAAAGGTACAATTACAGTCATTAATAAATTATCCTTTTTTTCCTCTGCTTCACAGGTAACTGGAAGCGTTCCATTTGTTCACTTACCCCAACTAAAAATTCAGAACATTGGTGTAGGACTCTTAAAGGATTCCACTCTCCTGGTAACCTTTGCATTACTGCCGCCCGCGATGTCGGCAGAAATTGCATGCATAGAGACCTGCTACATTATCTCTTCCACTCTATCTGGCTTAAGGAAGAGTACGGGTGATTATGATATTTCTACGTTGGATGATGTTTTACTGCCCATCCCTACGGAGATGGCATAGCAATCAATCTATTTGGCTTGGGCGGAAAATCCGAAATCAGCATCGCCAAGTGTTTGGGTTGATCGTTCATTAGATTTTGGTACTCCATCTGATCCATTTTCCTCAAAAATTTTGACAGATGAAAATATTTTGGAAGCTATGATGTCAGAAGGAGAACCATGGGAAGATTATCATCATCGTTCCCATCTTCCTGATTATAAAGAAAATAATCTCAGTGAACTATATCACCCATCCATCAAAACTTTCTTTTCGAATCCTTTTCCAATTAATGCAATCGATTCTGAGCGAAACTTATCAAATATTGAAGAAACGATTTCTATCGATATTTCGACCAAACCTGGCGTTGTAGAATATATTCATGTCGGTGTATCTTGTTCTCCATCAAAACTTGAATCATATCGCTCTCTTTTTCATGAATTTCGTGACGTATTCACTTGGTCTTACGAGAAAATGCCAGGCATAGATACTAGTATAGTTGAACACACTATTAATATGTATCCTGATGTCAAACCGGTGCATCAACGGATTCGTCTTTTTCATCCGAAGAAAGCCACTTCCATCAAAGCAGAAGTTGAAAAACTTTTGCGTGCTGGTTTCATTTACCCTATTTCGCTAACTGAGTGTGTTTCCAATATCGTTCATGTTATGAAAAAATAAGCAACCATTAGAGTGTGTGTCGATTATCGGGATGTCAATCGGGCTTGTCCAAAAGACAACTATCCTATTCCCTTTATCGACCAGATGATTGATGATTGTGCTAGATGTGAAATTTTTCATTTATGGATGGATTTTCTGGCTACAATCAAATCAATATCCACCCAGATGACCAACATAAGACAGCATTCATCTATCCCTGGGGCACATTCGCATATAGGAAACTTCCATTTGGTTTAAAGAACGCTGGGGAAACTTTTCAGAGAGAAATGGATTATGCTTTCAATGACATCAAGCACATTCTTCAACCATATCTAGACGATTTACCAACGCATTCACGAAAAAGGATTGATCACCCAATGCATTTGAGAGCCATTTTCTTACGCTACAGACACTACAAGATACGCCTCAATCCGCACAAATGTGTTTTTTGTGTTGGTTCTGGTCGATTTCTTGGATTCATAGTCTCAAAAGAAGGAATTCGAATAGACCCATTGAAGGTACATGCCATTCTTGATTTTCCTGCACCATCAAACTTACTTCAGATACAGAAACTTCAAGGAAAGGCTAACTTCCTGAGAAGGTTCATTCCAAACTACACCGAAATGGCTAAAGGATTTACTCGATTATTGAAAAAAGGAGTTCCCTTCCATTGGGACCTAGTTGCGCAAGCTTATTATGATGTTGTCAAGGACCATCTTGTCCGAGCATCATTAATGTATCCTCTTAATTATCAAAATGATTGTTTCCTATATATCGTCACGGCTGAAACGACCATTTCTATGGTTTTGGTCCAAGTAGAAAATGGAATTGAACATCCAATCTATTATTTGAGTAGTAATCTCAATGATACATAAGTTAAGTACTCATACGTGGAAAAGCTTGCCTTGGCAGCGGTTCAAGATGTCCAAAGATTTCCCCATTTTATCCTACTCCGAAAAACAACAATAGTTTTGGATTGCAACCCCATGACTTACATCTTATCACGTCAATTTCTCGGGGGGGAATATTCAAAATGGATTGTCATTTTGCAGGAATTTGATTTGGAATTCATCAAATCCAAGTCAAATAAGTCTTTAGTTTTGGCTAAGCTTCTCTGTGACCTTCCCTCTGATAGTACAGCTACTACGTCGGAACCATCTATTCCAGACGAGTCTCTATTTCTGATCAGATCATCTGATCCATGGTATGGATATTTCATCATTTATATCCAAACCCAAAATTTTTTACCTAATACCTCTCGCTCTGATCAGCGACGTATTCGATACCAAGCCAACTGATCGTCGGCAATACACTTTATCGTCGTGGTTTCGATACCATTTTAAGGAGGTGCCTCACTCATGAAGAGGCTGAGAAAGTGTTAAATGATTGCCATGCTGGGGCTTGTGATGGAAATTTATCTAGATATGCTATCGTGCAGAAGATACTCTGCGTCGATTACTTTTGGCCTACTATTTTTCGAGGTTGTATTCTCGCAGTCAGAAGTTGTCATGCATGCTAGATTTTTAACCGTAAAATCCGAAAACCACCAGCGCCAATGCATCATGTTGTCTCTATTGGACCATTTATGAAATGGGGTATTGACTTCATGACCTGTAACCCTCCTTCATCTGGGGGGAATGGTTATATTATTGTCACAGTCGACTATTTTACCAAATGGGCCGAAGCGATGCCTACATTTAACAACACATGACAAACAGCTGCATTGTTTTTCTTCAACCATGTTATTGCACGGTTTGGGGTCCCATAGGCTATAGTTACAGATCATGGGAAGCATTTTCGCAACCATATGATGTCTAAATTGACAGCCAAGTTAGGATTTTCACATGATAATTCTACTCCTTATTATCCACAATCAAGCTATTACCAAAATTCTTAAACAAATGCTTCAACGAATAATAGGAGTCCGTAAAAGGAACTGGCACTTGATCCTGTACTCCGCCTTGTGGGCGTATTGAACCTCAGTGAGAAACGCGACTGGATTTACTCCTTTTCAATTGGTGTATGTTCTGGAAGCTATCTTACTAATCCAATGTGAAATATCATCGTTAAAACTCACGATAGACTTGTTACCTGACACCTCAGAAGAAGAAGCATGTCTCCTTAACCTCATCCATCTAGATGAAACATGTCGTGAAGCCCAATTGGCCAACGAAGCACATAAGAGATGTGTAAAGGTGCAATATGACAAAAATGTCCAGCCTCGCATCTTCTCAGAGGGCGACTTGGTCCTTCTTTACGATCAAGAAGCTGATGTAATAGGTACAGGGAAATTCGAGCCATTGTGGCATGGCCCCTATATTTTCAAAAGAGTTCTTGCTAAGGGTGCCTACGAGTTAGTTGATTACGATGGGATTCCATTGGCACAGCCTAGAAATGGATTGTATTTCAAACGTTATTATGCTTAATCATGAGCGTAGTAATTTTTTGTATTATATTGTTTATATGTTGTTGATTTGCATTCACTATCTTAATTTGTTTTTATATTTTTCTTGACGTTAGTAATCCGCTTTACATTTCATCGTAGATGACTGAATCTTCGAAACCATTTGTTGGATATGGTGATGGTGCTAGTCGTAGTATGCAAAATCTATCCTCTGCAGCGTGGGCCATTTTTTCTCCAAACGGCAAGTTAGTGAGTTTTCAAGGGATTTGTATTGGTAGATCGACAAACAATATCGCTGAGTATAGCGCGTTGATCGAACTTCTCTCTGATGCCATTTCATTTGGTATTAACCGCATAATCATAAGGTTAGACTCACAACCTGTGGTGCTACAACCTACTAGTTTTTATATTGTTAGAAATCCAACACTTCTTAGATTGTTCCTAAGAGTTCGAATTTTGGAGAGACATTTTGATTTCATTCAATATCAACACATTTCCAGAAATCTGAACACTTTAACTGATTCATTAGCTAATCAAGTTTTAGATAGACATTTGTGACGTAGGTAAAGAAAACATTCACATCATTGAATAGGGTTGTGCATTAAACATAGGAAAAACTCTGAAAACACATAGATAGATAGTTATAGGTTTTTTACAAAATTTGTGCCCAAGACACATTGGTCATTTGACCTCAAAATGTATGCAAAAAATCACAAGTAAACTAGTGGTGCTCATGATAACATGCTATAGATCTAGAAATCCTACAGAGCAACCACACCCAACGGTTAGGAACCCTGATAGTGTGTCACTACAGTCGCATGGGAAGCTCTTCGACCCGGCAATCTGGAATCTCGAAGGTCAACCCCTCTATGTGTTGTTGAAGCTCAGCCAAAGTCTCAGCCATATCAAGGTCCTGAAGGACTGCTCTCCCGACAGCCCTCTCTGCTGATGCATCTGCTTCGCGCTCTGGTTCCTCTACTGGTTGAACGCGACCAATATCTGCATTACATTAAACATCTAGTTTATTCTTGGAAAGAAATCAAAACACAAAAACATTGTATAAACCTTATAAAAATCAAAAAAACATGGTCGAATCATTCTTACCCATTGCACCCCACTAAGCGCCTTATGGTAATACTAGATCTGGATCTCCTCGGAAGTCGACGCTTGCGTATGCATACTCATCAATGGCGACAATCTGTCGTCGGAACCAAGAGAAGAATGCAGTCGAGAACACAACGGTCGATTGGCCTGCATGCCGAGCCATGAGTTCTACCCATCTCTGCATTCGAGGATCTTTAGGACTAGATATATCCAATGTTACATGTTGTGGCTGCATCAGTGGAATCCATTCCAAAGCGAAGGAGATAAGGATTGAACCATAACTGAAATTTTTCTTCCTTCCTCCCTTTGTTTTATTCATTTGTTCCTTTATCTAAGATAGAACAGCTTCAGACCAGTTGAAGACTGTTGGCTCTAAGCACTCTAGCGCATACTGCGTATACAATCTGTTTGCTACATGTAGTGTAACTATGCCAGCAAGTTTAGCGATCGTGAAAAGGATGGTTCTCAAAGGAAAATCCCTGAAATCCCGGATGTTTATTTTCCCATCTTTGCTAGGTTCTGACCCTGAATAGCAATACTGCATAACATAATCCCTCACTGTCTCTCCTCTAACGGTAGACCCTGTGAGAGAAATGGGCAAACCTCTCCTTGACAAACCTGTGAGAAAATACACATCCTCAACTGTTATGGACAACACTTGATTTTTTATGTGAAATGCCTCTATCGCTAGATCCCATGCTTGAACTAAGAACTCTAAGAGTTCTATTTGTTGCCTCATTCCTGAAAATTTGAAGTACTTAAGTAGCCCGCAATCTCTTAGGGCTCTTACAGTACCCGGATCATTCAAGGAAATCATATCTTGTTCTTCATGTTCTCTTTCTCTCTATGTAATCGTCATTTTATTCCGATGGAAACCTGAAAATCAACCATAAGGTCCATTAGATACCATTCATTGCAAAAAACTAGGCAAATTTTGGACACAGCATGAAAACCAAAAACTTATACTGCGCCCAACACACTCCCTAGGCTAAGACAGTGCATTGCACATGCAGGAACCCTTCACTGTACCTGCTATGCAACAAAGGTTTCTACATTTAGGGGTGAGTTGCCCTCATTTTGAGCAGAATTTACCCTAGGGGCCTTAAAACCCTAAAAATTTGCAAAGAATGGGAATGAAATGAATACTGAAGGAAAGAGGAGGTTCATGGCACTAACCTGGATCAAACGGAGACGAAATCTGTCCACAGAAACGACTGCAATCAACGATTGAAATTTGGGGGAAAAATCAAGTTCAAAGCTCCAAAATGCAAATGGTAACTATGGAATGGTAAAAATGAATAGTGAAACTACTTTTTATAGTCATTTAATTGTTTGCAAGTTAAATTTATTGCTATGACTATAGTTTTATTATGTTTTTATCATGAAATAGGTATTTTTAATCCATTTGATGTTGTTCTAAACATGAAATACAACTGATGAACAGATTAGTCGTACAGATTTATTCAAAGAATAATTTGACCACAAAGCGTACTTTTTCTCCTTATTTTTCGAGCTTTGTTAAAAACGAAAAAGGATTTGAAGCGCACTTTTATCTCTTTTTCGATCTTCGATAACAGCGACAAAGGAACCCCTGGAGTCTTCTTTCAGCTCTTTTCAGACTTCGAAAATGTGAAAAGATTGCCGAACACTTGTCATTTCAAACTTGTTAAAGTAAATGAATTGATATCTACTCAGTATAAGTTTAACCCTTTTCCGAACTGAGATAGATTATTTACGAAAAAGGAATACCTTGGTTAAACATGACCAAAGAGGTTCTCTCAGATATTATTTTACACTTTTTCGGATCTGAGTGACAAATTTACGAAAAAGTACTTTTGGAGTTCTCTTTCGTCCACTTTTTCAAACTCTCTAAATATGAAAAATGACCGGGCTATCACTGTCGTTAAGTTCGTTAAAACATAAAATAGCAATAGGCTTGTCGATCATGGCAAGAATCGAGTTTCATTCATCGCTGGACTTGTTAAATTATTAAATAGTGATACCTTACTCGCCCAAAGGGTTGAATTATAGATCAGAAAATGTTATCCTCCTCACGACTGTTAAAAAATAAAGAGGTACTGGTGACAAATGACCGGGGAAAATTTGGGAAAAGTAAGTAAAGTTTTTTTTTGGTAGAAAGTTGCTCTTGAACATGACACTTCTTTCACTCCATGTCTGTGACTGTTTGGGTTGGGTAATCATCTTTACGGTTCATTCACACCTATGGTTCATCATACCTTCACTTCGGTTTTGGGTCAATGCTGCCAACTCATCACAGTGTCGTTGATATGTTCAAGAGAAGTCATCTAGTGATTAAAAACTCATCCATCTGCAATACTCGTAAACCTTCATTTTCATGACCGTCATCCCTGAAAATTGCTATATCAAGTCATACCCTTGTCTCCAAAATCAGTAACTCCTGTTTTGCAATAAGGTGACTTCATGTCAACAACAAATCAATATCCAGGAAGTTCACTTTGAAACATCAGATTCCAGTACCATGAGGCTTGTTACAGCATCGACAAGATCCTCGCTTCTAGACCTTTGACCAAAAGATTTTGTTTGGCATTCGACATCAAATCATCTATTCACGCCTTACGAAATGTAATGCAGTACCTTGAGGGCCATTAACATTAATGGTGGTTCTCTCGTGTTTGTTAACATCTCACATCATTGGTTGGTAATCAAACGATGTCTTTCCATGTTCGACGACAAATCATATATTCGCATGGCTAGACTTGTACTCGAATGATTGAGTGAACGAAATAAGAAGACCCCGGATCTAGTTTCATCCATCTGGGCTGCAATTTCAGAATTTTTGTACACATCATCTGTACGGTGACCTTACATACAGATTGTCATCCAAACTGTTTCTGCATCTGGGCAACATTTCAATGTAGATGACTTTCTGAATTATGTACATGTTATTAGATTGTTTTATGTGTTGAACATGGGAATGCCTACCCTCAACAATTATGATCAATAGAGGATATATCATGATGAAATGTATTGTAAGATTGATGCAGGTGACCATTCCACTTCGTTTCTAGACTCATCACAGTGTTAAGCATCTCAATAAAATGTTCTTATTATTTGGATCTCATGCTTTAGGGGGCAATTGTTATAGGTCAATTTGGGCATCATTCCCAATGACTTGGTTAACTGGACATCATCTTCAGAACCAATGATCAAGGGTCTATCATTCCCTATCATTTCAGTTGCTACATGCCCTAAGACAAGAAACAAGACAAATCAAGCAAAACTTTCATCAAGCAAAGGTTTCCATGGTTTGAAGCTTATTATTTAGCATATGAGAGCTCACCAACGCAGGCTCTAAGGGGCCTAAGTGTGTTGCATATGCAGGTATCCCCATGCAAGGCTGCTCTGCAAATCACTTCCCAACATTCACAGGGGCGTTGGTCACATTGGGAGCGAAATTCTCATTGTTCCGAAATCTTCACTTGGCTAGTGCCTTCTAGAAGAGTTCATATGTGTCAAGCTTCGGATCCAAGTGTCCATTTGACATCTACATGATTGGAAACATGTCTTGCCTATTTTTGGAAATTTATTGATTGCAAAACAACCCACAGTTCATCTATAAATTGAACACAGATCTAAGTGTTTGAGAATGAAGAATTTGAGTAGAGAAATTCTGGAGAATTTTCAATTGAGAGCTTGGTTTGTGAAGCTACTGCTGGAGAGATTTATGCTGTGATGAGGCTTGGGAACTTTGATGGAAGGTCACTTCAAATCAGTCACTAGGTTGTAACCTCTCCTTCTATCATCAATAAAGAGTATTTCTTATTTTTCCCTACATGCATCTGTATTAACTTTGATTTTCCATATTGTAAGATCTTGGTTGATGATTGTAGTTTATGCTTTACTGATTTAGCTAACTAGCTTGAATAGCTATCTATATTATTGCATCTTCTGTTGTTTCAGTGTTCTTTCTTGCAGGAAGCATTCAGCTCACAAACTGCTTGAATTTGAAGCTGCAACAGAAGCGACAAAATGAGCCATTTGGAAGCGACTGAACAAGTAAGCCTCCAATCCTCTCTGTATATCTATTTTGAGTTAGGAGAAATAGTAGTATAGTCTTTCACCTGTTGTTCTAGACTAGCACCTGTCTAGGGAAGCGTAATTTATCGGTAGATTACAATTCTGGGCCAACACTATGATCCAGCAGCTGACTATATGAAAACTTTCTTTTGTTAACAACAAGCATTTATGCAAAGGTATGTGCAAAGCTTTGTATCTGGAAAACTTTCAGGGTACCCCCCTATTGTGATCTTCAAATTTCAACATTATGGAGGCATTAGGTCTAACATGCAAATGTTGGATTGGTGCCATTGGAAGGTTGCCTTCCTCTGATAAAATGCAGACATGAATACATATATAGGAGTTTTGCATAAATAAGCTCAGAAGTTGAGCATTTTTTAGTTGTAGTATTTCTAGTTCGCTATTTTCAATTTAAGAATAAAGGAAAAAGTCCAAAGTGTTGCAGGTTTCGGGAGGATTTCATACTGGATCAACTCCCATTTTGGATTGACTCCATGCATAATAACAGCTACTGATCTACAAGTGCTCTTTGACTCTATGCCCAATAAAGGCTATTGATCTACAAGTTCTTAGCACTCTGCTACCAAAGTGATGTCCCCAATTGGAGCCAGATGTTGTAGCATAATTTGACTCGGCTAAAATTCAAGAGAGGTTCTAAGAAATTCAAGGTTATTGAGGAACAGTTGTTAAAATTTCAAGAAGACCTGCAACATGCTCAAAAGGATAACCACAAGCTCAACGAGGATTAATCGTCACATGTGCACTGGAACCAAAATCAGGGAAGCAACAACATTGGAGGTGTAATCTAAGCCAAAGGAGCAGCAAAGAAGAAAAGCATGCAAAAAGGGTCAAGTCGAGCTTATTCGCGTGCATAACAGTTCAAGAGTCGAGCCGATTGATGCATTCATGACATTGCACACAGGTTAGGGTCGAGTCGTGCAAATATATGTATAGAACTAGTGTTCGGAGGCTTAATCACAATCTCGTGTGGAAGGCCTTATCGCATATTGCAAATCGCAATCGCAAAGCTCAGGAGGAATAGAACAAGGTTGAATAACCGAAATGCGATACGAGGACCGAATGCGATATAGTTCGAAGCTCGAATCTAAAGTATTTAAAGTCCGATCGTGGGACCCTCTCGCATATTGCACATCTCAAGCTCAAAAGGGATAGCGATCATAAGATAACGGGATTCACCGAAGTGCGAAGTGCGATAACGAAGCAGACGCGATGGAAGTTATCGCTAAAGTCTAAAGGTTTTTAAGTCCGGGTACATGGGTTTTTCCTTTGTAAAACTCGCATCGGAGGGTAAAAGCGGATTATAATGTAGAACTTTGGAATGCAAAATTCGAAGTGTTACAAGGGTCGGACGCAATGCAGCTCAGAACTATGATTTAATATATTCCAATCGCACATCGCACATTGCAAGCTCAGGAGGAATGGCACTCATGAATATTTTATCAATGTCAAAATGTGAAATGTGAAAAGGTTTTATATCGCCAATTGCGATTTGCGATCGGCCCCACCTCCACTTGCCACGTCATCCCTTCCTTTATCACACATCGGACATCTCAAGCTCAGGAGGAAAGACGCTCATGAATATGTTAAGAATGCCAAAATGTGAAATGTGATAAAGGGACGGACGCATTAGTTTTCAAAGGAAAATTTGAATCTATATAAAGTCCAATATTATGTGCAGTTGCGTTGTTTTATGAAGAAACGTGAAGGCGGGTAGTGGACTCAGGTAAGTGACCCAACACAGAGCAAAGGAGAAGAGAAGACGGAACATTGCGAGCACAAGCAGAAGAGGCAGAGTCGGGCAGAAGGGGACATGATAACATTGTTTGAAATGTAGAGGCATAGGAAAAGTCAGGCAAAAGGAGGATATGGTGGCATTATTTCCCCTCATCAATGGCTAGCCCAAAGGATGGTTGGATGTCCTCCTCCATCATGGGCTCAACATAAGCCTCCAACTGCTCCTCCATATACAACCCAACATGCAATACATTCTCATCAGTCAGGTGTAGGCGGTTGTCATTTTGAAGCTTTGTCATAGACCGGGATGCCTCATCAATGGATGTGTGCTCAACTACCTCCTCCAATCTGTCCACTAGGGCTACCAAAAGAAACTCCAACATAGGTGACTCCTACGTCACATTAGGTGTATCCCCGTGCTCCTCCTGCATGCCAATAGCCTCATTCTCAACGGGCTTGAATGTATTTGGATGAACTCCCTCCTCAATGGGTATGTTCTCTCTCATCTCATAACTACCTCCACCTCCCATCTTTGTCTCTACAGTATTAATACTAGCATTATGTTCAATAATCATGCTCCTCTTATTTTCTTCATCTACAAGTCGAAAACTATTTTCCCTTCTCACTGCCGTTGCTAACACCCACTCTTCGAGCAGCCCCTCTAGTCTCTCAAGGCTCCTAGTAACATTTTCAAACTTCTCCTGTTGAGACATTTTTGTGCACAAGTTCAATCTGGAGAATAATATGGGACTAGTGTTTTAGCCTCTAGAATTCTAGTCCACAATAACACTTGAGAATTTGCGTGATTTAGACCCACAACTAACCAAAATCATGATCTGATACCACTGTAATATTCCTAACGGAAATATACAATGATACACAAAGCAAACATAGCAAAAATACACATAAAATTTGCACAAAAATCAAACACCCAATATAAATCCAAAAACTGCGTTGTCCTAAGCCATTTTATTATAAAATCATGGGGTTACAATCTGATATTTGGAAAGTGTGCACCTGGGCTTGCCCCAGGCGAGCTAGCGAAGCCCAAGTGATGAAAATAAGTTCCCCAATTGTTGTGTTGTTGTCCCCTCTATGGCTCTGCGATAATCACTTAGAAACTAAATTGTTGGCTGTAAATAATGGTTGATTTGACCCTCTTCTAGTGCTCAAAAAGTTCTGGGAAAATTAACCCTAGTCTCCCCTCCAATAACCCACCAAAATCCATAAAGGGTTTGGCCAACTATTGACCCCAGAATTTTGGCCCAATTTCCCCTAGCTCCTCTAGTTGTTGGTTGAGTTAGGATCCCTGCTTGACCCCTCAAATCTGCCTAGAAAATTTTTCCAAACTAATTTTGCCCTCTCCACCAAATACCCAGAATAACCCACGAAGGAATTGGCCAATGGTTTACCTTGGAAATTCAACCATCTTTTCCCTCAATGGCTCTATTGTTGGGTAATTCAACCCACCTGTCAATCCTGCTACAAAGAGTCCCAAAAATTATTGCAATCTCCCTCAAAACACTTCCCTATACTCCTCCTCAAGTTCCAGGCCTAAACCCCATTCTCTCCTCAACAACAAAGTGTGGCTCCTCCAAGGATTGTGTAGTCACTGCGTTGCCACTGTTGAACCCCTCCAAAAACTTGAGTTCCATGTTGCTGGTACGAAATGGAATTGGTAGGACTCCCTCCTTGGGATGGCACTCGAAGTCCACTAAAGCAAGGGTTGAGGTTTCTGTTGAGATTTTTAGTGTTGGGGTAGCATTAGGTGTGGTTTAGCCCTGAAATTTTGTGGAGGGGCTAAGACACACGAGACCTCCAAAACGCATAAATCGTTTGGAGAAATTTCATCTGGTGTGTGAGATATTAAAATAATTAATTTTTTCAATGATGACCCTAAGTCTAACGTAGGGAATTAGAAAAATTAAAGTTAATTAATTAAACACAAGTGATGAAATGTTCTAAGTGACACGAATCAAGCAGTCTTTTAATCTAAGACGTCGATAAGAGATTAAATCACGGTTGTTGATATGTCAACAAGAAAAGTATAAGAGAGCCTTGGGGTCAATTGGAGACACACACACGGAGGCAGAGCACTGAGACTGAGTTGGAATTCTAGGGCGAGTTTGCTAAGAATTTCCATAAGTGTTTCAATTGTAGCAAGGGGTAGTATTGGCTAAGGGGATTATTTGATCCCGGAGCCAAGAGTCAGCAAGAGGCAGAGAAGCAGCAACCAGGAGCAGCGCAGAGGAAGCAGTGGCTACGCAACAGTTGTGCAGCGCAAAGGGTTTTAGCCGCTACGCAGGCTCGGAAAGGGCAACGCAAAGGCAGCAGGAGGCCATCTAGGCTTACGCAAGGCCAACCAGGGCAGCGTAAGGAATACGTCACCCAATCTAGGGTTATGCAGCCCTCTCCCAATCATTGACAGACAAGTCAGGCTGCATCTCATCGTTGAAGCTTCCTTGGTTGTTGCTCTGCATTGTCCCCTTGAAGCTACTGCGCTGCTACAACTCTGAACTGCATAAGCATTGCCTCTGCGCTGCGGAATTCCCATCAACCTCTGCGTTGTTGTTGCCTCTGCACTACGCTGCTCCCTCTACAACGTCTCAGCACTACCCTTTTCTTCACTGTGATTTTCTGCAACCATCTCTCTACTTGTCCCGCTACTGTCTTAAGGCTCATGTAGCTCATATCCAACAGTTTTCCAACTTTATTGACAAACAATGTTGCATCATCAAGATCATAGTGTTTGAAATTAAGTTCAAAAACTACTTAGCCAATTTCTCATACCAAGCTCGTGATGTTTGTTTCAGGTCATACAAGGATTTGACAACCTTGCATACTTTGTGCTCCTATCCCTTCACAACAAATCCTTTCGATTGTGACATAAAAAAATTCTCTTTCAAATCTCCATTCGAGAAAGTGGTTTTTACATCCATTTGATGGACTACGGCAAAGAGAGTTGGTAGCCCATTTTGTTGTGGGGGAAAAGTCTCCTCATATTCGACCCCTTCCTTCTGTGCAAAAATTTTTTCCACAAGCCTAGCTTTATGTTTGTCAAGTGAGCCATCTACTTTATACTTGTTCTTGAAGACCCACTTGCAGTTGCAGCCAATTGATTGGGTTCCCAGTGGAGAGTCCACCAGCTTCCAGGTTCCATTCTTTATCAGAGCATCATACTCTTTCTACATTACTTATTTTCGTTCATCATGAGAAACAATTTCTTTAAAGGACGTTTGTTTTTAATTTGTAGACTAATTTAATTCACAATCATAAGAAACATCCATATCAATAGATGAATAAAAATTGTCTACATCACCTCCATTCTAACTAGTAGAGTTTCTTGCTCCTATCTTTCCAACCTTATCAAAACGAACACTTTCAAGTATCTTTGGGAGCCATTTTGGAGGGCCATTATAATATGGTCCAGGTTGTTCAGTTGACTGAGATGGGGTTGAATCAAGAATTAGCCTTCCAATTCTCTCAATCACATCACCCAAAGTGTCTTCTTGATCAGTGGTTGGAGCTTCATGAGGGGGAGAGAGTGCTTCAAAAAGAGATTCCACAAATTGATCGAGTATAGGTGTCCCCCCTTCAAGATGTGAAATCTCATTATCAAACTCCTAAAAAGACTTTGCATGCTCAAATTTATCCAAGCGGTCAAGTTGTCACTCAACAACATTGTCAATCTAGGAATATTCAAGACAAATTGCACCTCTAGATGTTATAAACTTCTTATTTACTTCATCATAGAGACGATATGCTTTGGAGGCATCCAAGTACCCCAAGAAGATACATTTCCAACTCCTTGCACCAAGTTTGTTTCTTTGTTCCTTCGATATCAAGGCATAACAGGTGCATGAGATGCCTCACTGAAGGAATGTGGCCATACCACATATTATAAGGAGCCTTATTTTTAAGAGCATGAGATGGACACCTATTCTTAATATATAGTGCACATAGAACTGCATCAGCCCAAAACATCAGCTTTAAATTTTCGAGAAACAGCATTGCATGCACCATATTTAAGATTGTCATGTTCATTCTTTTAGCTACACCATTATGTTGGGGATTATAAGGCACTGTTGTTTGATGTTTGATTCCATGCTGGTGAAGATCATTTTCAAATTCATTTGAAGTATATTCTTTTCCATTATCAGTACAAATAGAGCCAACACGAGATTGTGTAACATTTTCAATCCATGCATGAAAGTTTTTGTAAGTTTCAAAAGCTTCAGATTTGTTCTTCAATAGATATACCCAACAAACTTTGGTGTGGTCATCAACAAAAGTCATCATGTATTTATTACCAATTGCATAAGGTATAGGCATAGTGCCACACAAGTCAAAATGAATCAGTTCAATTTTTCCATGTGCTCTGGAATGAGAATAGTGAAAAGATTGTTTGATGTACTTTCCTAAGATACAAGCATCACATTGCTTAAGTTTCCTAGGAATGGTTGGAAAACCAATAACACCATTTCTCTTCAATAAACACAAACTATCAAAGTTCAAATGTCCAAATCTAGCATGTCATAAGAGACTAGATGGTATTGTACCTTCATCAAATTGAGCACTGTATGCAAAGCTTTGTGCACAAGAAGAGGGTCCTTATAGCTTCAAGAATCTTTCCTCTTTTATCCCAGACAAGACAAGAGAGTTGTCTGATGCTTTTCTGACCTCAACCTTGCCATCAAACATATGGATGGAGTGTCCTTACTGGCAGATGTGAACCAAAGACATCAAGTTTCTCCACAACTCCGCGAGGTAGAGAACATCATGTAGAGAAAGTCTGGGAGATCAGGCAGTTTGAGCCTAATGATGCCAAGCCCTGATGGCTTGAGTTTTGACTTATCTGCAAAGTAAACTGCTCTATCAAGATTGTTAGTGAATTCTTCAAAGAAATTTCTTCTAAAATTCATGTAGCAAGTCACTGCTAAATCAAGCAACCATGCACCTTTCCACAAAGTAAGTGAAGCATTAAACAAGTCTTTAGTTACTCTAATATTGCAATGTACCACAATATAATGAGTGAATCTGGGTGTGTTACCTTTCCCTTAATCTAGTGATTTTCCTTTCTCTTCATCACTTTCCTATCTAGTCATGTCCCAAGAAAGCTTGCATGAGGGAGCATCATGTCCATTTATTTTGCACCATATACAATGAAGATCAAGTCTTTGGCCTTTATTATTCGTCCTGCCATGTCCTCTTTGGCCACCTCTTCTTCTATAAGAATCATGTGCATGATTCTTCTCTTTCTGTGCAAAGCAGGCAATGTCTTCAGAAGGCTAAGTAGTTGCTTTCTTCTTCCCAAAATTTCTCTATTTCAGCAAACTTCTCCACAAAAAAGTCAAAGGAAATCTCCTTAAATTTTCCACTAGCTTGTAATGACTCAAGATAATGAGAATAAGTGGGATACAGTGTCAGACAAAAGTTGTAAAAGGAACATCCATTTTAATATTGGTAGCTTGTATATTATGCATAATGGCTCTTATTTCAGAGGCTAAGGCAAGGGGATCAACGTCTTTTAATTCAAGTTTAAACAATTTGATCATTAATTGTACTTCAAGATCAAAGTGTGAATCATATAAATATTTCAGCATCTTTACGGCTTCAAGAACATTTGTTAATGGTGTAATATGACAACTCACCTCTTCATTGACTAATGCTGCAACCAAGGCATGAGCCTTGGTGTTCTTGTTCTCCCATATGGTGAGCTCTTTGTTTGAAGTGAGTTTCTCAAGAGGATTGTCTCCTCCTTCGCAAACCCCTTTCCAAAACTCATTAAAAATCAAGGTATGTTTTATCTTCCTGGACCATTCATGGTAGTTCTCTTTGCCAGAGAGTATTCCAACTATGAAGATGAGTAAATGCTGCAATCAAAGCATAAGCCCTATTGTTCTTGTTCTCCCATATGGTGAGCTCTTTGTTTGAAGTGGGTTTCTCAAGAGGATTGTCTCCTTCACAAACCCCTTTCCACAACTCATTAAAAATCAAGGTATGTTTATCTTCCTAGACCATTTATGGTAGTTATCTTTGTCCAAAAGAACTACTCCAACTATTCAAGGTATGTTTATCTTCCTAGACCATTAATGGCTAGCCTTTGTAGAAATTTGAATAACTGATATGTATCCACCGAGATTCTCCTGATCACACACTATTTTAGCTTCATGCACAATACAGAATCTCTTCTACCATTGATCATCACATGCGGAAATAAAATCAATTGCATGCACACATTAAAACCATAAAAATTCACACATATGAACAAAGTATGTAATGGGAAAGCTTAAAGCTGAAAACCACCAACTATCTGTATATTATATATGTCATAGAGATCATGTAACAATCATTATACAAAGCTCCTCACAAGCTCTCAGTATAATATCCACTTGCTACACACTAATCAGGCCTGATCTTGCAAATCCCATACACCGATCTTTGCCAGCCTTTAGCCTGCCTCTACTGCACAATCCCTGCTGAAGAATGCCTCTTGATGAGAATGGATTACCCCAGCCTTGCTCACGCAGTCTTTATAGGCATCTCTACTAAGTGTTGGATGCAAACCACACATCACTTATAGTCACAAATGATAGTCATACTTGCCCTTTCACCTATCTTTGCACTGGTCTCCACTGAAACTGTCCATGCACTGAAGTTAACTGATGTATTCTTTAGTTGATTAATGAGTTTATAATTAGTGAGTTAATTAATAATTAATTCACACCACTCTCACTAATTGTATCAATCAGTTAAACTAGATACAAATAGTTCAACTATGTTTAGATTAGTTAAACTGAACACAACTCCATTAACTTCCTCAATCAACTCCACCAAACTCTGTCACATGAGTTCTAACTGAAGAATCCATGCAATAGCTCCACATAACCCTTAGGAATAGCGTAATTCCTTCTGTCAGCTCCTGTGCCACATCTGTGCACTTAACTAAAGTGCTCCAAGAGAATAAGATAATGTTTATAGTCCAAATATTATTAAGAGCTAATAATATTCGACATATCTATTTTTAGACCGGCAATCTAAAAATAGATTCCGCCCAATATGTCTAAAAATAGAAGTCCATATATTTTTCCAACTTGACCAACCATCCACAAATAGCATCCTGCAACTCATAGAACATGATCCATATGTCTAAAAATAGACATAGTCTAAAAATAGACTTTGCGACAAAAAATCCCTGTGTGGCCCCCACCTAGTTTAGGTGATCACTTTCCAACTAGGATCAGGAATGATGTGTCAAGCTGCCTCCTTCATTGTTTCTTGTTGCAATCTTCAACAGCCTTGATTAAACTAAATCCTTATACCAATAATCCTTGATAAAAAAATCTCTTCAAAAATTAACCAAATAGTTTTGAATATATAAGAAGGATTCAAAACTCAATGTTGTATGTATATCATTTAAATCCAATGCTGCATATAATAATATGAATCATGTCATATACCATACATCAATCATGAGCATCAAAAAGAATTCAACTCACATCACACCAAATTAACTCTTCAATAAACCAACACATACCATGGCCTTTTAATGTACAGCACTCATTTTAAATCAACACTTTGAAGAGCCTTCCAATTCAATATATTAATAGCATTAAATAGATAAAGGGCCAACAAACTTCAAAAATTATATTCAATGCACAACGACATCATGACAAGAGTTCACCGCAACATAGTTCACAGTGTTCATGCCCAACATATATCGGCCTTCAATTAATAAGTCAACGCAGAATGGATTTCAAAACACCACACCATATTTACATGCTCAATTTAAATGCTCTCATACCATAATTCAATTTAAATGCTCTCATACCAACGTTCAATTTAACAATTGTCATACCACAACTCTCATAACAGTATCCAATTTAAATGCATCAAATGCACCATATGCACAACACACCAACACATTCTAACATACATACCAAGCTCACAGTCAAGCCAACTAGCTCTAATTCCAAGAGTTACGACCATGAAAAATTTGAAAGCAACAAGCACAGGAGTAACACATTCAATGCAGCAATTTCCATATTTAAACACAAAATTTGCAAGAACTACCAACGCATAGCATTAACACATTCAACCAAAAGAACACAAAGGTTGTTCCATTTCAATGCTTCAACAAGATCAATGATCAATGTAGAGAGACAGAGGACAGAGAATGTGGTAGAGAATAGGAGTTACATGGTAGAATAATTGCTAAATGGGACCTATAGCTCTGCTAACATGTCAAGCCAAATTTGAGTAACTCCACAAAATGTATTTTGCATTAAGAGAAATCTTGAATATATACAAGGAAAGGAAAGGCTATTGGAATTCAAATTCCTATTTAAAAGAATTTCCTAATCCCAAAAATTAGGTGTCAACAATTTTAATCCTTGAAAACATGTTTATTGATGTTCAATGAATGTGCTTATTAGCCCATAATTTTCCAAAACTCATCTGAAAGCAATTTGATAATGAAAACTAGCTTTAATGACCATAAACAACATTACATAATACAATTTCAAACTTTTCAAATAAATTGAAGTAAATTAAATCTACAAAGAAAAGAAAATCTAAAATGTATATATAAGAAAAATAAAACCTACATAACCAACTAGTGTCGACAGACACGCAACAATATATTTCAATATATATCATGAAATATAATTTTGATGAATAATAACAAACGCTCAAATTTAAAATGTATGCAGTGCAAGAAATATAGGAAAAGTAAAACTTGCAAACACGCTAATGTAAACTATTATGATTGCTTTCGAGGAAAAAATTAAATAAATATATATCCATTATATGTAATTCGAACAAATAACATATCGTGAAATATAATTTTGATGAATAATAACATGCGCACAGAGTTAGAATGTATGCACTGCAAGAAATATAGGAAAGTGAAACTTACAAACACGCTAATGTAAACTATTATGATTGCTTTCCAGGTAAAAATAAATAAATATATCTCCATTTTATGTAATTCCAACCAACAATTGGCAAGCATCAACTAAACATAAAAACACAATGTCTTGCAAAATATAAGCAATGGAGAATATAGAGGTGATGAATGTGAAACTATTCCAAGATAAGGGAAAGTAGTTGTCCAAATAGACAACAATGAAGAGACATCAAGAGAAGAGAGGAAAGAAGATTTCGCAAAACTCTCCAAAACCTGAGCTCAAATTATTAGCAATTCTGTTAAGAAAGAAGGAGAAACAAACATTCAGGTCGACAACATGCAAGATAGAGAAAGCAAGGAAAGACAGAATAGAGCAACAAACATAATTATTAAAGGAGTGAAAGATTATGGGAAAAATGAATGTACTCTTGACCTTGTAAGAGACTTCTTATACAAGCGCCAATGGCAAGGACAAATATGTGAAGCATAGAAGTAGGTAAGCTTAACGGTGAGAGAGTCGGGCCCATAAAAGTCATCATGTCCAGCTTGCAAGATAAAGATATCATTCTAAGCAAAAAGTAGCTCTCAAGGGGTTCTCATTTTTTTCTAGAAGAAGATTTAACTGTAAGACAACAAGAGGAAAGGAGGGACGAAATGACAAAATTTAGGGCAGCAAGAGATGAGGGAAAAAAGAGCATGGATTTATAAAGGTAACGCTATGATAGCACAATTTGGACCTCTTTCCAAAACAAAGTAGCAAAACGATAACAAAGAAGAGGCAGCAATCTCTTCAGCAAGAAATGAGGAAGCAAGGTCAGTATGGGCAAGCAGGGACAAAGACTCAATTGTAAGTCTTGCATGTCAAAACAAATAGCAATCAAGTCGTACCCAGGTTTCCTTAAGATTAGTTTGTTGGAAGGGGTTACCCATGGAGACGAGGACTTGGGTTAGGGCCTGTTACGGAAAGTAGAAACATAATTTGCCTCATAGAAACACATGAGCATGAAGGGTGCAAGACACCTTTGTTTGAAGGGTATTGGAAGATAGCAGTGCGGAACAAGGCAGCAGGGAATGGCAAAAGACACGAGGGTATCATGGTATTAGTAAGAGAAAAAGAAGGTCATTTTATTTAGCTAGAAAAAGAAGACCCAAATAAGCAATTTGTCTGGCTTAAAATACCAGAACATGGAAATCACATCAAAATTGCAGCATGTTATTTTGCGTCGCAAGTTTCAAAAATCTACAAAAGTAGAGAGCTTGACCACAAAGATCTCTTTGAAGCCCTAAAAACAGATATTGCAATATATTCTCAGCTAAGTGAAGTCCTTATAGTAGGGGATTTCAATGCTAGAACTGCAAGTGAACAAGCTAGCATTCTTTGTTGTAAAGAAGGTTGTGACCCTATTTGGCTTACAAAAAAGAGTAATCATCAATGGGAACCAATTTCAGAGGATAAAAGATGCAATCTCTTTGGAGAACAATTGCTTACGCTATGTGAGGCTTTCGATTTAGTCATTTGTAATGGTTTGACTAGATGGGAAAAGTCTGGTAATTTCACTTACAATACTTACAATGGAGCAATTGTAGTAGATTATGTAACTTGCTCGCATAGTTTGTGAGAGAAAATGAAGCGTTGATTGGAAATCAAATTTGGGACTTAAAATCAGATCACAAGCCAATTTATTTAAGTTTCTCTTGGACCGGAAAGAAGCAATTAGGGTCAAAAACTCAATGTGTTCAACATAATCCCCCAAAGGGAAAAATTCTTTTGACTCCAGAGAATTGTAATACCTTCAAAATAATGCTAGAGAGGCTCTTCGAGAAAGAGGAAATCTCATTTCATGGCCTTCATAGTCATGGATTAACACATTTAATTCAAAGTGCACTTGCTAAGTGCAAAAGAGCAAAAATTTAGTCTGAAACAAATTGTTTTCTAATTAATGCTTGGTTTGACGAGGAATGCAAAAAGGCAAGGAGAAGATGGAAGGAATCATGGAAGGATAACATAAAGCTCAAAGCTTACAAGCAGATAGTAAGAAAGAAAAAGGTTGATTTCATGGTTTCGAGGAGAGAAGAACTAATCTTGCTTGGGAAAAATAACACCAAATTATTCTAAAAGGAGCTCCAACCAAAAAAGGTGCAAACTGAAAACGACATTACAGCTTCTAAATGGTTCGACTATGCAAGAAACTTTGAGCAAGATCCAGGGTTGACCCTCCGCCCTTGGTCAACACAGACACAAAACTCTTCACAATGCAAGAGGTAGAGATGGGTATCAAGACTTAGATGAACTCCAAGCAGAAAACCTAAAGTAGGGCTTAAAAATTCTTTCACCTCACATCACAAAAATTTTCAACATCATCATACCGCAAGGGTTCCCCACATAATGGACAACTAGTATGGCAATACCTCTTTTCAAGAGTTGGTGACCTCAATAATCCCTCAAATTATAGAACCATAATGATAAGCCCCTTGTTTGCAAAGTTATTTGGAAGCATGTTAGAAAAGAAAATCAGCAAGTGGGCAGAAGAAAGAGATAAACGTGCCAAAGGGCAAGTAGGTTTTAGACCTAAACATTCCACAGTTGATCATTGTATGACTTTAAGACATATCATTGAAAAAGTTTGGGAAAAAAAGGAAGAAGTTTTTTGTTGTTTTGTTTATTTCAGAAAAGCCTTTGACACGGTTCCTAGGGATAAGCTTTGGGGGAGAATGGAGTAACTCGAAGTTCCCAAGCATTTGAGAGCAGTTGTGCATACGCTGTATGAAAAGGTGAAAGTCAAAATTAGAACTTCAGCAGGCATTTCTGAAAGTTTTAGAAGCGATGTCGGAGTCAAGCAAGGTTGTCCATTGTCTCCTACCCTTTTTGGGTTATATATTGACAAGCTTGAAGAGTGGCTAAATTTGCAAGGGGGTGACGGTATCCATTTGGGCAAGTTCGTTATAAGGCTTCTTTTGTATGCAAATGACCTTATATTGATTGCTAAATCGACTCTTGGTTTGCAAGAGCACTTACGTTCCCTTGAGCAATTTTGTAGAAGAGTGGGGATGCAAGTCAATATTAGCAAAACGAAAGTAGTGGTTTTCTCTAACAAAATAAAGCATAACTAACATAAGTTCTACTTTGAAGGCAACACTCTGGAAAAAGTTGGGATGTTTGTAGAAAGAAAATAACTTTAGGGGGTTGAAAAGCGTTTTATACTCTTCAAAACAGGTGTAGAGAAGCAGAGCTGTGAGACTGGAAAACCACTCTAACTCTTTTTAGGCTTCTAGTGATTCTGGTGATTTTCTACGGTTGTGAACTGTGGGCCAGCAGCACAACCAAGATGCAGTGGAAACAAATCGAAAAAATTCAGAAGCATTTGATTACAAACAAATTCAAAATTAAAAGTGCAGTTCCTTATGCCATCATGTTAATTGAAACAGGGGTTGCTCCTATTGAAACAATTGCTATGGTGCGAGTCATAAGGTATTTGAAAAAAATTGAAATGGAAGAGGGTAAATGGCCTAAGGTTGTGTTTAGTGACAGATTGTGCAAAAGAAAGAAGTCTTGGATGCGGCAAAATAACAAATGGTTTAGTAAATGGGGTATTTGCTTGAGCATGTGTCCTACAAACAGTAAAGAGAGAAAAACTTGTGTTATGTATAAGTTCCACAAACGTACTAGGGAGAAAGAGCTAGGGAGAAGAAGTATTACAATAAAGATTTTAACACCACTCATAACCATCAGCAAAAGGCGTACATAGGGGCCAATATTTCTTGGAGATCTGAGAAGAAAAGAAAAAAAATATAAAAAATATAAAAATATAAATAAATATAAATAAATATAAAAAATAAAAAATAAAAAATAAAAAATAAAAATTGTTATTGCTCAATTAAGGACTAATTTTCATCAACTCCGTTGTGAAATAGGGCGCTGGGAAAAGCCAAAAGAAATGTGGGAGGAAAGAGTATAATTTTTGCTCTTCCGAAAAAATGGAAACAAAAAAACATTTCATTTTATAATGCGAGGCCTTCAAAGACAGTAGGGAAAATTATGCAGGTATTCTGGCAGCTAGTTATTGGAATAATATATTCAGCGAAGAATTTGTCAAAAAACTGGGAGCGGTTATTGAAATACTTCACAGGAAAAGGGCCGAATACAAGAGCCAGGAAAAGGGCTGAATACAAGAGCCAGAGGGAGAAACAATCTGTTCCAAAGGTTATTTTTAGCCTTGTGGACATTAAAAATACTTTCTTTCTTTCTATATAAGAAATGACAGTTATCAATTAAACTAAAAAACACAATGCCAAAGGCAGTCAAACATCTAATGACTTTGAGACAGTTGAAGCATCACCACGTGGCTAACAAGATGAACAATATTATATAAGACGTACATTTTGAAGTAAGCTCCGATTTGCAAATCTTATGAACGAGTTTCATAAGAGTTTACCTAAAATGAAACATGAAAAAGCGTAACAATTACCTCCACAATTAACAATGTTCAGCAATAGCTCACCAAAACCAAAGCACGTGTCAAAAGCCAAACCCGCGAAGTGGTTTGGCTAATTTTCTCTCAAACAAAGATTCGAGAGCAGCAGAATCAACACAGAAGCCGAATACTTGATGAGAGTGCTTTATCCTCAACTTGTTTGATCAAACAAGTCACTCTTAACATCCTTTGATAATATACATTTCAGTGGTCACATGAACTTCGTTTTATAGTGTCAACATCATATGCTTACAAAACCATTGATTGCAAGCGGCAACCATTCAGGCCAGTACATTATCTTAATTTAGCTCAAATTGAGTTTTATTTGGTACGGATGTTTTCATCCGCAGTATAAAAATTTAACTACAAAACATAAGTAAAAGCAAGGTAACTAATGCTCCCATATATACAACTTTAACTTGATATAACATTTTCACTTCACTAAAAATCTTGGTATAAATCTCTATCCAAATTCTCACAACAAATGACTAGTATCCTGATGAAAGCAGTATTTTTAATTGTAAGCATCCTAAATGCAAAAACGTTGATGCAGAAATTCAAATACTAATCTGGAGAGTTGCCAACCATACAACAAGATTATATGTCAACAGGGTCATCCAACACAAGAATATATGACAATACACGAACAAGCACAGCTTTCGCTTGCAATTGATTGTCCATGCACATCCACATAAACAGCAGCACAAATAGACCAACTAGAAATATCTCATGTAAAATTTCAAAATGCAAATACAAGTACAGCGTGAATTATTAAAATTGATAGAAAATTGCACTACTATTATAGCCAATTTACAATTGAGAAAAGTCATTATGACCCTCGTTACAGAACCTTCGACTTTCTTGATAACCTGAAACACTAATCTTGTATCCTATACATAACGATTTATGCAGAAGTGCAACAGAATGCACTGACATTCAAAAGAAAATAGTTGGTGATCAACTCAACCCTTGCGATATACCAAGAGCCACTAACAACCTGTACAATATCCAACCAGACCCCAAGCTGTGCAAGCAGAAAATTCCCTACATCATTCTACATAATACCAAATGTGTGTTCTCCATTGTATGTCATATCTATACCAAAAGTGTTTTCCCCGCTGTATGTCATATAAAGAAAGCCATCATCGTCCTTGTGCTCCTCATAGATTGCTGACATCATGGCAGCTGAGAAAATAAAATTAAGAAACTGGTTTACTAAACGACGTAATTTTCCGTTACGTTAGGATTTGGGACAAAAAATTTATACCTTGCAAATTAACATTAGACAACAATATTACACACCATGTACATTAATATTTGAAGCCGACTTACCTGTTGGGGGCAGTATATTCTTTACAAATATGAAGATTGCCTTCTCGGGACTCAGCTTTATTCTCTTTCGGACAACATAAACAAATTGCCCAACAGTCAAATCTGCTGGGACTAAATATCTGATAAATTAACACAAATATTAGCCATGTTCTCCAAAGGGTCATCTGGAAAGTTACAATCTACAGTCAAGGTTAACAATCTCCAGTCAACTAAAACAAACATTAAAATCATGAATATCTTGAGCCTGCTAGAGGAAAAGAACAACCACTGGATATCCTTAACTCTTACAGACATTGACAGAGCGTTCACTTAATTTAAACTCCATAAATTTCCATATAAATTAACGTTTCAGCTACTTTTGTAATTTATAATGGAATGCATGTTAAATAACTAGTCCGTTAAGTTCTCAATAAAAGCAAAGGCAAATATTTAGCCATTAAACACTAACTATCCCTAAGAACACTAGCTCCCTGTTGCCTCTTCCATAGCTATGGCTGCTGGGTGGGGGAGCTCCGCCCTCTCCTATGACAACCTTATTTTCAAATACCTGGCAGTTTCAACCTGCAAAAGATATGCTGTGCACAATCTTGTCCCTTCACAATCCAGCAAGAAGACTGAGCAAAATTCCCAAAATGAAGCTGCCCTCGATAGCTGCCTGAAAGAAAGTGCTTGCCCTAGCTGAGTGCACACTAACTGATCAATTCACGTGACTTTGACCTTCCCTCTGTGCTACAGAGAAGTGGCTTCAGAAGAGCTGTATGGCTCTCATCAAGAGTAAGCTCTCCTACTCTCATGGAAGAGGTGTTTTTTTACTTTTTTCTCTAAGCAGTATGTGCCTTAACTGCTCATCCATCAACTTCCACTGCAGGTAGACATTCCTTCCTCTGTTTCAGTCTGGAGGCACCTCCCTCACCTGACTTTGCATTTTTGGAAGGACAAATCCTTGGAATCAATAGGAAATGCGCGAGAGGAGTATATCAACAACACTGAACCCAAATTTGGAATGTTTGCCTGCACCTGCATATATGTTGAAGTGGATCTAGAAAATGCCTCGCAAAAGCTATCATTCTTGCCCTCAACACTTGAATTATGAGCAGTTACCCTTCAAATGCGATTTGCAAAAAGATTGTAAGAGAAAAAAAGACCCCCCTCCCCTAGAATCATCAAAATGAAAGATACAGCAGCCAGTTAAGAAGCCACAAAGAAATAAGCAGGTAGCTTAACCAAAGTTTGCTCCAGTACCTAAAGGCAAAGATGCTGCTGAAAAAACAAACAGATTTCTCTCTCACAATGGACCATAAAAGAGCCAGCGTTATCCCCTCACTGTTCCTTCTAAACAATTTTAACCCTCACAGGTGAAGGACAACCTCCTCCTCTCCATGGAGAGAGCTCACTCCCCACTCAATATTTTGAAATCAATCTGTGGAAGGCACCTCCCGGCCTCAGGGTGCAAACCCCCCCTCTCGTCTCACCCGACTTCCTCTTGAACCTCTCCCTTAAAATTATGCACGAATCCACTGGCCTTTCCATTGTGTAAGCCCCTCTCTGCTTCTCACAGTAAGGTGCTCACCAAGCATAAAATCCTCCAACTACAAGAAGAAGAAGAAGAAGATAAAATGGCCCCTCACCAAGCATAAAATCCTCCAACTACAAGAAGAAGAAGAAGAAGAAGATAAAATGGCCCCTTAATGGCCCCTCTGGACCCTCCTCCAGATGGGGATCCTCCGCCAGCCTCCTCGAACCTTGCAAATGAAGAAAACGCAGAAGCTTTTGCCTCTCTGATCTCTTCCATTGGTCCTCCCAGAACCAGACCCTTTGTATCTAAGTTTGTGAAGATCATTCTCCATCCTTCCCAGAAGCGCCTAGGGAGCATCAAGGAAGCACCTTGGGAGTGTTTGGGAAGCATAGTTCCTCACATAACAGTTAAAAAATTCCCCAAGAAAAAACAAAGCCCCGCAGAACCGTGTGAGTGGTTTTCAGAACTGTGGCAAAACCATGGTTCAAGCCTGCGAAACAGTGCCAAAACCACAGTTCAGGCCTACAGAACCACAGTTTAGAACAGTCACAGTTCTGAAAGTCCAGGAACCACAGTTCCGCCCAAGGATCACCCGCAGATCCATCCGAGATGCAAATCTGCCTCCTGACCGGGAGAGGACGCTTCCTACAACCTTGCCCCAAACTAAAGAGAGGGAAATACACATGGAGTAGTTGAAAACTTAGGCCAAGGCTCATCGCAAAGAGATTAGAACATTTCCTCATCTAAAGCTCATACCTCTGGACAGCCTAGTCCTTCATTGTTTCATCCACATCTTTAAGCCACAAACCAATTTCTCCAAGCATAAAAGCAAATGAGGGTTATGGCTCGATTGAATTCAAGTGCAATTCCTAGGTTACAGCACCAACAATGTCTTAGGAAACTTATTCAACAAGCTTCAAATATCCCGCTTCAATGATCACCTTCCATTGTTTGGGAAAAGGAAATCAAAGAAATTAAACACCATCTCAAGCATTGGGCCAAGAAGTCCTCTCCTCCATCCAGGGAGAAAGGAATACCAAGCTCAATTAGGAAAATCTTAAGAAGACTAGGAATCTCTACTGTTGACACCTAATCTTTGGGATTAGGTAAATCCATGAAAATGTTGTAAATAGAAAAATAAAGATAATTGGAAGATGAAGAGACAATGGGAGATGAAACCCAATAGTCTCCCTTTCCATGTATATATTCATGTTCTATCTTAATGCAAAACACAATTCAATTCATGGAGTTACCTCCTGGCCTCACATGGTACCAGAGCCAGCCCTTTTTTTTAGCTTCCTCTGCTCCTGTAAATTGTCTGCCATTATACTCTGTGCTCTGCCTCTGCGTTCATTTTTAGTTTCCCTCTGCTCCTATTTTTCCACCATTCGCTGGCATTCCTCTATCTAATAACTCCTCTGTTTGTTAGAGATGCTAATCAACAATGAAATCTTTCCTTCTCTAGACACCATGCAATTTCATTGTGTGATTGGGCGTTGTTGAGTGTGTGTAATTTGTTGCTGCACTGGAGGACGAGACTGTTGTCCGTGTAATTTGTTGCTGCGCTGGAGAACAATACTGCTGTCTATGTAATCTGTTTTTGCGCTGAAGGATAATACCGCTAATCTGGGATGTGTGATCCTCATTTTTTTCAAGACTGTAATCTTACTGTAACGCATAGAAAGTTGGATGTTGTCGCATGTTGTGTCTTGGGGCCGACATGGTGAATTGGTATATGGGATGCATGATTCTTAATAAAATTCATTAAATTGAGCCCTTTTTTCGAAGGCCATATGATATGAAATATGTGCATTGAATTTTGTGCATGGTTTTAAAATTGAATGGTTGGAATCGAACTCTGCCGCAGACATATCACTGTTGTGTGTTGAATTTCTTTTGAAGGAATGCACTGGGTGATCAATGAATAAAAAAAGGAGCCGACATATATTTTGAATAGTGCGTATAATAAAAAAAGGTCGATTCACCTTCTGCTTACCCACTTGGGGTTCGGAATTGGCTTCATCAACTAGATAATGGGGATGTATATCACATGTATCTTTTGTTGTTCTTATCAATAGTGCAGCCTCCCCTTATTTCCACAGTCATAGGGGACTCATACAGGGGTGTTGTTAATTTTGGGCAACTGGGCCCAGACTCCATGTTGCACTGCTCATATGAAGATGGTCATATTTTTGTGAGATTCCTCCTTCGGAGAGGTGCAAGATTGATCTAAAGATCATCTTGATCAGATAGCAAAACATTTATTTTGAATTTATTTTCCACATGTGCATGGTCGGCCAGATTTGTAATGTCGGCTCACATGCCTAATAGATGTTGCACACACCCTCAATGATGGATATAAATTGGAGAGACTTGGTAGTCATTTGCTCATCATCTCATCACACATTCTCTCATTGTGATCTGATTGGTTCGATAGCCTTTGGAGGTCTCTTTCCGCTCACACGTGTGGAGTGAAGCTGTTGTTTTCTGCGGATCTGTCTAGGACTTTTTGTTGCAGCATTGACCAGCGTTGACCGTGGTCAACCCTTGGTCGTTTGACCTCCAACTTCTACCAAAAATCTGATTTTAGGAGGCCGTACAGCTGAGCACTAAAATCGAGGAATTCCGAGTTGTTTGACTGAAGCCCTAATTTGTTGCATTGACTTTTCTGCCACTGCCTATGTTGACTTTTTTACATTGACTTTGGGTTGACCAGCGTTGACTTGTGATGAGTTGTATTTGAGGGCTGTGGGTGTGACACATGAAGGATTGGCTGACCGAAAAAAGACCTTGCTTGTTGAAGTATCCTGTTGACTACCGTAACGCAACAATATCTCATATCTTTGCTAGACAAAAGAATTGTCCTCATATCTCATATCTATTGAATATCAAAAGGAATATCTCATATTTATTGATCTATTATTGTGTTCTATCAACATTTTACTTTCATGTTTATGTGATTGCTATTTTGTATCAGGCCTAAGAAAGATTGAAGTAAAAGTGCATCAAGCATAGAACACCATGGTTATCTAAATTTAACATGGTATCGGAGCTGAGGCAAAGACAAAGTCCAAGAGTCCAAGCTAGTGCTAGAAGCAATCTTTGAAGAAAGGAAATCCTATCAAGTACAAATGGCCTCCTCAACCTACAAGGGTTTCAAGGTTGATGATAAATTCACTGATAAGTCTGATTATCATGCATGGAAGATGTACTTGGATTTGGTGCTAGAAGATCAAGATGTCATGGACTATGTGCAGGGGAAGATCCAAGAGCCTCCATCAAATGTGATTGCTACCACGAAAACGAAGTATAGAAAAGGCGAAATCCGGGATTTTATTCATAAGCACTTGGTTGCTTACATTTCTGAGTTGAAGACATCTAAGGAGATGTATGATAAGTTAGTGAGCATGTTCAAGGCTAGCAATGTTAATCAAATCCTTTTCTTCAAGAATCAATTGAAGAATATGAAGAAGGGTAAGGATGAATCTATTCAATCCTATTTTATGAGGCTCACTGAAATCAGGAATAACCTCCTAGCTATTAGGGAAGCAATATCTGAACGAGAGATAGTTCTTATTGCACTTGGAGGCCTCCCCCGTGATTGGCATGTATTCAATACCACTATTCTCAATAATAATGTGATTCCTAATTTTGATGAAATATTGACGAGATGCACTCAAGGGGAAACAAGAATATGAAGTATGCCTCTAATGGTAATGGAAGTGACCCTACTGTATTCGCTGCTCATGAAAAGAAGAAGAACCATGGTGGCCCGAGAAATCAAAACCATGGTAGAGCAAGGCCCAAAGGAAGGATGGGAAGATGTTACACTTGTAACAAGTCTGGTCACTATGCAAGAGAGTGCCCTAATAGAAGGGACTTTCCCAAGGATGATGACAACAACAACTTGAGAAGGAATGGCAGGAACAACAAGTTCCAAGGAAAAAGGAAGGCTCCCTCTGATCATATTGGAAATGAGCTACCTTTCAAAAGGTCAAGAAATTCTAGGTACGATGAGTCTAATATTGTTGATAATAAGATAAATGAATTTATTCTTGTATCTGCCCTCTCTGTTGCATCTCCACCCGACACCCTGGATGTCTGGTTGGTTGATAGTGATGCTTCAAGGTACCTCACTGGTTATAAAGAAGCCCTTTTGATTTGGTTGAGAAGGATACTAATCTGGAAATTATCCTTGGAGATAATACCACCTATCCCGTGAAAGTGACAGGGACTGTGACCCTCCATCTATCTCAAGGTCAAGTCCTCCGATTACAAGATGTGTTGTACGTACCTAATTTGAAGAAGAACCTTGTGTCCATTTCAACAATGGAAGATAAAGGGTTCAAGGTGGCATTCGTTGATGGAAAGGTACATATCTGGAAGAAGAACTTCAAGGAAGCTCTTTCTATTGGTTTTAGAGTTAATACAATCTACCAGGTTGAAGAAAGCCCATTGGGGGCTATGTCATGTGATACAACTCTTCAAACAGAGTTATGGCACCAGAGGTTTGCACACCTTCATTACAAATCCCTTCCAGAGGCAAGGAAGGTGGTGACAGGGATGCCCGAATTTAGAGATGATCATGAAGGTATATGTCAGGGTTGTGCCGAAGGGAAGCATACAAGGGGACCATTCCCCTCAACTGTCACAAAGACAACTAATATCTTGCAGTTGATACATTCTGACTTATCTAGTATCGTACTCATGGTTGCTAGATATACTCAAGGAAAATATGTCGTGAAGCTGTTGGAGAGATTTGGTATGGTGGACTGTAAGTTTGTGTCGACACCGATGGAACTCAACTTTAAGAAGTTGAGTGGAAACATTGTTGGACCCATGCTAGCAAATCCTACTGAGTATCGACAACTTGTGGGGGCCCTGATGTTCTTAGTGAACTCTCGTCTGGACGTATGTTTTGCAGTGAACACTTTGAGTCAACATATGGTTGATCCTCATCACATTCACTAGATTGGTGCCAAGAATTTGTTGAGATATCTTCGAGGCACAATTAACCATGGGCTGAGATACACTGACGAGAGTTTGAGACTCCATGGATATACTAATGTCAATTGGGCTGGCAGTGTGGTGGATCGCAAGAGCACATCTGGATGTTGCTTCACCTTAGGTTCTGCTTCGATATCTTGGATGAATAGGAAGTAGAAATTGGTGGCTTTGAGCACCACTGAGGCTGAATATATTGCAGCAAGTATGGCCTGTTGTGAAGTTGTTTGGTTGCGAAAGCTCTACAGTAAGTTGTTTGGGCATGTGCTAGATACCATTGTTATCTTGTGATAACCAGAGTGGGATTCGTCTTTCTGAGAATTCCGTGTTCCACGATCGATCCAAGCATATTGATATCAAGTACCACTTTATCCGAGATATGGTATAGCGAGGCATCGTAAGGCTCAATCATATAGGAACTGATGAGCGGATATTCTCACGAAGCCCCTGTGGAAGGTCAAGTTCCTAACCTTCCGTGAGAAGCTTGGAATCGTGGAAAGACCCTATCTCGAGGGTCTTGATTGAGTTGGACTATGAGCTCTGGGAGCTCCAGAGGGCTTGGGGATAGCTTCTTGGAGCTATAAGCACATACGAGGCTAGGCTTGCCGAACCTTGTTGTGCTTCTGCCCCACCATTATGATATTGAGTTGGTTTGCATCTCTCTGATCTGTACCCCTCACGCATTCTACCCATGGAGTTTCGGACTCATGGAAAGTACCTCTCATTTGGCAAGACCGATGGACGCATTGGAGATTGTCATACTCTCTATGTCTAGGATGGCACGTGTCCAACACCTTGATCTGGGATCAAGTATGATAAGGTTTTTACCTCTAAACTGACTTCGGGTCAGTAAACTAACTTCGAGTTAGTAGGAGACTCTTTTGAGTCCAAGAGAGGTTTTTACCTCTAAGCTGACTTCGGGTCAGCTGTGTGTGATGTCTTTGTGACTCGCATTTTTTTTTCTATCTGAAATAAAGAGCCAACAAAGCAAGTTACGGCAGGATGACGCACGATGTTTGGTAAAAGTACATGATGGTACTGATGATGGCACTTGTGGACAGATGGAGTTCTCCCTAGTTGAGAGGGAGTGTTAATTTTGGGCAACTACATCCAAACTCCATGTTGCACTGCTCGTATGACGATGGTCATATTTTTGTTGGATTCCTCTTTCGGAGAGGTGCAAGATTGATCTAAAGATCATCTTGATCAGATAAGTAGAACATTTATTTTGAATTTATTTTCCACATGTGCAAGGTCGGCCAGATTTGTAATGTAGGCTCACATGCCTAATAGATATATCACACACCCTCACTTATGGATATAAATTGGAGAGACTTGGAGGTCATTTGCTCATCATCTCATCACACATTCTCTCATTGTGATCTGACTAGTTCGATAGCCTTTGGAGGCCTCTTTCCCCTCACACGTGTGGAGCGAAGCTGCTATTTTTGCAGATCTGTCTAGGGCTTTTTGTTGCAGCATTGACCAACGTTGACCATGGTCAACCCTTGGTCATTTGACCTTCGACTTCTACCAAAAATCTGATTTTAGGAGGTCGTACACTTGGGCACTAAAATCGATGAATTCCAGGTTGTTTGACCAAAGCCCTAATTTGTTGCGTTGACTTTTCTGCTGCTGCTTGCGTTGACTAGTGATGAGCTGTCTTTGAGGGTTGTGGGTGTGACACATGAAGGATTCGCTGACCGAGAAAGACTTTGTTGGTTGAAGCATCCCATTGACTGTCTTAACGCAAAAATATCTCACATCTTTGTTGGACAAAAGGAATTGTAAATCTGATTTATATTTGGCTTAACAGGTGTTCTTTGCCCCCGCTCCTATTTTTACTCGTGATCGAAGGTCTAAGTCAGTTGATTCTAGCTGCTCAACGAAGAGGAGAGGTTAAAGGTATTGAAGTAGTTGTTAATTTGTTCATCACTCATCTCTTGTTTGTAGACGACATCCTCTTGTTTAGTGATGGGTCGCGAGGGGATATTGAACAGCTGAAACTCTCTTGATTTGTTTCTCAAAGCCACATGGATGTGCATCAATGCTTAGAAATTCATAATTGCTCACGAGTGTTTCAGGATGGCAGAAATAAACCGTGTGCTCATTGTCCTTCCCTTTGAAGCAAAACCTATGATGGAGAGCTTCAAATATCTGGGTTTCCATCTCAAAATTGATAGTTATAGAAAACATGATTGGAAATGGTTATTGGCCAAAGTTGAAAAACGAATTATGGCTGTCGAGGGCTAGCAGATTGGTTTTAATTAAATCGGTTCTAATTGTTATTCCAGTTTATTGGATAGCTCTCACCAGGGTCCCAAAAGGAATATTTTGTCAAATCAGGAAGTTGTGTGGTCATTTTTTATGGGTGGCTTCGAAGGAGGAGGCAGTCCTTCCATGGATTGCATGGGATAATATAGCTCTCCCTAAGGCATGGGGAGGGTAGGGTATTAAGAATCTCCCAATTTTTGCATCTTCCCTTGCAGCAAAATCTGGGTGGTGCATATTATCAAAGGAAAAATTGTGGACTGCTGTGGTGAAAAGGAAACATATTGACCCGGTTCCTCTTGATGATTGGATGAGAAGTTTGGAAGAAAACTCCAAATGCATCTGCAAGGTCACTATATAGTCTTTTGGAATTATTGAAGATGGACTTGCTTGGCATATAGGGAATGGAGAAAAACTCAGGTTAGGAATTGATCCGTGGGTGGGATGTGGTGAAGAATATGTCCTTCCTCGAGAGCTAGTGGATTATCCCAATAATCAAGGTTACATCTTTCTAAATCAGATAGTGGCAGCTGAAACTTCAACACATTGACATCAAGATTGGAAAACAGTTGAGGATATCCAAATTGAGGCCCGATGGGGAGCTGCTTCGCAAAACTATATCAAAGAGTTGCAACGCACGAATGTTCGAATTAGGGATAGCCCAGATGTTCTCCGTTGGGTTCGCACACCAACAAGCCTATACTCTCCAAAGTTTGGATACAATTATCAAATGGATAGGAGAGGTCGAGGGGGGCAGGCATGGTGGTGGAAACCATTGTGGAAATTAAAATGCCCAACAAAGTCAAGATTGTTCTTCTAGTGTCTTCTAAAAAACAAAGTGCCTGCCTGGGACAATCTCCAGAAAAGGAACAAGCACGGACCTGGCAAGTGTATATTGTGCAAAAATGCAGAAGAATTAGTTAGCCACCTGTTTTTAAATTGTCCTTTTATTGTTAAATTTGGGAGGCTACTCTAAGTTTACTGGGGATTAGACAAAGCTGGAATGGTTTAGATATATTGGAAGCTTGGCAAAAATGGTGGAACTTAGCCCATGACGAACATCAGAGAAATATTCCACCAATTATTGCTTGGGGTATTTGGTTGGCTAGGAATAAAGGCATCTTCCAAGACTCCCCTTTGTCAGCTTCACCAATTGCAACAGAATGCGTAGCTATCTTTGCTTTAATTCTTGATACCCCATCTAAACAGTCTACACAGATTATAAGAGAAGAACAAATCAGACCTCACATCCCTTGGGCATATTTCCACAGAGCATCTGATGTACAAAACAAATGTGGGGCGGGAATGGTTATTCACCTAAATGACCATAAACTCTTAAAAGCTTCAGTTGGACCTGCTTTCTAAGGAGGGTCTGCAACAGTTTGTGGGCATATGGCGCATATCAGAAGTGGAAGAGAGGAGGATTCGTGTGTCAAATCAGCAGCCTTACATTAGATGATCTTTCTACTTACCTTGTGCTATGACCCGCATGTCAAACCAGGAGGTAACTCCTCAAACTCAGAATATGTATTAGCTGAAGAATGTACATGCTTTTATAGATGGGAGGTGAGGCTATTGGGATTCATCTCCCAATGACTCTTGGCCTTCCTTATTTCCTAATATTAAATAATATACAAAAATACAAATGCACACCCATCCATAGGATTAGGTGTCAACATTCCCCCCTTTAATCCGAAGGGATGCTGGTGAGTCCAAGCATCGATCTGAACTTTTCAAACTTTTCTCTTCCAAGTGCTTTGGTGAAGATGTCAGCAGTTTGCTCATTTGTGGAACAATGATGTAGATGGATGGTTTTGGCCTGAACATGATGTCGAATTAGATGGTACTTTGTATTGATGTTCTTTGTTCGATCATGGAACTTTGGGTCCTTGGCCAACTTTATTGCAGAAGTGTTGTCGATCATGAGTGGAGTGGAATACATTTGTTTTATCTACAAATCTTCCAGGATCTTCCGGAGCCACACAATTTCTTTTGTTGCTTCAGCTGCTGCAACATATTCTGCCTCGGTCGTGGAATCTGCTGGAACTGACTGTTTGCGTGATCTCCATGAGACAGCTCCTGATCCAAGACTCATGGTGTAACCTGTAGTAGACACCCCTGTTTCTTTGTCGCCATCAAAGTCTGAATCAGAGTATCCGATCAAGCTGAAGTCGCCTACCTGTGTATATTTGAGTTCAAAGTCTTGAGTCCCCTTCAAGTACCTTAACACTCTTTTTGCAGCAGACCAATGTCCTTCACAAGGTTTTTGCATGAACCTTGAGAGGATTCCAACAGCAAATGAAATGTCAGGTCTGGTGGTGGTCAGGTAGATAAGACTTCCTACAAGCTGCCTATACTTAGTTGCATCCTCAAATTCCTTCCCTTCAATAGATGTGAGCTTCAAGTTTTGTTCCATTAGAGTGGTTAAGGGATTACAGTCATCCATGCCAAATTTGTTCAAGAGATCTCCAATGTACTTCTTTTGAGAAAGAAATATGAATTTAGGATGTTGAATTATTTCAATACCCAAATAGTAATGAACATGACCCAAATCAGTCATTTCAAAACCTTTCTTCAACTCTTTCTTCATGGATGCAATATAGCTCTCATTGTTTCCTGTTATTAAAAGATCATCTACATATACCACAAGATATACAACTGTTTTTCCAACTTTCTTAACAAACAAAGTTGCATCATCAAGATCAAAATGTTTGAAATCAAGTTTCAAAAGATGCTCGGTCAATTTCTCATACCAAGCTCGTGGTGCTTGCTTGAGGCCATACAAGGATTTTACAAGTTTGCAAACTTTGTGTTCTTGACCATTTATCACAAATCCTTCTGGCTGGGACATATAAACTTTCTCCTTTAGATCTCCATTCAAGAAGGTTGTTTTTACATCCATCTGATGGAATTTCCATCCATTCTGAGATGCTAAGGCAAAGAGAGTCCGGATGGTGGTCCATTTTGCTGTGGGAGCAAAAGTTTCTTCATAATCGACTCCTTCTTTCTGTGTGAATCCTTTTGCCACAAGCCTGGCCTTGTGCTTGTCAAGTGAGCCATCTGCTTTGTACTTGTTCTTGTAGACCCACTTACAGCCAATTGGTTTCGTTCCCAAAGGCGGATCAACCAGCTTCCAAGTGCCATTCTTTATCAAGGCATCATACTCCTTCCGCATCGCTTCTTTCCATTCATCATGAGAAGCGGCTTCTTTGAAGGAAGTTGGTTCATGATCTGTAGACAAACTCAATTCACAGTTATAAGCAATATCCATATCAACAGGGGAATCAGAATTATCTACATCACCTTCGATTTCTTGAGTGGAACTTCTTGTTCCTGTTTTTCCAACCTCATCAGATGAACATTCTCCAATGTCTTTGTCAGCCATTTGGGAGGACCTTTCTGAGATGGCCTAGGCTGGTCATTTGACTGAGTTGGGATTGATTCAAGATTCAATCTCCCAATTCTGTCAATCACATCATCCAATGTGTCATCCGTGGTTGTTTCTTCATGTGGGGGAGAGAGTGTTTCAGGACATGATTCCACAGTTTGATTCAATATCGGAATCCCCCCTTCAAGATGTGGAATCACATTATCAAATTCTTGGAAGGACTTTGCATGTGTGAATCTATCTAGGCGATCAAGTTGCCGCTCAACAACCTTGTCACTCTTGGAAGATTCAAGAAATATGACATCTCTTGCTATCACAAACTTCTTATTTGCTTCATCATAGAGACGATATCCTTTGGAGGTATTGTAGTACCCCAAGAAGATACATTTTCTGCTTCTAGCACCAAGTTTGTTCCTTTGACCCTTGGGTATCAAGGCATAACAGGTGGACCCAAAGACCCTGAAATGCTTTACCGAAGGAATATGGCCATGCCACATTTCAAAAGGAGTTTTGTTTCTAATTGAACTTGAAGGACACCTATTCTTTATGTAAACAGCACATAGAACTGCATCAGCCCAAAACATCAATTTTACATTCTTGAAAAATAACATGGAGCGGACCATATTTAAAATGGTTCTGTTCATTCTTTCAGCTACACCATTCTGTTGTGGATTATATGGCACAGTGGTTTGATGTTTGATTCCATGTTGACGAAGATAATTTTCAAATTTGTTTGAAGTGTATTCTTTTCCATTATCAGTACGTAGAGAGCCAATATGTGTTTGTGCATCATTTTCAATCCATGCATGAAAATTCTTGAAAGTTTGAATAGCATCAGACTTATTCTTCAGTAAGTAAATCCAACACATTCTGGTGTAGTCATCAATAAATGTCATCATGTATTTGTTTCCATTTGCAGAAGCAATAGGCATAGGGCCACATAAATCTGAATGAACAAGTTCAAGTTTTCTATGTGCTCTCGAGTGTGAATCATGAAATAGCTGTTTGCTATGCTTTCCTAGAATACAAGCATCACATTCCTTAGGTTTTCTAGGAATTGTAGGCAGTCCATCAACACCATTTTTCTTCAACAAACGAAGGCTGTCATAGTTTAAGTGTCCAAATCTAGCATGCCATAAAAGACTTGATGGAAATGTACCTTCATCATGATGTGAACTGAAAGCAAAGTTTTGAGCATGAGCAGATGAACCTTTCAGCTTCAAAAGTCTCCCTTCTTCTATTCCCTCCATGACAAGGGAGTGATCTGATGCTTTTCTGACCTCTGCCTTGCCATCAAACAAGTGAACTGAGTGTCCTTGCTGCCGGATTTCGATCAGGGACAGCAAGTTTCTCTTCAACTCCGGGAGGTATAGAACCTCATGTAGGATATGATCTGGAAGACCAGGCAGTTTAAGCCTGACTGTGCCAAGCCCTGATGGCTTGAGTTTGGATTTATCTGTGAAATATACTGCTCCATCAACTTTGTCAGTGAATTCTTCCAAAAAATCTTTTCTAAATGTCATGTGACATGTTGCTCCTGAATCTAGCAACCAATCATCTCTCCATGAAGTAAATGAAACATCAAATAGGTTTTCAGTTACTCCATTGTTACAATGTGCTAGAACAGAATGAGCTGATTCAACTGGTTTACCTTTGTCTTTGTCATCTATTTTACCTCTGTCTTGATTTGTTTGCTGCTGAGCTTTAGATTGTTTGCCCCCCTTTTCTCTGAAGTTTCTTCTTCGTCTTCTGTCTTCTCTTCCTTTGGATGGACCTGAATCATGTCTCTTTTCTCTCTGTGCCAAGTAGGCAGCCTCTTTAGAAGATGAAGGGACTGTCATCTTCTTTTGAAGGAGGAGAGAAAAAAACTTTGCTGGAAAATGTACTCAGTTTAAAAGGACAGAAACTCTTTTTGCTAAAACACTGAATTTAAAAAACACAAGCTCTTTGCTAAGAGACTGAAAAAGACAGAAACACTTTGCTAGAAACTGAATTCTGCACAAAAAAAATATATAATTTTTTTTTTGTTTGGGAAAAAAAAAATTTATGATTGTGGAGGGGCGGTATTATGAAATGGGAGGGTGATATGGAGGGGAGCAGTGTGAAAGGGGGTATGTAATGTATGAAGGGCGGTATGGAGGGGTGGAAATGTAGAAGAGGAAGCGGTATTTGAAAGGGGCGGTAGTATTTTAAAGGGCAAACAGTGGTGTTATGAACAATGTATATGGTAGAGTGTTATAAACCATATAAAACACAGCGTGGGAGGCGGATTAAAAGTTGGGCACGGATTAAAAGGTGGTATTGCATATAACACAGCGTATTACATGTCAAACCAGCGGATTGTAATTTGAAACGTAATGAAGGGGCGTGGTATGACAGTGCTGGTGGAGAATAGTATTACAAACGCGTGAGTTATATGAAGGGGCGTGGTATGACAGTGCTGGTGGAGAATTTATAAACGCGTGAGTTATATGAAGGGGCATATTCGAGCAGTATTGAAATTGGAAAGGGCGTAATTTATGCAGGACAGGCAGCATTGTGACTGCAGCGTTGAAATATATGACAGGCAGCGCTGGTGGAGGGCCGACAGGTCACGTATATGACAGCGTTTATATATCAGTGGAAAGGACCGAACGTATATAACAGCGTTTATATGGAAGCGTTGGTGCAGAGAGGTGAATTATATGACAGCGATATATACAAAGGAGGGGCACTGTTGATATTATGAGGGGAGTAAATGGAGATACCGTGTAGTGGAATGTGATATCTCATAGGTATATATGCGCAGGAGGAGGGCGTAATGCAAGTAGGGGAGGCGGTAGCGCAGAGTTATGTAATGACAGTGTGTGGGGAGTAGTAATGACAGTGCGTGGGGAGTAGATGTGAGGGAGAGGGCGGTGAGTCGATGGGGAAATGTAAATCGCTGTATGGAGAATGTAGCAGTGAGGACGGAGTGTGGAGAGGCGTTGGGTAGGTAAGGCGTTGGGAGAGTGCGTAGATGTATGCAGAGTGAGGGCGCTGGAGATGGTGAGTCGATGGAGGAGGCCCAAAAGGTCGTCACAAAAAATTTTGAAATGGAATCTGCAGAATGACAGAGCCTGCAATTTGCAGATTGACAGAGGAGCCTGCAGTCTTCAGGAGCTGCAGGAGCTGGAGCTGCAAATGTCAGGGATATTAGAGAAAAAAAATACAGAATAACAGTCTAGCAATTAAGAGCAGCAGAAAACTATTAATAAAATTGACTGAGCAAAGGAGAGGGAGTTACACCACAGGCAGAAATGCCAATGTGGAGCTGGCTCTGATACCATGTCAAACCAGGAGGTAACTCCTCAAACTCAGAATATGTATTAGCTGAAGAATGTACATGCTTTTATAGATGGGAGGTGAGGCTATTGGGATTCATCTCCCAATGACTCTTGGCCTTCCTTATTTCCTAATATTAAATAATATACAAAAATACATATGCACACCCATCCATAGGATTAGGTGTCAACACCGCATATGTTTTACTTCATCCTTTTTCTGTTGGTTCTTCATATCAGATATTGACATGTTTATGTTTTTTGGTTTCAAATAAAACTCTTATTCATATTTTTTTGGTTACTGTACACAGTGGCACTAAAAACATGGTTATTTTTTATATGGGTCGTTTTCTCCGTAATGGGGAGGCCAAGCTATGATATTATGTTTGTAACTAGCTAAACTGATCCTGAGTAGCAAAGTTTTTGATTTTGTTGTTACTCAGTCATCGTAGTGTTTTCTGCTTTATAGTGGGATCACATTTTCAAGAACGCTTTTTGCATCTACTACTGTAACTTTTTATTGTCTTAATAGAAAGTTCAATTTTTCCCCAGAAAAAATAAAAATAAAACATAAAACATAAAAAAGGTCGATATATATGGTGAGGTGCTGCAATATAATTGTGGTACTTTATATTGTGTTGGAAACCTATTTTAAAACACCAAAAATGATGCTCTCCATATTTGTGTTGGCATTGAATAAGTGTGAAGAGCCCATTTAAATTATATGTTTTGGTTTTTCAAGAACGTATGAAGTATGTCGGTATTATATGGAGTATATGAATGATGAGTGGTGTATATATGAGTCCTCTTTTAAAAGAAGCCATGGTATATAATAGATAAGAAGCATATATATTTTCAAGGTTGTGGGCATGAATAGTTGGTATGTCACATGAGAGCAGGTTGAAATATGTTGAGTTCCTTGGTATGAAAGTATGATGCTATGTACGGTATGCTATATGAATTATAATATGATGGAGAAATATTAATGTATTTCTGAATACATCAACCTTTTGTTGCAATTGTTCAAATTATTTTGAGGTCAAAACAAATCATATTATGCATTCACTCATATTCATTGTGGGAGTAGTTCTCACTAGCAAGGAGTACTACCCTTAGTGGTCCCGAAAGATAAAACACACCTTCATTTTCAATGAGTTGTGAAAAGGGGTTTGTGAAGGAGGAGACAATGCACCTGAAAATCCCACTTCAGATAAGCAGCTTGCCATTTGAGAAAACAAGAACAGCAAGGCCTATGCCTTGATTGTAACATCAATAAATGAAGAGGTGAGTCAACATATTTCGCCATTTTCAAATGCTTTTGAAGCCTTAAAGAATTTGAAGGAATTGTATGAGTCATACTCTGAAATTGAAGTTGTTCAATTGATGATCAAGTTTGTTTAGTCTTGAATTGAAAAATGATGACACTATTGCCTTATCAGAAGAAAGATCCATTATGTGTGACATAAAATACACTGGTGTTGAAATAGAGATTCCTCTCATAGCTTATGTCAAGGAACTATATCCTACCTATTCACTTTATCTTGAGTCATCACAAGCAAGAGGAAACCTTAAGTAGATTACCTCCCTTGAGAAGAAGTTTGCTGAAAGCGAGAAGGCTTTTGGCAAGAAGACAGCTCCTCAGTACACTGAAGAAGTTGCGTGCCTTGCCCAGAAGGAGAAGAATCATGCACAAGATTCTTCTAGAGGATGAGGTGGCCGAAGAGGAAGAAAAGAGGAATTTTAGAGGCAAGGTGGGCAGACAGTTCCAAGGAGAATAGTATGATCTTCAATGCATACGATGCAATAGAGATGAACATGATGCTTCCACGTGTAAGCTGCCTTGGGATAGAATTGAGAAGGAAATAAATGAAGGAAAAGGTAAAACACCTGACAAAGGGAAAGGTAAAGCACCCGAGTCCGCTCATTATGTTGTGGCACATTGCAACATTGGAGCAACTGAAGACTTATTCAATGTTTCACTTGCTTCATGGAAAGATTATTAGTTGCTTGATTCAGGAGCAACTTGCCATATGACTTTCAGAAGAGATTTCTTTGAGGAATTCACTGACAATGTTGATGGAGCAGTATACTTTGCAGACAAGTCAAAACTCAAGCCATCAAGGCTTGGCACGATCAAGCTCAAACTGCCTGGTCTTCAGAGTTTCTTTTACATGATGTTCTGGTCCCCTTCAACAGTGATCTGGACTATCCGGTGTTAACCCATAGACCTGGATAAACAGATACAATAAGCTCAGCTGCCTTTTCCAAGGTTCCTGCTATTCAGAAATGTGGTCTTGTCCTCGGCACGCCTTTAGAACAGTTCATGACTGGCTTGTATGCTACAGTTGGAGTTCATTTGATTCTTTGTAGTAGTTCATAATCTTAGGGGCCAAATAAAATGAACAGTGTGAACTTGCTGTCTCAGAAAGCCCACCACAATTGTCTCAAAAACCCTCCGAAACTATTGTCTCGGGAAACCCTGAACTCAAGATGCCAACGAAAGTCAGCCTCAGGAGAGCGCCAAAGTCTGCATGTGATCTGGGTCTGCGGCCATGTGCTGCATCCTGCAGCCTGGGTCTGTGCCTCTGAGCTGCATTCTACAGCCTGGGTCAGCGGCTCTGTGCTACGGCCTGCAGCCCAGAATCTGCTCCTTTGAAACAAAATTTGTTGCCCACTTAACAAATAAAAAATAGCTTCAGACCAATGATGTCTCAGATGTGCAATTTGCTCCGGGACAATAACCTGTCTCAGATCCTCAGGTTCAAAGAAAAACAGAGACAAATTGATCCAATCCAATGATGATCAAATGATTCTAACTCTCTTGTATTTATAGATTTCCTTGTGGGGTTTCTCCCCCTTAATTTATTGAGCGAGGTTCATAACAAACCCCAACTTTGGGATTTTTGCCCCAATTGCCCCAAAACTTGCGCTCTGCTGCCCAAACATTGAGTATTTTGGGGTTTCCCCTTTATCAAAGACTATAGCCTACAGGGATTGATAGGCTACTTCGTCCATTTTCCAATTAATTCCTCAGGGACATTACAGTCCCCCCTTCACGACATTGCTTGTCCCCAAGCAATGATAGATCTGGGTGCAGCAAAATTTTCCCTTCCAAAAACTCTTCCTTAGCCTTTATAACTTCCTTTACCTGATAATTAACATGCCGGCAGGGTCATCATCACGCCATAGCTGTTGTTTTCACTTGTTTCATCATAAGTGAATTATGGGCAAAAGATACAGCTGTAAGTCTTTAGAAACAGTTTGTTGGTTTTGGATCGTCCCTTAAGTAGTGAAACCTTTGCAATATTTTCCACATATTGTCCATGTTTTGCTGCTGGCTCCTTGTCCCTTGAAGGTGACTTATTTCCAATTTTTAGGGTGTTGTCTTCTAGGCATGGCTGCCGTTGAAATTCTTCAGCCCTGTGTCAGAGAATAGAAATCTTGAAGCCGTTTGTCTTCAACAAGAATGATTTGGCAACCTTCATAATGACTTCCTGACCTTGCAGTGGGCTGAAAATCATCTTATTTCCAAGGATCAGATATTCCCTTCCTGTAATTTCAGTCACCCCAATATGTATTTTTGTTGTTGAGCACCTTTTCCATGTCCCTTGAAACGCCCCTTGGGTATGACCTCCATTTGTTGGGTTGTGACAATTTGGGGACCCCCACAAGTCCTGCCCCTTAGCACTACCTTACTATCGTTTGGATCTGAAAATTCCATTTCCTGAAGCAACAAAACTGTAGGCTTGTTGACTTTAATTGTAAAAATACACACGAGGTATTTTGTAATAATAATTTATTATATAAAAATGTATAAGTGGTGAGAAATGTTACAATGAGGGCTTGCTTATATACCTAAGCAGGTGCCCTTTCAGGAAAGGACATGTCCATTGAGACATGCCTCTTCATTAGCTAATCGTTAATTAAATATAACTATGATTACTATTTATTTACTTATATTCATGTTATTTTTATATAATTTATATTCATTACATTGCCCCACTCTTCAAAAAGCTTTGTCCTCAAAGCTTTAATTGCTAACAATTCCTTCACTTTCCCACGTTATTTTGGCAAATGTAAGTCTTCAGTAATATTATCTTGGAATCAACATTTATCTTTCTTTTTTTATTATTATTAATATATTTATTATAATTATATTAATATATATCTTCATTTTTTTTAAAGTTACTTTATAAAATTTATCATAATATAACTTTATGATAATAAAGTTACACTACAATCATTTTATAAAAACTTATAATTTTCTTAATTTGTAAGTCCTTTGGTACCATCGTACGGTCGTGTCTTTCTATATTGGTTGCTTTTTGGTAGTTTTCATCAAACCTTCGTACAAATCATCTTAAACATATCTCCTCCCACGTGCTGCACAGAGCAGAGGTCAAGCCATGACGGAGGTCGTAGTTGATGCCTTTGATAAGCTCTAACAATCTCTGCCACAATAGTTCCAGTCTCACCCCCAACGTCAGTCTCTACCACAATGGTTCCAGTCCCGCCCCCAACGTCAATCTCTGCCACGACGACTCCAGTCTTGAAGCCTTGGTATTTGGACAGAATAACATTCTTCACAATTCTGGTGTTGCAGGCCATGTCGTTGTTGAAGAAATTATTTACATCAAGATGATTAGAGGCATTGGACAAGATCTTTGCACCGTTGGCCTTCTTGAAGGCAACGCCCCCGTCGACCACGCACTCCTTGAAATGGTGCCCTTCTTTTGGGAAAAATCCTGAGTCAGCAACACCTAGGTGCAGGTTCTGCACAATACATCCACACCAGCTGACGATGTGCATAGTTCCAAACCCATCTCTTACATCAGTGCCCACAAGAAGCTCCAACTCTAAACCTCGCCGAAAAATCGTCATTTTTAAATTTTCCTCCTCATCTTGCACCCCATCATCGGGACTTTTGCAAGCATTTTCAATATCACAAAAACTAGTAATCGGCTTCCCATCTATGGCTAATAGCATGTCCCCTTCCAAAGTATGCTGAGCCCTTAATCCAGCCAATAACTCTTTACTTGTAACACATGTTGTCTCACAAGATCCTTTTCCTCCAACTTTCGAACCCATTCCTCACGTAATCTAGAGAGACTGGCTCTGGTAAGTGAAACTGTAGAAAGTTTCGCTTCCAAAGTACAAATAAGTGGCATCTGTCCTCTAATTCCATTTATAAGCAATGGCCCCCCTTCAGCTCCATTTATAATGTTGTGTAGCACCTTGGTAACAATATAAATTGGAATACGCCCCCACAAGAAAATGTATTTTACTGCCATAGTTATCATCGTCACCATCACCATCCTCGTCGCCATAATCATGCACCTTGGTTTTCTCATGTTTAGAGAATCTGCTCCATAATGCCTGAACTCTCCCCTGCTCATCTGCTAGTACACTAGAATATTTAACTCCGAAATATCCATCTAATTTGACCTCCATATTAATTTTCCTATAAATGGGATAACAATGCAATTGTAGGATGAAGCTTGTAAGTTCCAATCCAACCCAACAAGATATATTGCATCACCTTTACGCAAAGCAAGTTCGGAAAGAAGAACAGTTGCAGGCACTGCTGCAGCCCCAGATGGACCTAGTGCCGCAACATCATATGATACTAATGCATAATTGTGTACAGGGTATAGAAAAACAACATCTCCAACTATCCTAGTTGTGTTACCAGCAAATGTCAGGTTAACATCTGAAACAAAACGGGTATTGTGTACTTGTCAATGACAACTATTCCCATTGTTTTAGAATGATATATAATCACCCTCATTCCAGAAAAACTCTTAGCATGCACACCGTCAATAACGGCACATGGTGGTATATCTGTCTCAACCATCACAAGTGTTGGCTCAATGACTCTCTCAGCATTAGAAACAAATGTTAGGAAATCATAGCTACCAAATAATTTCCTTGGAATTTCTGGTGGTTGGATTGTCGTATCTTTGGAAACATAAGACTCATTTTCTAATTGTTGCCTAGTATTTGGAAAAATCTAACTCCATTACTTCCCCTTCTTTCTCATAATCCACTTTTTCCTTTTCAAATATGTCATCAATGTCTTCTTTTTCCACATTTTCCTCTTCGTCATCATCTTCATTTGGATCATCATCTTGATCTATATCATTCTCATCCACATCAAGACCAACTTCATCTGGATCCTCGTCTTGATCTATATCAGCTTCATCTTGTTATGTTTCTTTATTGTCGCTATCATCTTCCTTATTACTGATTTCCGCATAATTCTTCTTAAAACATGTAGTAACGTCTGCACATGATTTTTCTAATTGCTGAAGTTTTTCTCAAATTTTTCTAATCTGCTCAATTTCTTCAAGATCTACATGTAATGGCATATTGTGTGGTAAACAACATTCAAAGGCTCGTAAGATTATATTGTGTGAGATGGCTCCGATACCACTGGAGCAACAAAATTGTAGGCTTGTTGATTTATTGTAAAAATACACAAGATGTATTTTGTAATAATAATTTATTATATAAAAATGTATAAGTGATGAGAAATGTTACAACAAGGGCTCTCTTATATACCTAAGCAGATGCCCTTTCATGAACGAACATGTCCATTGAGACATGCCTCTTCATTAACTAACTGTTAATCAACTATAACTATGGTTACTATTTATTTACTTATATTCATGTTATTTTTATATAATTTATATTCATTACATTTCCATTGCTTGGTAGTTCATTACGAATCTTCCGAGCAAGTACAACCATTGCACTCCCAACAACACATTAGTATCTGCTAATTCAATTCCCTAAAAATCATCAATAAGTGTACACTTACCTAATGTGACACTCAAACGTGGAACTACCTTTGTGCATGTCATATGATATCCATCAACTGCCCTCACTTCAGAGCCCTCAAATTTATGGGCAGGGATGCCCTCCTTACCACTACGGTTGCATCAATAAAGTTGTATGTTGCTCCACCATCTACCAATGATATGATTCATTGCCCTTGTATAGCACCCTTGATTCTGAATGTGTGATTTAGGAACTCCTGTGAGAGCGGCGATAGTACCTCCTTAATTCTCAGAAGTGACTTCCTTGCTAATTTTGGGGGTGGTGCTTTCGCAAAAATGATAAGCTCCTTACTTGGTGGTTGTGTAGTATCACCCTCATTGTCACTATCGGGCAGTACTACAATGTAGTGAATCTTTCCCTTTCCCAAACATCGGTGACCGGGTTCCCATGGCTCCTTGCAAGTGAAACAAAGCTTCTTTCTTCTAAGCTCGTTTCGAGTCTCTTCATCCAAAAAATCCTTCTCAGTTTCATTGTCCAGAGATATCTTCTCGCCCATGTCTTTTGGAGGGACTTGTGGCATGGGTGGAGTTTTCACTTTTGGTGTTGCACCTCCTATGGTGTGGTAGGATTAAAAGCTTTGACCCATCCGCATAGTGGTTCAGCTAGACCTTCTACGAAGAGCATGACCCATCTCTACTCCAAGAAGCTTGTTACCATGACTATTGTCCGCTCGAATTCTGCAATGTACTCATTTGGTGTACCTTGTCTGTTTGATTTGTGCCAACTCTCTAAAATGTATGCCAAGATCCCTTCAATCAAAATGCTCTATCATTCATTGGGTGAAGTCCATATAAGATGCTATGTTGGAGTGTCCCAAGGTGACTAGTTTATGGCATCACCAATCGTACGCTTCCCCTTCCAAACGTAAAGTCGCAAATTGAATAGCATATGTTTCTTGCATGGGATTAAGTCGAAATAGGGGTCCAACTCTTGTACCCAAGCCCTTGTTTATCATTTTAGTGACCCATCAAAAGAGGTAATGATTACTTTCCCACCTTGCGCATCAAATCCAGATTTGGTTGTTCAGTGGGTGCATATGTTTCTTGCATGGGATTAAATCAAAAATAGGGGTCCAACTCTTGTACCCAAGCCCTTGTTTAGCATTTTAGTGACCCATCAAAAGAGGTATGAGCAACTTTCCCACCTTGCGCGTCAAATCCAACAAAATCTTGACTTGACATGCTATGTTTTTTTCTATCTTATGTTAATGCTTAGAGGGTGATATTAATGACAAAGATCCTGATTTTACAACAAGACTAAAAAATAAGACATTTCTCTTGATGGCAAGAGGCCCAAGCATTCGCTATAGATAAAAAATTTACTTGTCTTTTCTAGTTTCTAGTAGTTTTTATAATTGTTGACTCTTTCATATTTATTATGATATTTTTTGTAAACAAAATATGACAATTTAAGTTTGAAGTTTGAAGTTGGCAATTATAACTCATTGCGAATATGATGCTTCGTGAAAGTTGAAAGTTGTTTCATTTCATTTCATGTTAGATATTCTTTGTTGTAATGGTTACACTCAGCTTACAAGTACAACTTTGGTGATCAATGATGATAAATGTTATATATTGAATTTTGAAAGCTTGAAACTTCAAGATTGATGAATCATGAGACTCAATATGTTGTATGTTACTAACTTGTGGACATGGTTGATGAAGATTATAACTTCTCATTGATTGGTGTTATATGGTTCAATCTATGTTTTTATGCTTTTTTATATCTAATTCATCATTCTACATGCTTTTGTTGACATATATGCATCAAAATATTAAAATATATATATAAATATATGTATATAAATTCACTCCCGAACCAGGAGCTTCTGAAAATGTCACTCCCGCTCCCGCTCCCGCTCCCAAGTAACCTTAGTCCATCTTGTTCTACCACTCACTGACTGTCCAAAAACCTAGGAAGTAAGGGTTTTGGTTGCTTCCATTGGTTGCCCTGGCGTTACAATGTGCAAAAGTAGTAATGGGTCCCGGATTATGGCTATTGCTTCCTTCAACACTAAGCTTGTTACCAAAATTCAATATGTTATCATTATTACCAGCAATGTTTGAATTTCCTATGAGCTAGGCAAGTAGTTGAGTTAATTGTTGTAGTCCTTGAGCTAACACTTGGGCTATCTCTTGCTGTCCCTGAATTAACTGTTGTCCCCGTTATTATCCTTGTAATAACAAGTTTGTCATTTCTATCTGCCCTTGATTTAGTACATGTAAAAGATCCTTAGAATCTAATCCTCCCCCCTCTTCTCTATCCCCCATGGTTGTGTTGTCGTTAATTTTCTTTTTCAGGACTGTGATGTTTCTTGTATCTTCAAGAAGCATACAAAGCTCACACACTCAAAAGCTAGCAAGATTCCAACTACTACCTGGGTCTACAGCTCTGTGTTAATACACAGAAAACAACTTCAAATCAGTGATGTCTCAGATGTGTTGTGCCAACACCAATTCGATTCGCTCCAAGAGAATAACATGTGCCAGAACAAGGAGTGTGACTAGGTAGGGTGGGATCACCTCCACCAAAACTAGTTAAGAAGAGAAATGGATCTTAAAACAGACTCAAAAGAAAAACAAAGACAAATTGATCCAATCCAATGATGATCAAATGATTCTAACTCTCTTGTATTTATAGATTTCCTTGTGGGGGTTTCTCCTCCATAATTAATTGAGTCGGTTTCATAGCCTACAAGGATTGATAGGTTTACTCTGTCCCTTGGGCAATTAATCCCTTGGAGACATTACAAGCAACTACCAAGAGCACCACAAGATCCCTCAAGAGGGACAACCATGCTCAATCACCTCAAGACCACGAAAATAAGGTGTGTTGCCCATGCAAATATACATTTACTAGTCATGTTGTATGAGGGGTAACACTCATAAAAGCCATTCTCTCATCTCTGCCAATTTTTGAGGACTCAACTCTCCTGGCTCCCGTAGGCATCATGCAAACAATGGGCAAAGACATTCGGATTTTTCTTTGGCCAGGAAGCAAGACCACATGGAAGAAATATCCCCTCGTCAATAAGAAGAGAATGTGAGCCTTGTATAACTGGGAGGGTTTAGCAATACATGACCAATCTCGTATGAATTAGGCTCTAAGAGGCTAAGATAACATGGAGACTCATATCTAGCAAGCTAGAACGGTGGAAGTGATCAATAAAAAAATACCTCAGTCATAACGGATTAAGAAGTTTAGATGATCCACTCTCAAATTTGAAAGGACCACCTATATAGGGTCTTTATAGGGTCTCAACTATGTTGATCCAAACAAACATCTTGTGGGTACCTAGCAACAAAAAGACTATAGGTTTGTGGGAAGATAAGCTCATGGGCAAACACCCCTCCCTCACACTCATGAGAGAGCATGCACTCAACCCCGATAATCTACCCAAGGTGTCCAAGGAGCAGTCCTAATTGACCAAATCACTAGAGGTGCAAAAGGGTTAAGGACAAATGGGGAATTGTATTGTCAAGCAAAACCTTGCACCCAAATTGAACTTTTAGAAACAGCTCAAGGGGGGGTTGTCTACCTGAGATTAGATTCTTCCACTAGCTCATGGTGTAGAACAAGATTCTAACAACATAAAATCTTGGTAAGTGTGGCATTCAAGGTCCCACGAGATGTGCTCTATGCTAGTCAGCTAAAGAAAAGGATATTCATCTTTACTTAGACTACACCTTCACCTATCAAGTTTGGTATTATGCTCATGAGGACCTAGGAATACAAGAGAACATTCTTAAGATGGGAGGTATTTAATTCTTTTAGAGAAATGTCAAGATCCTAACTACGAAACAATTGCTAGAATGGGAACAGATTCCCATTACAAAAAGTCTCTTATAAACTTTGGATAGCCATATATCGTGCTCAGTTTCAACAAGAAACCCATACTTCCCAAGAAAATAGTTGATCGCAAACAAACCCCCCTAGATGAGATGCTCTTCTCCAATGGAATTGGCTCGGCCTAACCCTCAACCTACAAGGTTCATGAGAGAAATTAGCTTTGCTCACTTCTTAACAACCTCTTACTAAAACTCCAATCCTAAAAAAGTAGCCAAGGAAAGGAAAAAAGTGTAGCAAAGTCGAATAAAGAAGTAATTTGAGGGATGAAGTGTTGAAAAGCGTAACTAGGTCCGTCTTCATGTTGCCTATGTAATTATCTATTTATGTAAAAAAGAAAACAAAGATAATAAAATGTATTTTTGGTGAATTTGCTTCATGGGTTTCATGAGCGAGATTTTATTATGTAGATAGACTTCTTGATGTCTATGAAGTTTTTATCTTCTAGGAATAAATAGAATTAAGGGTCTCATACATGAAGGATCTAGTCTAGGTATTTATGCTCCAAGACCTTGTGGAAGAACCTCACAAACAGCGCTCAATGCATTGATGAAAGACAAGCTTTAAAAACAGGAAAGAAACACCTTATCAACGCTGAAATAATACTTGTTCAAGTCGGCCTCAAAAATCATAGAACAAGTCGGCTTATTTACAAGCGGAAACAACTATTTATAGGAGCATGCAAATTTCAGTTTGGATAAAAAATTTCTGACAACTTCTGAGATTGAATGTGAGGTACAGAACTGAAGGATAATGCGGTAATCCCCATGCAAGAATCTGCGGAAAAGTCTGAATCTAATACAAGAATAATTGCAGACCTGTCTGAGAAAAAAGTGCGGATGAACAACAGGAAAAAGTGCGGATTTTTCCTTAAGAGAAATACGGATAGAAGAACAGAAATAAGTGCAGATATTTCAGGCAGAAGCAAGCTCGGAAATCAAGGTGTGCACAGTGACAGATTTGCAGATAGGTCTGTGAAGTATTGCAGAGCTTTCTAATGATAAAGATGTGGATATAAGAAAAGAAAAGGTGTGGATGGAAGAAAGAATCAGGCTCGGACTTGAAACAGAATAAAATGCAGATTTAAGTGTGGACAATCTAAAGAGATATCATATGCAGATTTGCACTGAACTGTATAATAGATTTAAGGAAGAAATAATAATGTGGATGGCCAAGAAGCTATTATATACAATGTTTATATAATAAAAGAAATATACGAAATTCTGAGACAGCTTGACATAGAAGAAGTAAAGTACAACATTCAAAGTGCAGATTTGCTGAAGTAAGTTCACTCACACAGTGAATCAAAAGAGATCAGTTTGAAAGGTGTGAAAAGAGACCGAGTTCTCTAGGTCAAGCCCAGAACAGTGCAGATTGCTGTTAAGGAGAAGAGTCGAGTTTTGAATTATCAGAAGAAGCTCTATCAAGGTCTTGGAAGCATATCTAGGTCAAGGGTCTGACTCTGGGTCATGGTGCTTGTCATTTGAAGATCTATAAGAAAAATTCTTTGCGGGTTTTCCTCTCCAAGAGGGAGAGGTTTTGCCTTGGCTCTAGGAGCCTAATTTCTATGTCTTGTGCATTTTGACAATTGACTTGATGAAAGACTAACTAAGCTAAAGAAAGAATGACATATGCAACTCAAGCAAGCTCACGAGTAATTATCAAGAAGAGAATTTGTATTAACCGACAAGCCTCCAAATTCTCAACATGGTATTAGAGCTAAGGTGCTAGAAAAAGCATAGAGACACTCAAGGATCAGATTTCATGGATGGCGTCAAAGCAAGGATTTGATTAGAAGAAAGGTCAGTCTTCCACAGTGAAAGAAATAAGACAGTATTATAGAACCATATTAAATGTGCCAGCAGATCGTTGAAGTATTGCCATCAAAAGCTTCAAGGCAAGTTACCTATCATCCTTGATCTTTCAAGGAAGCAGCAGAATATCCTCATAAATCACTATTCAAAGACAGCTTCAACCATCTTCAAAGTAAACAAGCTGGTAGAAGAAGAAAAGCATCTACTCAAGTAAGTATATCTATGACTTTATATGAATCTATTAAAATGTCTCCTTTGAAAGGAAAGAAACAAATTGCTTGGGATTTCAAACTTTCCATAGAAGACAAGGACAATGATGTCATGCCAAATTCATGAAGGGAGATATAAAAGCCCAAAGGATTCTTATAGAATCCATAAAAGACTTTATCATCTCCGATGTACAAAATCTAAAATCAAAGGAGTATATAAGAAATTAGTTGAGCTATTCTCTGTGAGTACTGGAGGAGAAGCAATCTCTATGATCAACTGCAGGAACTAGGAGAAGACTACAGTGGTGCTAAAAGTTCTATGAGAAGAATGGGAAAATTTCACTTCACAATTATACGGGAAGATAGAAGTCATACCATTCCACAATTTAGGGTCTCTATGTAAATAGAGGAAACAAGATTGAAAGCCAAAGTTGTTACAGGATCAAGTGAAGCAATCAAGCCTTTGCAGCCATGTCCAAGAAGAAAGGAAGATTCGGTAAGTTTTGATCCTCAAAGTAAAAGAAGAAATATAAACGAAGCATGATGCCTTGGATATGATGAACTTAGGCATTAAAATGGAAATTGTCGTTAATCTGAAAAAGGACAAGAGAAATAGAAAAGAAGCCCATGTCTCTGAAATGAGGAAAGAGCCTGATAAGAAAGAAGAAGCAAGGGATCTCCACTACGATTGAGATCATCTTCTCTTTTAAGTGATTTTTGTTGGTTATATGATAGGAAGCAGTTTAGCATCCTGATGAAAGCATGGTAGGAGCTCCTCTCTGATAACATTACTAATGGAAAGCAGTCATCAAGAGCAAGGGTCATCATGGAAACAAATTTATGGGATGTGATGACATATTGATGAAGCAAGCCAAGAGAATGAAACTCTTCATTCTTGAGAAATTGCTACAAGATGACTCAAGGGAAAACGGGTATGAGGTATGTATATATTTATATGCTAACATTGGATGTCGTGAAGTCATGTCATATGGTTGCAGGTAATGAACTTCTATATTTAGAAGTATGATCTATGGAGGAGTATATCTCAGTGCACGGACAAGATGAAATCAACATAATATGTCCTCATGAATATGAGGTGGTTGTATACGTATGATCTATGGAGGAGTATATCTCAGTGCACGGACAAGATGAAATCAACATAATATGTCCTCATGAATATGAGGTGGTTGTATATGAACAAGAAACTAGAAAGGTTGTAAGTTCTTGGGAATGGAGAATGCGCAGAAAGGAAGAGATCATGAAATGCAACCATGTCAAGAGGCAGTTATCATCTGGAAGCCAAGAAGATGTGACTAGGAGATCTTCTGGGAGTATATGTAGACTCTGACAGAAGTCTAGTAAATAGAAAGACCCTTGACAAAACATATCATTAGGAGATGTGTCAATCTATATGAAGGATGTCGATACCTACAGGAAGATGTCATGGTGAAAGATCATCACTAAGGTAACTTTTATTCTAAAAGTTCATATGAATATGTTTATCTGGATAAATATGTGCAAGGCTACTAATCATAAGAAAGGACGTCTGATCCTTGGGGATGATTAGAAGGAAAGCAGCATGGCATAACGGTGGACCAGATGAGGAAGACTGATGAATCACTTTCTGATAGTGGACATGACTCGTGACTGAAAGTGATGGATGATTTGTGCCCTGTGAAGCCAAAAGTTGAAGATTCCTCAATATCGAAATCCATGACATCGAGGGGAAGAAATCTTCATGAGTAGCTGAATTGCTGCTGCAGGACCCTGGTTGATGAGGAGCCTGGTGGTAAGTTTCTTGCTTGGAAGAAACTTGAAATATGTCCTTCCTGTGTTAAGAGGGAGTGATGTATGTGATTCTCTACTACATGTGTCATGCACGAGACCAGGACTAACAGCCGTAAGTCTTAGTGAAGGCCATGTGAAGAGAATGGATAGACACATCATTTTGGTCTTCACCTGGAAGACAGAATGGAGGATTGGGTAATCATCTGGCATTCGATACTCTTTGAGAATGAGATAGGGCATTCAAGATAAGAGTAGTCATGGACCGATATTCTTTGAGGGTTGGCTACCCAAGAGAAGAATAGTCCAAGAAGGTCACACTCTGGGAACACCTAGGTGGGGTATGTACCTTGGAGAGACAATGACTATGGTGTCTAATTAGTGACTATGGTGTCTAATTAGTCATGTGTCTCGCCAGCATTGTAGCCCATTGTCTTGTTGAGAGATGGGGCTGTTAGTCAAGGCCTTGCACTAGGACAATGCCGGTTGATATGATCCTATACAAATGCGATTACCAATCCGATTCTTCTTAAGAATTCTTCAATGTGAAAGTAACCATGTACCTGTATGAATACCTCCCTAGTTAAAAGGGAGTGTTGAAAAGTGTAACTAGGTCGGTCTTCATGTTGCCTATGTAATTATCTATTTATGTAAAGAAGAAGACAAAGATAATAAAATGTATTTTTGGTGTACTTGCTTCATGGGTTTCATGAGCGAGATTTTATTATGCAGATAGACTTCTTCTTGATGTCTATGAAGTTTTTATCTTCTAGGAATAAATAGAATTAAGGGTCTCATACATGAAGGATCTAGTCTAGGTATTTATGCTCCAAGACCTTGTGGAAGAACCTCACAAACAGCCCTCAATGCATTGATGAAAGACAAGCTTTAAAAACAGGAAAGAAACACCTTATCAACGCTGAAATTATACTTGTTCAAGTCGGCCTCAAAAATCATAGAACAAGTCTGCTTATTTACAGGCGGAAACAACTATTTATAGAAGCATGCGAATTTCGATTTGGATGAAAAAAATCGGACAACTTCTGAGATTGAATGCGAGGTACAGAACTGAAGGATAACACGGTAATCCCCATGCAAGAATCTGCGAACAAGTCGGAATCTAATACAAGAATAATTGCAGACCTGTCTGAGGAAAAAGTGCGGAAGAACAACAGGAAAAAGTGTGGGTAGAAGAACAGAAATAAGTGCAAAGATTTCAGGCAGAAGCAAGCTCGGAAATCAAGGTGAACACAATGACAGATTTGCAGATAGGTCTGTGAAGTATTGCGGATCTTTCTAATGATAAAGATGCAGATATAAGAAAAGAAAAGGTGCGGATGGAAGAAAGAATCAAGCTCGGACTTGAAACAAAATAAAATGTGGATGTAAGTGCGGACAATCTAAAGAGATATCATCTGCAGATTTGCACTGAACCATATAATAGATTTAAGGAAGAAATAATAATGCGGATGGTCAAGAAGCTATTATATACAATGCTTATATAATAAAAGAAGTATGAAGAATTCTGAGATACCTTGACATAGAAGAAATAAAGTACAACATTCAAAGTGTAGATTTGCTGAAGTAAGTTCACTCACACAGTGCATCAAAAGAGATCAGTTTGAAAGGTGTGAAAAGAGACCGAGTTCTCTAGGTCAAGCCCAGAACAGTGCAGATTGTTGTAAAGGAGAAGAGTCGAGTTTTGAATTATCTGCAGAGTCTTGGAAGCATATCTAGATCAAGGGTTTGAGTCTGGGTCATGGTACCTGTCATTTGAAGATCTATAAGAAGAATTCTTTGCGGATTTTCCTCTCCAAGAGGGAGAGGTTTTGCCCGGGCTCTAGGAGCCTAATTTCTGTGTCTTGTGCATTTTGATAATTGACTTGATGAAAGACTAAGCTAAAGAAAGAATGACATAAGCAACTCAAGCAAGCTCACAAGTAATTATCAAGAAGAGAATTTGCATTAACCTACAGCCCTCCAAATTCTCAACATGAAGGACCTCCAAAAAGCAATGCATTATATTCTTTGATGTAGCTTCAAAGGGCAACCACAAGGAGGCAAGAGTGGGAGAAGTCGCCTATGGACCCCAATCAACAAAAGTAATGTGGAGTTTGTGTGGGGGTTGAGAATAGCCGATAACAATGAAGTAGAATCCTTTAGAGACTTTAATGTTCTCAAAGACAAAATTGTTCAAATGGAGTGATGGTGGTTATCCATTCCATCCTCCTTCAGTTCAAATTTGAAGCTTGCAAAAATATGTGAAAGTGTTGACTCTATGAGACATCGTTCCAATCAAATTGCCTTCTTACAAGTATTAAGAATTTCAAACACCAAAGCAAACTACAATGCATTCAAGGATTTACTTCCAAGAAGGAATTTTGTAGGTAAAGGAGGGGTCAAGAGACATTAGCTCCACCCACCACCTCCCATAAAGTGTGCGCTAGAATAGGCAACCCTCCCTATAACATCCTTCCACTCGTGATAATAACATGGATAGCAAGTCTTAAATCACCTCGCCATCCTCCTATCCTTATGCACGAAAATTCAAACATTGCTCTAAAGAAGTGTAATATGTTGGTAATGGCTCCTACATGTAGGATTAACTAGTTCATCATTGGATTAATTGCTGGTTTCATCCAAAATTGAAGATGGCCTTGATGAGATGAATAAAAGTCACCTAGTGGTTGACCTATGTGGTAATATTTATTTTTCTCCCTAACTAATGCATCGATTATTTCCAATTACTACAAGGTCATTTGCATCAATTGGTCTACCTCTCTCAAACTGGGAAGCACCATGGATCATTGTCATTATTGTAACCATGGTTGTGTCCTCTACAACCTCAAAGGGGTAAAGAAGAGGCTTCGTCAATATGATAAAGATGTTGCAGAGGCCCACTGCAATGTGAGCTGCTCAACCTTGCAATGTGCAAAGGTGGAATATTTTAAAGAACAACCAGGGTGAGTACCAATATGCCTCCATGACCATTTTAAGAGGAAAACAATTGAAAATGGCCTCAACACTAGAGTCTATAAACCCTAGTAGGGCGCACAATGGCCCACTCAATCTTAGTATGTTTTGTCAAAATCGATTTTTATTATCTCAAGTCATATAACTGCAAACTTCTTAGTAGAAGGAAATGGGGGCCTCCAAAATATTTTTTGGACATTCAGCATAATACAATTACAATAGTGTTAACCATAAAGTATCCATTTAAAAAGCTATAAATACCCCCTTAATCCCCATTTTGAGGAACTTAATTATCTTGATCTAAACATGTGTTTGGGTTGGTCATTGCAATGTTTTTGCACCACAGTTTGGCTTTGTAGGCTGACAAATGATAGTTCAAGCAACAGTCCTGCTCGCACTTTCTTCATTGCATTTCACCTCGTAAAAATTCTAAAAAAATAAATAAATACAGTCAGCCATGCAGTCTAATTTTACAAGTTCCCATATCTAATTTTAAGTAGGTCAATTGTGCATTCTAATTTGTGATCACACCACCACATTGTATGTTGTAATTTAACTGCTCATTAACTTCAGTGCAATTGCTAATGATAGCTCATAGAATCAAAATGTTTTAATACATTTTTCACTTTTAGAGTGCATATTTTTGTATCTATGAGATGACCACTTCCACATTTGAGTCTTACTGGATTTTTTCATTTTGTAGTTTGCCCATACCAAATCATTTTCATACTCAAATCTTGTTATTGTAGTGTGAACCCATCGGTGCTGATTACTACACCTAACCCAGCAAGGACATTCGGTGTGGCACACAGAAGTAGTCAGCCAAAGGAATCAACCCGGTGAGCTCCTGCATGAAGCTCAAAGCACTCAACCAATCGAGCTACTTTTGGATAGTTTGTGATTATCTGTGGATTCCAAGCAATGATAGCCTAGTTTTTAATCCTTCATCATACAGTGTGGCCACTGTTTTGTTAAAATATATTCTACTCATCAATGAAAGAAAGAAAAAAAGAAAAAACAGATCCAACATTTTTCATCCCCATAGAAGCTAACTATAGCAACTAAAAAGCGATGGTTCACCATCAAGAAATAATTTGTTCCCTGTCTGGCCACAAATTTCCAGAATACGAAAAGCTAGAATACTGTGAATTGACTTCAATTGCCACATGAATACACTAGTGCTGAAATCTACACAATTTGATGCTGTAAGTTGTTCATCCAGTAGTGGCAGCCATCGCTGGCTAAACAGGTGATCAAATTTCCCATCAAGGACCTGGGCTTGAATCTGCTAGCAATGCAGTTGAAAAGAATCACCGTTTCATGAATATGCTTGTGCTTGGAAAGAACCTGCAGTTGCACACTCATGGCCAGAGAAAAACAAATGCAACCAAGAGTGAGATTGCATGTACCCCAGCTGGTAAGAAGGTGAAGACAGAAGCTTGTGATGATTAATCATTAGGCACAAGCAGAGCAAATTATTTTTGTTGCAAATTGGTCAGTTTAATACAGTTGCAGTGAGCATAAAGGTGTAAACTCATTGCAATTAAAATTTTCTAGATAATTATGCAGGTAATCAATTAACAATAAGCCAAAAAATCGTTAAAATCTTTGTTTTACATGCCAACATTGAATTGCATATTCATAGCAATGCTTAACTCCCGTGAACTTGAATTTATAATTGAAAGCAGGAAAAAAAATTAAAAGAGTTAATATCTCCAACAATCATAATAGTTAAAGCACCATGAACCCACAAAGATATCTTTGTAATCGGATAAGTGCAACTCACTTCTTTTTATCAATATCTGGTATGTCACTTCTCTCAGCCTTCTCCACAATAACCTGAATAAATAAAACAAAACATAAAACACAGAAAACAAGCAACTTTTAGAACCTTGAATTAATTAGCATCAATCTATACAACTTTAATTACAATATATGTGCCTCCATCTGCATAAAATATCTTTCATTTTGACATAAAATTATTAAAAACCTACCGGAATCCTGTCCGGATACTTTTCTCGAATCCGAGAAGCCTCAGCTTGTCTTCTCTCTGAATATATTAAACAAATATCAAGTTGTAAACCCTGACATAACTTTTTCAAATATAACTGTAAAGCTGTATGAAAATCAGTTCCAATTTTGCTTTCCAAATTCCGGTATTGTTACTAGCTTGAAGATGAGTATAGAAAAACGTAAATAAACTACAAATTTGTCAAAGGGAAAGATCAAGAACGACTAGAAACAGAATATTGCCAAAAGTTTCCAGATGGCATCTGAAAGTTCGTAAATCATATTTACTCTAAATGGCAGTTTTATTTAATGTGTTAAGGCCAATAGAACAAGTATGTTTTCCACTTTAAAACCCCTACAAAAAAAGCATGACACCCTAGATACAGTAACATGCAGGGGCAATATTCAGCCATTTCATTCCGAGTGACAAGCAGGTGGCACAGCTACTCACTATCCCAAACAAAATGCACTTTAGACATCATTATCTAATTTAGGATGCCTTCGACATTCCCATACTTTACACCTTATCAAATTTCTGGACAATATTGCAGTGGATCAAGATTCAGCCAACCCAATGCCTGCAAAACCACAAGTTGAAAGTCCAGAGTTTTGTGTGCAATGTTAGACTTCTATAATGAGGCTTTCGAGGCAAAATCATGTTCAGCCTCTCATAAAGTCATGAATATGACACCTGCATTGTGACTCCAACTACCTAAATTCCAAGGAATTACTCAAATAACATCGAACTTAACTTCTATCCCTTGAATATAACATCCAACCAGGCAATTTCTCCAGAGAAGCACTGTGTATCCAGAGCCATGACATCAACACCACAAACCAAAAATACTGCTGGTATTCTAATAATAACTCACTCAAACCATCTTCAAATAGTCAAATATTTGCGGAGTTATCTTTAGTGCGACTTTTTGGAGTTTCTGGTGCCGGAAACTGGCTGAAATTTTTGAGGTGAAATCTTGATTTGTGCTATTTAAACTAGTTTTTTTACTCTATGGATTCAGCACACTGAAAAACCCCTAGAAAAATTTGAGGTGAAATCCTGATTTGTGTTATTTAAACTAGTTTTTCGACTCTTTATATGGATTCAGCACACTGAAAAGGACACTTCAATTGTCCAGGGGTTACCCATCAAGCTTGTGATTTCAATGAATTCCTGCCAGATTTTAGAGAAATGAGCCGGTAAAATTCCACAAGAAAAACTTCCAACGGTAAAATTCCACAAGAAAAAAAGTCTCACTAAAGACAACTCCAATATTTACTTGTTACCACTGAGCCCAGTTGGATGATCAAAAAGATTCCCAATCCCTCGTTGCAATTTTTCTGATGTCAAAGCTAGATCAACATTTTCCACATGTCAAACTTCAAGTAGCAGTGAGAAAATGGCTTAGTGAATCCATCTGGGTGCAAAAAACCAGTGAGATTTTCGCAATCCCCACCTTGGTTTTTCAATGCAAAAATTTTGTTTGACAACTTTTATAGGTTGAAGTTCCAAGAAAAGATGGATAAGCAGTTAATAAATCCACTAAATGCACAAATCCAGTGAAACCTTTGTGATTGATAAACAACAGATCCATCATTAGATGTGAAATCCTTAATGTCCTCAAAACATACATCAGATTATTCAGACTCGTGCTATACATTGTAGCATGGTGCCAGCCGTACGCATATACATATAACCTTAACACTGTACCATGTTCTAACCCATTTTACATACCAACCTACGATTGAAGTAACAATATCGCACCATTGGGGTTGATTCACTGGTGGGGTCTGCCCCAACTAAAGAAAGTCCCGTCCTCTTGAGACCTAGCACCTAAGTTGAAGGATGTATGCTCTATGTGGTGCTGCCCCTCGGGGCATGTCGCACATTCGATCAAAAAATGATACAGCCAGGACACCGAAGGACCCACAGAGCATGCAGAAGCATCAAACAGGTATAATAATGAAGTGAGGGAGTACTAACACATCAGCCAGGCGTTTCCGACATAAAGCCTAGCTTTTCATTGGCAAAAGCTTTACATACATGTTGCGCCTCATCATTAACCGCTGGGACGGATTGTGTTGAAAATTGAGATCTCCAAGAGGGAAAACATCAGTTTATTAGGCGCTTTCGGTAGGGAGATGAAAAAGAGGCACAAGGTCCTCGCACCTAGAAACGCCGAATTGACAAGAAACGACAATAGAACCCATCTCGATGAATGTTACCGCTCTAAAAACACAATTGCAAAATTCTAAGATGTTTTCTTCCCGGTTCTGGCTCATAAGATATATACTCCCATACATACTTTGGGAACTACCCCAAATCACATCCCCCCCCCCCCCGCGCAAAGAAAATCTGAACTTTGGCCATCGCCCATTTCAGAAAATAAAACTATATAATCTCAATTGTAATAAGATCCGCTTGCGAAAACCTCAAAGCACAGACATCAAATTTGGTCACAAAATTTCAGACATAAATACACACCTGGAGGATGATCGTGCTTGAACGAGCTCTTTGCCATGGATCAATCCTGGAGCTTTCTTTCTCTGTAATTTCACAAAACTACAATTCAATGAAACAACCAGATTATCGAGGAGCCACGCCAAAAAAATTCACAGCACATCAAACGAGTTATTTTTCTTTTTGGTACAAGGAATTATCATTAAATAAAAACGACAAAGCAACCTGCAAAGCGATGAAGGTCCCCTACCCCTGCGCGCCTGAATTTAAAATTCAGGTGTTTCCGTATTCACAGAGCAATGGCAATGACAGACGCACACCATCCAGATGCACAAGGGAAGGGAATATGGTGTTTTATAGAATAAAAATAGGAACAGCAAAGCCTTTATCAATGAATCGACTCTTTCGTTTGTGTCCCGTCCCATCCACCACAAGAAAGGGGCTTTCTATTTATATACAGTGACATGTGGTTTAACGGTAAATTTCGCTGGGTGAAACCCACGAGATGGAGGTTCAAATCTCATTGAGTATATGCCTGTTGTGTCTTGGCTAGAAGAGTAGGCGACCCCATAGTGGACGTCTCGGCTCCTGTTGAGGCATAAGTTAATTGCTATTGTGTGACTTGCAGGTTGTTGCACTTAGCCTAGGTTTATAGTGGCAGCTAGTAGGATTTGATCCTGGGCCTTGTTCAGGATAACTCTCACCAGTTACTGATTACCCTAGATGCAAAAAAAAAAAACTTGTTCAGGATAACTCTCACCAGTTACTGATTACCCTAGATGCAAAAAAAAAAAATAATGCGCACGCTCTGCATTGTGTTTTATAAAATCCAAAAAAAATTATGAGAAAAATCAATTACTTACAATTCAATGGTTTCACATAAAAGTCCTTTTTAAGTGTCATTGCAATAAAATTTTATCTAAATATCTGTATTAAAAATAGATGGTTGGGTTTTGGATAATCAACCGTCTAAATATTTGTATTAAAAATAGATGGTTGGGTATTGGATAATTTAAAGCTTTTCATGTTTTGTGATATTTGTTTAATTATTTTTTGAAGATTTGTGATTTTTGGTGATGCATCTATTTGTTAATACTTGTAGGTTTTGGTGTAATGGTAATCATGATCCCAACAAGTGGTATTTGAGCTAAAGGTCTCAAGTTTGAAATGCACCCAAGTCATGTTGGGGGAAGATTGTTGATCATTGGATAAAGTGTGTTTCGAGACATGTGCTTAACTGCCTCTTGAGGATCTGTTAAGTTTGGCGATGCATTTGTTTACTAACACCTGCGAGTTTTGGTGTAACGACAATCGTGATCCCAACATAAATGGTTCAAGATACGTGTAGCAAAGCAAGAGATGGTTCAAGATAAGGGTGGCATGAGCGGGGGATGATCTATCATCCTAAGGATCAATGGGAATACCCCTTCTCTTGGGGTCCAGGAATCGCCATGAACAACCAAGCAAAAGTTGGTGCACTTCTACAAGGTCTCCCTAGCTACAAAGAGAAGCATTTAAGATCTTGTTATCATTGGTGACATTGTGATTCTTTTGCGCCACCTCGTCAATGGCTCTCTTTTGTCTAACATCAAACTCCAAGCTATTGTAAAAAGGATTTATCATGTGTTAGGAAGCTTTCACTCCCAATCATTTATTCATGTTATCTATCCATATCAAAAATGGCACAAAATCGTAAGAAAAGAAAGATCAATGATGATAATAAGCCACTTCGAGGGGGCGACCTCCCTTTATATCACATAAATGAACAATTCTTGGATGATTCAAATGACAAGACCTCCTTGGTATATATAGGAGTCTAAAGGGTTAAAATATAATTCGGCCCTACATAACAATAATAATGTAAGGGCACAACAATAACAATAGTAGGCTTCTGTGGGGCACACAATAACAATATAGGGGCTACACTAGTATTATATGAACCTAACATGTCCCTCTCCTTCAAAAAAGTATTGTCCTCAACACTTGAGTAGTTATGGATGCTTCGGTATAAAATACTCATCCTCCCAAGTGGAATCTTCAACACGTAAGTTCATCCACTTAATGAGATACTCTGAAATTGATTGATTTCATAGTTGTCGAATTCTTGTTTTCGTGATTTCTTCAGGCTCCACATTTTTCCTTCTTTGTCAAGTTTTCGCAATATAGTTTGAACTAGGAGCTTGTCACTTATATCCTTCTTTAATCATGAAACATGAAAAACTATATGTACTCGCAAAGATGCAGCCAAATTCAATTTGTATGCCATAGTACCAATCTTTTGCAACATCTTGTAAGGGCCATAGTAGTTGGGTGATAATTTATTATCATTCTTAGCTTTGCTTGAGGGACATTTGTTTGTATGGTTGTAGCCGCAGGAATATCCAATCACCCATGTCAAAACTTCTTTCACTGCGATGTTGATTTGTTGATGTTTCATTTGATTCAACGCTAGAGTTAGGTTATCCTTTAAAAGTTGGAGAACTTCTTGTCGATGCTTGTTGTGATCGTCCACTACTTGAACCTTACAATTGTCTATTAGAGATGATGTGATGGATGTTGGATGATATCCATAAAATTCCATAAATGGGATCATTTTTGTTACAATATAGAAAGAAGTGTTATACTATCATTCTCTCAAAGGTAACCACTTGACCAATTATGTTTGCTTATCAGATACAAAGCAACAAAGATATCCTTCCAAACATTTTTTCACTATCTTCATTTTCCCATCAGATTGAGGATGATAAGATAAGCTATGAGCTAATTAAGTACCAAGACAATAAAATAAATATGTCCAAAATTTTATAGTGTAAATGGGATCTCTGTCACTTACAATAATCTTTGGGTTTCCATATTGTAGCTTTTGAATTGTTCCATAAATGCAGTAGCGATTATACTAACTTTGAAAGGATGAGATAGTACAAAAAAGTGTGCATACTTGGTTAGTATATCAACTATCACCATGATGACACTCTTTCCTTCGAACTTGGGTAGACTTGTGGTAAAATCCATTGAGACCTCCTCCCAAGGCTAACTTGTAATGTCTAATGGTTGTAAAAGACCTGGAGTCTTAATTGTCTCAACTTTATTTTGTTGGAAAACCAAACATTCGACCACAAACTTTTGAATATCAGATTTAAGGCCTTCCCAAAAAAAATCATTCTTGACCCTATGGCAAGTTTTTAAAAATCCTGAGTACCCTCGTATAGAAGAGGTGTGCAATTCCAAAATAACCTTTTTCTTGAGTTAGGAGTTCTTACATAGATATAAGTGATCTTTGTACCATAGTGAATAGTTTTCCAGATAAATGCATCAAATGCATTGGGGTCTTGCTGCAACTTTTGAATGAGTTTCCACAATTCTTTGTCATTCTTCCATTCACCCCACACTTATTCATCATTCTTCCATGCATCCCTTGCTTCAATTATCAAATCAAGTTGGATAATAGAAATGGAACGGAGCAATGCCTCCACGTCCTCATCACTTCTTGAGAGTGCATCTGCTACAACATTTTACTTCCCCTTTTTGCAGATGAGTTCAAATCATAACCCAACATATGTGTGACCCATTTGTGCTACTCTTCTGAAGATAATATTTGTTCCAAGAAGTATTTAAGATTGTCATGATTTGTTTTTACCTTGAAGTGTCTTCCCATTAGGTAAGGACACCATTACTTCAGGGCATGTAGTATTGCCAACATTTCCTTCTCATAAATAGGTTTGTGTAAGTACTTTCCCTTGATTGGATGACTTTCAAAAGCAATGGATATTCCTTCTTATATTAAAACAACACTAATGCCATTTCCTAAGGCATCACATTCCGCAATGAATTCTTTTGTGAAGTCTAGTGTAGTTAAGGCTGAAGCTCATAAAATTGCCTCTTTAAGATGTTCAAAGGCTTTAGTTGTTTCTGGAGTCTAGAAAAATGCATCTTTCTTCAATGAGGTTGTTAAAGGTGTTGTTGTTTTCCCATAATTCTTAACAAACTTGTGATAATACCTAGTCAACCCGATAAATCCTCAAAGATGCCTTAAGGTTGTGGGAATTTCCCATTCCTTGATGGTTTTAATTTTGTTAGGGTCTACCTTAACACCCTCATGAGATTCAATATGACCCAAATGTTCCACTTCCTATACCCCAAAGAAACGTTTGGAGGGTTTTGCATGCAATTGTTTCTCCTCCAATAGTTTGAGCACCCTGTCAACATGTTGAACATGATCTTTCCAAGACTTGCTATAGATTAGTATATCATTAAAAAATACTAATACAAATTTTATAAGGGTGGGTTTGAAAGTGGATTTCATCAAACCTTGAAATGTGGAAGGTATATTAGTAAGGCCAAAAGGCCACAAATTCACAATGACCTTCATGAGTTTTGAATTTTGTTTTCAAAATGTCTCTTATCTTCATTCTAATTTGATGATATCCTGAATGAAGATCCAACTTAGGGAAGTAAATTGCTCCATTTAGTTCATCCAATAATTCATCAATGATAGGAATGGGAAATTTATCTTTAATAGTGAGCTTGTTGAGCTCTCTATGATCCATACACTTACGCCATAATTCATCCTTCTTGTGCACCAATACTACTGGAGAAGAGAAAGACCTTTGGCTAGGTTGAATTATACCAGCCTCTAGCATTATGTAACCATATGTTCAATTTCACTCTTCTGGGAATAGGGATATTTTCAAGGTATACTATCTGGAGGAACACTTCCTACAATCAAGTGAATAGCATGATCATGATTGTGAATAGGCACGAGACCTTTGGGAGTCTCAAATACCTTAGAATGATTATCAAGGACACTTTGGAGATCTAGAGAAATGAATCACTTGGATGTTTGAACATATAGTGAGCATAATTGTGCAATTACCCCTTGTTGTTCCTTGTTCAAAAGCTTGGTCTTGCCATTAGAACTTATTATATTCGCAGGTTTCCCTAGGATACCCCTTAATTCAAATTCCTCCCTTCCCAAAAAAAATTCAAGAAATTTTCTTGAAAATTAAAAGTTATCGTCCCCAAATATTGTAACCATTGGACTCCTAATACCACATCAACGCAACCCATTGGAATGGAAAGCATTGGACTATTCAATACATATTCCCCCATGGTTAGATTGATATTATGGCACCTCCCTAAGCAATTTATAGTTCATCCATTTGCAACCATCACTTGACACTCTCGTGTTGGATATAAAAAGCAATTCAAAACCTTGGTTATCTTACAATGAATAAAATTTTAGGTACTACTCGAATCAATTAGCACTATTATCTTTTTCTTCTTGATATATCCTTATATGTTCAGAGTTTGAGGTGTGGTAATTCTCGCCAAAGCTTTACAAGTTATGGTCTGATTCAATTATTCTTTTTCAACCCTTAGGTTTGATTCCTGGTATAAATCTTCTTCTTTTGATGTTTCTTGTTCCATTTCTTCCTCCTCTTCACAATCTATGTAAAATGATTTCTTCTCAACGCACTTATGACCTTTAGTGTATTTGTTATCACAACTGTAACAAAGCCTTTTTTCTCTTTGTCTCTCTAGTCATCGTGATGTCAACCTTGTAGATCATGGGAGGCTAGGAGCCCCAACATTTTCGTCTTTATAATTTTGAGTGGTAGACCTCCTTGTTGCTATAATTTTGCCTTCAAATTTTCTTGCCTAATTGAATGCATTCTCCAATGACTTAGGTTCCCAAAGGCGAACCTCACATTGGATGTTATCCTTTAAAGTCCACGTGAAGACATCAGTTAGATGTTCTTCTAGAATACCAATTACCTTGATATTCAATCTTTGAAGGTCCTTAATGTGCTCCCTAACTGAACCCTTTTGTTTGAGATTTATCATTTGGATAAAGAAGGTATTGCTCTTTGTATCGTTATAATATTATACCATTCTCTCCATAAAAATTTTCCAAGTGACAAGTGATTTATGAGAACAAAACCATCGATACGACATAAATTGATTGGGTTCTAGATATAGAAATGCAATGTATATCTTTTATGTGTGTTTCACATTGTGTAGATCAAAGAACTACTCCATCTTACTGGATCCTTGCCATCAAACTTTCTTATATAGATCTTTGGAATGCAGTTGGTCTTCAACCCAGAGTTAGATTCTCTAAAATCACGATTCACATTCCTCTTGTTCTCATCATGGGTTTCAAGTAATGCCTTGTTACCCCTAGGAAGCCTTTCTTCTAACAACTTCGTCAACTCTTCCTTCAACCCTTCAATGTCTACTTTTAAATTGTCCATGTCCCATTTTATTTTTGATTCTAAACCATCCATATTGATATTCATCATTGCTTCCAACTCAATTTTGGTTGCTCTTTGTGAGAGCGAAAAATGTTGCACTTGAACCTGTGATTTTGATATATCATGTTGCATTTCTTCTTCTTCATGTGTCATAGTAGAGCTTTTTGAGGGCTTAATGGGTGTATAAATTTTTTGTTTGGGTGGAATTTTAGAATCAATCAATTATATCTATGCTTTAGTGTGCCCTTTTAATTACTTCAAACTTATTTTTCAAACATAAGTTATGCAAAATTAATAATACACACATTTTAAGAGCTTGATTTTGAACTTGTTGATATGGTTGACTTTGAAACTATTGTATCTCTGTGATTTCGGTTTTTCAAAGTCTAAAATTGCGTCTTGTAGTAGTCCTTGTGTCTTCTTTCCAACCCCTCTAGTTAGACCAAGATTGGATTCTTCAAGATGAATTTATACCAAATTGACCATGATGACCTAATTATGGACTGGTTCACTAGATAAAACTTGTACGGTATGCCACATGTCACTGGTTTAACCTTCAACCCTAAAAATCATACCCAAGAAACTACAGTCCATTCACTTTTAGTTACTTTTTACTAAATTCAAATCTGATGCTTGAAGAGAAAGTTGTGACGGTCTAAATTATGGAGCATGCAAAAGCCCTAACTTCCTTGGACCATATATTCGAAAATACAGCGTTCATCAAGACTTCTCCTTCTATGGTTTCAATTTCATGGTTTGAAGCTTTGCATAAAAAATTATAAATAAAATGTCACGATGACCCCTTTGAAGCAACAAAACCTTGGGATCGAGAGCCATGATACCAAATGTTATGTATCCAAATCAAAAATAGCACAAAAGCATAAGAAAAGATATATCAACGACTAGTTAATAAGCCACATCGAGGGGGCAACCTCCATTTACATCACATAAATGAACAATTCTTGGATTAGTCATATGACAAGACCTCCTTGGTATATATAGGAGTCTAAATGGTCAAAATATAATTAGGACCTACATAGAAATAATAACGTAAGGGCACAACAATAACAATAGTGGGTTTCTATGGGGCACAAAAATAACAATATAGTGGCTACACTAGTATTACAGGGACCTAACAATTCATGTCTATAGATACAACGATAAGAAGGTGGGGTTCTAAGCTTAACCATATTGAATGGGGTTCTAATCTTGACCCTAGTTCCTTAAGGAAACCTTCAAGTGGATGGGGTTATAAGCTTAACCCTAGTTCCTTAAGCCTGCTTGCATATTGTTAGCGTTGGAATCAGCACTTGGATTGTGATAAGTGCCTGACCAGACATATCTTAAGCTCAAGGGCTATTTTATGATTTGGATTGGATTATTGGAAGGTGGTTGAATCTTACATTCACTGAAAGGGTTTCAAACAGATAACTCTCTTTCACCCATATGGGGGTACTAGGGCTTAATGTGGTAGCAAGGGTAAGTTTGTAATCTATTGGCTAGGAGAATATGCAAAAGGACAGTGGGTCTATAGGATAGAAGTCCATTGTTTGGATGAAAAACTAACACAAGATCCAGATTGGTAATGCATCAACAAAAGAAAGCTTTTTCAAGACTTACAAAAATTTTGTTGTACATCTAAAAGTTTCTGTTACAAGGAATGCTACCATACATATCTTATCAAGAAAGCTTGTCAGGCAAGACTGATAAAATTAGATAATCATGCATAGATATATCACGAGACTAAAAAAAACATGAAACAATATTATCATCACAATCTGGAACTGAAGAATTTAGATATGGAAATACATAAGATAAGTAGACAATACACACACCAAACATTCATAAGTCCTTAAGAGTGTCTCTAGATATTACAAGCTAAAAAGTATACACTGCTCATAATACATGAGAATTGCAACAAGGCATTCAACCACTGTGCAATCAACCAACCCCATTCTCATTGCTTTACCCTGTATATTTATAAAACTGACAGATTCTAAGATCCACAACTTAAGCTAGTTAGTTGTAGGAACTTATTACAATATACTAAATATAGTAAAACAATTTTAGGTTTATCTAATAAAATAAAAGACATTCGATGTACAATAGCAAATTTACAAAATCCTAAATGAAACTTGATTGTTGATGAAGATCGAACTCTGATAAGGCTGATGATATGGATGGTTGTCCCAGGATTTATGGAAGATCTTCCTCCTCTAAAAGTTCAACTGCTAAGAGCTGTAAAAAACATCTAGAATAGAAGATATCGAATCTCTTGAATTTGAAATGATTAACTCTGCTTTGACTGCCACATATTCTTATCTATCTCCTTAAAATCTGTAATGAGAAACCATCTCCAACTGCCACCTATATCTGGAAAGATCACAAGGGATTGACTACTAAAAAGGAGGGGCGAATCTGCCAACTAAAAAAGACACCTGGACAATAGCTTGACTGGATGACACTTGGAAAAAAGCCATTACCATTGAGGTTGCATTCACTTTATCATCATTTAGTTCCATTCTTTCGAACCCAAAACCAAAAAGCAATCTTTTCACCTTCTTATACAAATTCTGAAAATAATAGCTACTTACTGGGTTTTGTAAAAACTATATTTTTTGAAAAAGGGTAGCTATTATTAGAAAATACTGTGTATAAGCCAAAAATGACATGATTATTCATAGTTTCATGGTTTTGTACATTCAATCATCAGAGATCTAGTATAGAAGCAAAAGTCCTGATAGCTTTTGCCTCGGTTACCTTTTCTTTTTTACTTTCTCTTATGTACTTGCTTTTTTTGCTGAATCTTTTTCTTCCCTTTGGCTGAAGAACTGATAAATGAATAAAGTTGGTCTATATTTGGTTCTTCTACTGTAGTGGTCTCAAGATTAAACAGAGACGGAGCTCTGCATGCCCTAAATCTTGGTGAGAGGGAGTGACACGAAACTGAAATGATTTAAATTTTGCTGCCACTTCTCAAACCGTCGAACATTTCACTCCATCGAATTATTAACTAATTGCTGCTCATAACTCAACATTGATATACTTCAGCTTTGGCATTATATTTAACTATCTTTAGCAAATAAAATAGCCAACTCCTTTTAATAAATCCTCCAATTAGAAATAACCACCTTTCATCAAGGTAATATCTCTTGTTTTAGAAGACCTTCAATATTAAAAGAGTAGTATATTTTCACTTTAGTAAAGCCTCTTTTATCTCCTTGTATGTTTTTGCACGAAATAACTACTTACGGGGTTTGCTTGTAAAACCATATTTTCTGGAAAAAGTAGTTATTACGGAAAATTCATAAAACAATTGATGACTTTGAAATTTTACCCTTAAGCCTTGGATAGAAGATATCATGGTGAATAAATAAGACTTCTCAAGCTAAACCCATGACCTTAACTACTCAAAGCAGTTAAAAGACTTATTAAAAGAGAATTTACCCTAATAACTTTATGACACAAACAAACTATTGGACTCAAAATTATTTTAGGTTTTGGTTAAAAATGATAAAAACTAATACATTTTAACCCTCCAGGGCCTTCAACCATAGGTTAGGAGACAAGAGAGGATCAAAGACACAACTTACAATGATGACCAGACCTTGAGTGTTTTTTGAAAAATTGCAATGCTAACACATACCAAGTTTTGTAAGTATGTTTATCTCTCTTGCTTGCATGTTTGACTTGGTTGATCTATAAATTGTCGTGGATATTTCATTGAAATAGTTTGTCATAGAAAATATTACAATATTCTAAAATCCTTATCATTTAATTTATGCCTTAGATATCATATTTAATATTACTAGATAATGCTTAAAATTATGGAAACAGTTGAAACCAAAATGAAATAAATAACCAAATAAACACACCGCCCACACCAATGAACACAATATGTCATACAGGAAACCCAATATGAAATGCAAAAACAAATAAAGGGTTACTTGCCATGGAGTTTCCATGGACATTTCAGCTTAAATGGTTGTTACAAAAATTTCTCCCTCCTTTATTATGCTTCAATATTGCATTCCTAGATGTTGTACTCAACTATGAAATAATAACAAATTCAAAACAATGAAACCCCTTCTCTTCCTTGCAACCCAATATTTAGTGTAGCAATAGTCATATAGGGTTAAGGATAAGGTTTTTTCATGCCTCAATTAGTATTAGGGTTTTGGACTCTATAGAATCTTCTTAAAAATCTACATGTGGCTAGCCTCACGTGTGTGTGTAATAGGGGTTGATGTGGCATCCATGTGATACTATGGTGGTCAACAAAGTACTTTAACCTATGGTAGGTATAACTTTTACATATGAACTCTAGTTGAGGTGATTTTTTATTTTTCAAAAAGCTTTCGACGTGTAGAACAATACCAAAGGTGTGACAACCCCACCAAAGGTTCAAGTACAAGCCACATTGTAAAAAATATGTAAATATTTTGTAATATTTGAAATAATAGAAAAGAAAGGGGATTGAGTCATGGGACATGGATCCCAGAGATAGGGATGGAGAATTGTTGTTAGGGATGTTATGGTTTCTTGTGCAAAGAAGAAACTTGAACTTCGGGACAACCATTAAACGTTGGTTGGTGCATGAAGTAAAGGGACTAGTTCTTGAGATTAAATGGGTTGAGGAAAAGTACTTAGGCTCGTGTTTTCTCGAGGAAAAGATAACAAGAAAAATAGGGCAAAATCTATGAGGGTTGCAACAACAAGGACACAACAATAATGGACGGGCAAGAAGGTTGACACAAAAGAAAATGGTGGGCATTCGGAGAAGGATGTGAACAAAGAGGGAGAGCACATTTTTTGCAGGGAGAAGAGGAAGAGCATTCTTAGCGAGGAAGAGAATTACAGAGTGGGAAAAGAAGAGGTTTTTCTAGATTCGGGAAGGAGACCAAGGGAGAACGAGAAGCAAACTAGCGACGACAACTTCCAACAAGCAACAATGAAGATAAGATAAGATAAGGGTACCGGTTCTCCATCCCCGGAGGTTGTGGGTTGAGTGCTAGTCTCTAGAGCCTTGTAACAGCTTGGGTTCCCTGGAGGCTGTGGGTTGAGATAGGATTCTTGGAACCCTATAATAGTTTGGGCCCATAGAGGTTGTGGGTTGATATGAGAGCTATTTGGAGCCTTGTGATAGCTTGGGTCCCTGGAGATTGTGGATTGAGATGAGAGGTCTCTGGAGCCCTGTGATAGCTTGGGTCCCTAGAGTCTATGGGTGGAATGAAATCTATGGAGCCCTGTAACAACTTGGGATTCCCTGGAGGCTGTGGGTTGAGCTAGCTACTCTAGAGCTCTGTAATAGCCTAGGAGGAGACCATCCTAAAGTCAAGACAGGGACAAGTTTGAGTCCCAGTTCCTGGTTACCGCCCTGATTGGTACAATGGTTTTGGACTCCCCATGCAGGAAAGAAGAAAGCAAAACATATGTGGGGATTGAGTCAGGAGGTCCTATGGAGTCCCTCGCAGAATTGGCAGCTTGAGTGTGGTCCCAACAACAAAAATCCCCCTAGACTCTGGAATCTGGCTCGAGGGTGACAACTGCAAGTAGCAGTGGTTGCAACTATCTATGGTTGGGTGGAGAATCGTAGTCCCAGGCTCAGTTCAATGCAAATGAAAAGATAAGTATTATATGACCATTGTTGGCATTTAATGGGTTATGTCGCATTGTCATTGTATTGGATATGGATAAATAAGGACTGCAATATCTATTGTTGTGTATATACTTGTGATGCAATTGTGAAGGGATGTTTCCCTAATTTTTATGTTGATTATGGTTATTTATATGGATGGGTACTTGTGTGTTGTGCTTACATGTAAAATTAAATAAGTTAAAATCCTAAAAACTAGTAATCACTAAATGTATGAAGTACAGGGTGGAGAAGAGTCCCATAAAAGTGTTGTCTAAGTTATAAAGACAAGGCAGACTCTCACCCTGAATGAAATTCTTAACTGTGTCATAAATAATTCAATAATTGATGTTAACGAGCTCAATGATCTAGTTTAGGCCCAAACTATGAATAGTTAAAAGAAATGGATTCTTAGACCCTTTTGTATTAATGTACAATTTATAAGAGAGACCCTCTGTTGGCCAAAGTCGGTCAATGTATACATCGGTGTATTTGTCTACAAGTTGTTGTGTCGACAGGAAAGTAGTATGCGAAAAACAAAGGGAGTGTCTTGAAGGCCGATCATGCCTTATTGTCATATGTTCATAATAATTAGCCTTGTTTGTGTAGAATCCCCCATTCCCGCCACAGGGATTTTGGCAATAAGGATTAAGTGTCCATTCCAACATCCAAATGCTCCAGCTACCCATGAGCAGTCTCGAGGAACTACTGGGAGAGTTCGCGAGGATTTTGGAATAGTTGGCGTGTAGCAAGAGAGGTGGAATCCTCCCGGAAGCCCGCGCCAGGCCTCTGATAAATAAGATATGTAGGATTTCCTACGTCGCCATGTGAGGAATTATCTCCCAAATGCAGGGAAGGCTCTCGGGGTAGGAACCTCTCACTGTAGCTATCACCCAAGCTCATAAGGGGTAACATCGTGGAACGTCTTAGTATGTCTTTGACAGATTGGTGAGGTATTGATGTAGATATAAAAGTTGAATGGACCTTTGAGACCAAGCTACAATCAAGAAGATTAGCTTGAGAAATTTCGCACATTAGTAGATCTGGTATCTGGGGAGAGCGGAGAGATCTCCATTGAAGGTTTTGCATGGTGCAAAGCCTAAGTACCTTGATCGATCCATCAACGAATGATAAGGAAAGGGTGTTTGTTGTGGCATAAAGGGACGAACCCTCAAAATTAAAGGAAGAATGGGATAAGGCTTATCCTCTTGCAACTCATAATCGCAAGTGAGAAAACTCTTGATTGGAGTGGTTGGATTCTCCTCTTATGCGATTGGTCAACTAATATGGATTATTTGTGGGGGCCATGCAACCAGGCGAATAACCTAGAGGTCGAAGGACAAATCAATGTTGGATGATAGCATACGTAAAGTCGTGTTAACCCCGACTTAGACAGAAGGTCGGGAGGTCGAGTTGTGTTATGACATAAGGATGTGCAGGTTAATATGTTGAACCAAATGGGTTGAAAGTCGAGGGTCAGGCTGTTAGAGGAATGCCAAGTTACGAACACTAGGATGAGTCGACCCTGACTAGGTCGGAGGTTGGGAGATCAGAAGGTTGGGAGGTTGGGGTGTAAGGCAACGGTGTGAAGTAGGATGACGATCCAACCTGACCATTCGCTCACCTATTGTTGGTACGAGCCTATGGTAAACCACCACGTGGCAGCATGAGATTGGTGACTGTCGTGCCCTAGGCAAGGAAATATATAGAGGTGAATGGAAGAAAGAGAAGAAGAAGAAGAAAAAAAACCAAGTGCGCAAGCCTCTTAATCTCGTCTCCATGATCGAATAATGGGGACCCGATTCGCCAGTAACGTCTCTCCTTCCTTGTTAAGGTAAGGTATGTTACAAAGTGGTATCAGAGCCCAATTTCAAAGCTGGACTGGATAGGAACTGTAACTGTCTAATCTTAAAACTTGAAAAAACCTATTGATCCATGTTTTGTGAATAATTTGGCATTAACAAAGGTTGTCTAAGGATAATATCGTAGTCTTGTTGTCCTAGATATGTCCATGTTTTGTGAATAATTTGGCATTAACAAAGGTTGTCTAAGGATAATATCGTAGTCTTGTTGTCCTAGATATGTTGATTATCATGATGGAATGATTGATGCATATGATTTATAAATGTGTTGGCTTGCTAACATGATTGTTTTTTCGCAACAAAAGGCTCCATGGTAAATCATGATCCTCAGATACATCCTCCTATATATATATATATATATATATATATATATATATATATATATATATATATATATATATATATATATATATATATATATATATATATATATATATATATATATATTTTATTGTCTAACAATGTGTGTGATTGAAAATAGATCACAAGCAACATTACACAAAAAAATTAACAGTGATGAGGATTGGAATGGTTGAATACAATTCCGATCAATCGCAACATGGAAGTGAAGGGGTCAGAACTAATGAGGAAGAGGGGTCAGTTGGCCAAGGGGGAGGGATTCATTCAACAGGCTGGATGGAAACCTTTAGAAGTCTAAGAGATGAGGTGATAATCTTTAAGTTCGATAATGAGAGGCTGGTAAGAGCCCAAGAAAGGCAAGAATAAATCAATGCAGTCATCCTACAAAGTCTCTCGGATTGGTAGAGGCAAAGGCAATATGAGAGGAGGGTGAGTCAAAGAGACAGAGGAAGTATTTAAGAAATTGAAGTAAACACCAATGGAGCATATGGTGGTACATATAGGAAAAAGAAATGGCAAGGAAGTGAAGACATTTCCAGGAGGAGACTGTTTGAGCACTCCAAGAGGAGGGACTAGCACGCAGGTACAATACTTTAGTAGACCATCTAAAGTGGTTGCTCGGAAGCATCACCATCATTCAACAAGAAATAAGAGGGAAAAAGGAACATATACCCAAATAAATAAAGAAGGCAAAGGAAACTACATTTTATGGGGATATGAAGAAGGCAGAGGATGAAAAAGCATGGTTGTTGGGAATGAATACATTTTTCAGAATACATGACTATTATAAGAATATGAAACCTATGATTGGGGTACAACTTGAAAGGGAAATATGATATATGGTGGGAAGACCTGAAGAAGGTTAGAGCCATTACTGATAAGGAGTTGAAATGGGGAGAGTTTGAAAAGCTTTTCAGAGAATACTACCTGTCGGAGCAGTAATATGATAGAAAAATAAAGGAGTTTTATGAACTCAAAATGGGTCAGTTGACCAATGATGAGTACGTTAACAATTTTTTGGAACTGTTGAGGTATGTACCATATCTCAAGGATGAGAAAGCTAAGATTCAAAGGTTAATCAACGAGTTGTCTATGGCATTTAGAGATAAAATTGGAATGCTCGACAGTTAAAACCTGAAGGACGCTATCAATAAATCAGGATACTGTTATGAATAAGAAAAATGGAGACCTAAGATTAGGGGAATTGGAAGGCTAAGACCAACGTTGGACATAATAATATTTGGGCCAAGAGAAAGCTAGACAGAGGGAAGTAAGGCACCCAACTCAGACTTGACAGTTTCAGCAAAATCCCAATGTTTCTAACAAGAAAAATGTGCAGCAAACAATGACAACATAACCCAGGTTTGAAGATCGAGAACCCCTCAAGTGTTGGACCTGTGGTGGGGACCATAGGAGGAGAGATTTCCCACATCAGCATAATGTTGAACCAAATATCTACAACATCTAGGAGGAAAGTACACTAGGTGAAGTGGCCCAGAGTATGCCTAGAGTTTATGCAACAATGGACAACCGCCAAGCAGATCACCAGACATCCATTATTGAGATGGAAGGTAAGATACAACAACAATTCATTTCCATTTTGATTGATCCAGGTTCCAATTATATTTATATCAGTCCATAACTTATGGAGAAGCGTGGATTGGGCAAGGAGTTGCATCAAGAACCTTAGCTAGTTCAATTAGCAACAAACACAAGGAGAAGAATTAACCATTGGGTAAGGTCGTGTGCAATTGAGCTCAGTGGCATGGACACAATAGGAAACTTGAATGTGTTACCGCTGGGTGGGTATGACTTGTTATTAGGCATGGATTGGTTGTACCTACACCAGACCAAGGTAGATTACTATTAGAAAGCAATAGAATGTTTAAATGAACAAGGAACAAAATGGGTGTTGCAAGGAAAAAGGAAACCCATATCACTAAAGTTGATCACGACTATGCAAGCCAACGCAGTAGCAGGAAAAGATGCATTTTGTTTGCAATACAAGTTCTCCACATTGAGGAATTTGATAGAATATCATAGGATAAGGAGGCTGAATTACTTCAAAAGTACCTTGTTTTGCAAAAAGTATGCAGATTTGTTTCCAGTGGAGGTTCCTGGATTACCTACTCACAAGTAGATAAATTTCTTTATCGAACTGGTTCCAGGAGTGACACCAACATCCAATGCTCCATATAGAATTAGCACGCCAGAGTTGGTTGAGCTCAAATTACAGCTGAAGGAGATGCTCGACAAGGGTTATATAAGGCCAAGCATGTCTCCTCAGGGAGCACCATTATTATTTGTAAAGAAGAAGGATGAAACCCTTCAATTGTGCATTGATTACAAACATTTGAATAAAGTAAACATTAAGAATAGGTACCCATTACCAAGGATTGATGATCTCTTTGACCAGTTAAGAGGAGTCGCAGTTTTATCCAAAATTGACTTAAGGTCAGGCTAGGATCAAGTGAGAATTAAGGAGGAAGATATCCATAAAAAAATCTTTAGAATAAGGTATGGGCGCTATGAATTCGTAGTGGTACCCTTTAGATGCACTAATGCCCAGACCACGTTCATGTGTCTAATGAATAGATTGTTGCATCCCTACTTGGATAAGTTTGTCATAGTGTTTGTTGACGACATTTTAATTTAATAAAACACAAAAGAAGAACATGAAAAGTAGTTGGTTGTGATATTACAATTGTTGATATAAAATCAACTCTATGCAAAGCTCAGTAAGTGTGACTTCTTCTAGCCACAGTTACACTACCTAGGGCACATCGTTTCTGAGGAAGGTGTACCAGTTGAGCCTGAAAAGATAAAATCCATAAGGGAGTGGATAACCCCAAGGAGCGTGGATGATATTAGATCATTCATGGGATTGGAAGGATACTATAGGAGATATATTTGGAATTTATCCAAAATTGTTCATCCCGTTACAAATTTGCAAAAGAAAGGGAAAATATTTGAATGAACGACACAATGTGCCGAAAGCTTCGAGCACTTGAAACAACTGCTCACCAACGCATCAGTGCTGAGAATCACAAATGCAGAAAAGTATTTCGTGGTGTGTACAGATGCATGCAGAGAGGAACTCAGTTGAGTCTTAATGCAGGAAGGGCAATTAGTGTGCTATGAATCCAGAAAGTTGAATAAACATGAGGAAAATTATGTAACACGTGATTTCAAATTGACCACTATAGTGCATGCTTTACAAATGTGGAGGCACTACCTCCTTGGAAGGAAGCTCATGCTCATGTCATACAATAGTGGACTAAAGTATTTTTTCGGGCAACCAAATTTGAATGCCATGCAGGAAAGATGGCTAGCTATGCTCAACGAGTTTTATTCCGAGATTAAGCACATAAAAGGAAAAGAAAACAAAGTTGTTGATTATTTGAGCCGAAGAAACCAAGCAAATCAATTTGCAGTGGTAAGTTGGTATGCAACAGATCTTGAAGAAAGAATAAAAAATGCAGGTAAACTGGACGAAAAGTACCAGTAGTTGAAAGAAAGGTTGCAACAAGGAAGTGAAGATGAAGGATCACATCTCACTAAGAACGATTAGTTAGGTTTAAAGGCATAATTCAGGTCCCTAACATCGATGAAATAAAAAGGTTAATAATGAAAGAATTCCATGTTAATCCTTACTCAGATCACCTAGGGTATCAAAAGACTCTCACGGTCATCAAAAGGTATTATTACTGGCCAAATATGAAGAAAGAAGTGGCAGAATTTGTAGCAAGGTGCATGGATTTCTAGCAGGTAAAGGCTGAATGTAAACACCCAACATTATTATTGCAGCCTATCACTATTCTAGAATGGAAGTGGGAGGTAGTCTCTATGGATTTCATCACAAAGTTTCCAAAAACATCTAAGCAACATGATGCAATTACGGTGGTGGTGGACAAACTTAGCAAGGTAGCTCGTTTTGTAGCAGTCAAATCCACCAATTCCACTAGTGATATAACACAAATATTCATAAAGGAGATTGCGAGACAACATGGCATCCCCAAGAAGATTTTGTTAGATAGAGATGCTAAGTTTAATTCCAAGTTTTGGAAGGAATTGTTCGTAGGGTTGGGAACAAAATTAACATTTAGCACTGCCTATCATCCATAAACAGATGGGAAAACATAGAGGGTTAATCAGATCCTCGAGGACATGTTAAGAATGTATTTCATGCGTCAGCCCAAGAAGTGGGAAGAATACCTTTCACTTGTGGAGTTTTCATACAATAATGGACGCCAAGAGTCCATGAGTATGAGCCCATTTTAGGCATTGTATTGCACGAAATGCAATGCTCCTATTAACTGTAGTGACCTAGTTAACAAAGTGCATGTGGGACCTGATATGCTTAGTTACATGGAACAACAAGTTTGGATCATAAATAAAAATTTGAAAGTGGCATATGACAGACATAAAATCTATACATATAAGCATAGGGTGCACACAGAATTCCAAGTGGGGGAACATGTCTACCTCATAATTAAAGCCAAGAAAAGTTCCCTAAAATTCGAGACATGTTCCAAGTTGGCACCACGGCATTGTGTCCCTTTTGAAATTCTCGAGAGGGTTGGAACAATAATATATAGGCTCGCTTTACCTCCGTCAGTTAGATTTCATGGTGTTTTCCATGTTTCTTTGCTTAAAATATATGTACAATATTTTGATCACATGATTGATTTGCCTATGCTACAGGTGGAACCAGAGGGATAGTTCCAACCAAAACCAATGTGCATTCTAGACCATATAAGTCTCATGCTCTGGAATCAAGTCAGAGAGAAATTCAAGGTGCAATGGAAGCACTTTGGGCCAAAGGAGGCCACATGGGAATGGTCGATGCCATGAAGGATAATTATCCTTTCTTGTTTAATGATTGAAAACAAGTATGTATAATTGTAAATATTGTATAGATCTATGTGTATACAACTCCATGGAATAATATGTGTACCATTTTTACTTATGGCATTGTAGAGGTGTAAATGAACACTGAGGGCAACATTCCCTCAAGGGGGAGGGGACTGTGACATCCCCACCCAAGGTTTGGGTACGAGCCACATTGTAAAAAGGATGTATATATTTTGTAATATTTGAAATAACACAAAAGAAAGGGGACTGAGTCATGGGACACAGATTCCAGAGCTGGGGATGGAGAATTGTTTCTAGGGATGTTATGGTTTCTTGTGGAAAGAAGAAACTTGTACTTCGGGACAACCATTAAAGGTTGGTTTGTGCATGAAGTAAAGGAACTAGTTCCTGAGATTAAATGGGATGAGGAAAAGTACTCAAGCCATGCTTGCTAGAGGAAAATACAACAAGCAAAAGAGGACAAAATTTATGAGCGTTGCAATAACAATGACACAACAATAATGGATGGACAGGAAGGTTGACCCAAAAGGAAAAGGGAGGCATTCAGAGAAGGATGTGAACAAAGAGGGAGATAAAATTTTTCATAGGGAGAAGAGGAATAACATTCTCAGCAAGGAAGAGAATAAAGAGTGGGAAAAGCAGAGGTTGTTCTAGATTCGGGAATGAGACTGAGGGAGAACGAGAAGCGAACCAATGACAACAACTTCCAATAAGCAGTGATGAAGAGAAGAGAAGAGAAGGGGATCCTTTCTCCATCCCTAAAGGTTTTGGGTTGAGTGCTAGTCTCTGGAGCCCTATAATAGCTTGGGTTCCCTGAAGGTTGTGGGTTGAGATAGGATTCCTATAACCCTGTAATAGCTTAGGTCCTTGGAGGCTGTGGCTTGAGACGAGAGGTCTCTATAGCCCTGTAATAGCTTGGGTCCTTGGAGGTCGTGGATGGAATGAAATCTCTAGAGTCCTGTAACAGCTTTGGAGGAGACCATCCTAAAGCCGAGACAAAGACAAGTTTGAATCCCAGTTCATGGTTACTACCCTGATTGTACAATGGTTTATGGACTCCCTGGGAGGGAGTGAAACACTGTATGTGTAGGAGGGGGTGAGGTTGGGAACCCATGGACTCCCGATGCATGCAATAATAAAGAAAAACAATTGTGGGGATTGAGGTAAGAGGTCCTCTAGAGTCCTTCACAAAATTAGCAGCTTGAGTGCGGTCCTAGCAGCAGAAATTCCCCCAAACTCTGGAATCTGGCTCGAGGGTGAAAAATGCAAGTAGAAATGGTTGTAGTTGTCTATGGTTGGATTGAGAGTCATAGTCCCAGACTCATTTTCCCTGCGAACTAAAAGATAAGTATTGTATGATTATTGTTTACAATTAATGGGCTATGTTGCATTGGCATTGTATTAGTTATAGATAAACAAGGACTGCAATATGTGTTGTTGTGTATATACCTATTATGAAATTGTGAAGGAATGTTTCCTTGATTTTTATGTTGATTATGGCTATGAATATGCATGGGTACTTGCGTGTTGTGCTTAGATGCAAAAGTAAATAAGTTAACATGCTAAACACTGAAAATCACTAAATGTATGAAGTTTATAGTGGAGAAGAGTCCCATAACGGTGTTTCCTAAGCTATAGAGGCGAGGCGGACTCTCACCCTGAATGAAATGCTTAACTGTGTCATAAATAATTCAATAACTAAAGTTAACGAGTTGTTCTAGTTCAGGTCGAAAATATGAACAGTTCAAAGAAATGGGTGTTGTCAAGATAAATCCCCTTTGCAGATAGAGGCGATCTCTCTAGCACTAGAGTGGGTCTAGCAACACGAGATACTTTCTAATGCAAATTTCTCTTAACTAAAATTTACAATGCAACAAGAAAAGAGATAGAAGTACCTTTTTCCCAACGCTACATTTGAATCCGTTGATGATGACCTTGATCCATGATCCTTTTAGGCTCGCTCCCTGCTATTAATGGCATGCGAATACTTGTGGATAATCAAAAGACAACAAAAAACGTAATCGAAAACATAATAATCGTAAACATTAACTATCTAGCAGATCAAGGAGTATAAGAATATTTGCATAAACAATTAGACAAATAGAACACAAACATCAGATGTTTTATTGATAAATATAAAAGGAAGAGCTTACAACCTAGGCCTTGATGTTAGAGGCCTCCTTTGGTGAAAATCTGAGTCCTTCACGGAAGCTCTAAAGCATTCCTTCTCCCGAACACTTAGGCGTTATCACAATGCGAGGATGCAAAGAGAACGAGAGTTTAGACTAGTCTGACAATGACCAACCAAGATCACAATATGGTAATGAGGGATATGAATTTATAGAAAGGGAGAAGAGGTTGGGAGCCCATGAAAGGAGGAAGAAGGCCCACTTTATAATTGATAAACCCCCATGGATGATGTCAAAGATCTATAATCAGAGAGCTCAACTATATCACCATCGTTTAATAACCAACTCACCGCCTTGGAACTTCTAGAGGTCCAAGATTCTCCTCCATTTGAGGAAACACTGCCAGAAAGGGACCATCACAGTTTTCCAAGAAATAAGGGTGCTGGCAGCGCTAAGCCAAAATTGAGAATATGAAATCAATGCGAGCATGACACCAGGAAACTAGGAATTTTACCAAGTTTCTTCAGTAATCTTCCAAGGCAATTTTCTTTGGATCTTCAGGGGATGTCTTAACATATTTATTCATGGTGGAAACATTGCACAGGATCTGTCACGGGGCATTTCAGGATCAAGGACGGGAAAATGAGCATGGTGAAAAATTACTGTGTAACAGATGCCCCCCTAAATCATGAAGGCAGAACAGTAAGTGATGGTTGAAATGCTTTATGAACCAAGGGAAAGAACGCAGACCACCTCCGGAAAACCTGCCAAATCAAACATATTACAATATATGAAATATCTGGTATGAATATGCCTAACCACGTAACTCTGCACTAGGCATCAAATAAGACACGAACCCATGGCATGGTTGTATCCATCTATCTAAAGAGGTCATATAAATGGATCCACGGTATGGATGCAAGCATCTGTATAGGTAGGATAATGTATACAATCATGAATACTCAATAACTCCCCGTGGTTTGGATAAAAAAACAAATGTGACCTAGGGTTTTCACCGCGATCTCAATCAACCCAATGTATGAGTCTAGCCATGCAAATAAATGCATTGGTGTCAAACGTCGTAGACGACACCTGATTATTGGTCAATGATGGAAACTGTTAACAGGCACGAGAGAGACCACCAATAATGACGATGGACCTCAAGTTACAACAACACAATCTACAAGTGTGAATGAATGTGTTGAATTCGAACACTTGAAAAATTATTTGATCGAAGGCTAATGATGTGAACCTGTCGTAGAACATGAATAACTTAACATTAAGGCATGCAAGCTCCAAGGTACTAAAAAGAAGTTTCTTAATCACCTTTCCGGATGATGAGTTGAAGTCGACATGAAGTGATTTGTCGAAGAAGGGCCATGATGATTCCCACATCATCGACACGAAACAACAGATACCTTAAGATGATAGGAGTGATTCAAGATTGTAACAGAGGATGTCAGGTAATCAAAGGATGTTTGACAAAAAGGACTTCTCTTGAACATATTAGCGACACAACTCCAGAGTGTGGCAACATTTGACTCAAATAGGATTAGAGGTCATGTTCACAAAATTGGTAATAAAATGAGAGGCAAATAGATTTCCCAAACCCATGGAGGCAAAGTGACAAATGTAGGAGGTCCCCAACCTGACACGAACTACAGATGAGTGTCATGTTCAAGAGCGACAAGCTGCCCAAAATACAAATAGGATGTTCACTTTCAATTCCCCCCCGTTATTGCTAACTAGTACCTCTTTATTTTTTATAGCCAATGAGAAGAGGATAACATATGCTGAGCGTGTAAGTTCATTCTTCGAATGAATCCATCCTAGTACTTTTAACGAGCCCTAGGAAGGAGGAACTCGATGTTGTCATAGTGACAATTCTTTCTCCGTTTAATCTTTAATGAGTCCAACGAAAGGGTAACTCGGTAAATTTTCATGTTTAAGGAGTTTGAAAAGAAAAAAAAAAGGAAACTCCATCATTTCCCTTTCCGCAAATCATCTCTCGAATCCGAAAAGGTAGAAAACAATATCCGAGAGAAGCTCTTAACCATGTTCGATCAAGGTATTCCTTTTTCATAAATAGTGAATCTCACTCCAAAAAAAGGGTAAACGTATACTAAGATTACGTCGATTCACTTACTTTAACGAGTTCGAAATGACAAGTACTCGACAATCTTTTCATTTTTCGAGAGTCAGAAAAGAGATGAAAGTTGACTCCACCTGGAGGAACGAGTGGTATAAAGGGTAGAAACTGGTTCTGGTGATGGTGGAACTGCTCAAAACACATGAAGGTCAAGAGTTTAGCTAACAAGACCACTCATCACAACAATTCCTCAGGAAATCGTAAAACAACCAAGTGAAAGCGTATGATCGACCAAGCAGATGGTGACAATGGAATGAGAAAACCAAGGCTTATCTAGCAAAAGAGGCAAATAAAAGGGAAATCACGAGAGGTAGAATGAGGATGGTTTCATTTTACACAAGCTTGAAACACGAAACTATGCTTGATATCAATTTCATTTTTTCACAAGCTTGAAATAAAGAAAAATTGTGCTTGGAATTAGTTTCATTTTTACTCAATCTTGAAACGGATAAAAAATATGATTGAAATAAGTTTTCATGCCCCCAACATGGTGACTCAATTTGAGGTACATGCCCTCTAAGCTTCATCTCATTCAACTAAGTAGACTATTGGTTACTAACAAGTGGATGGAATGAATGTTCAATTATGAGATCAAGTGAAATACTTGACTAGATTTTGACGAGATTTATTCAAAGACTCGAATTGAAAGGGGATTTGTTTCATCTTTTAATGAGGTTGACACAGTAAAAGAACTATCCTCATGAAACTTTGTTTCATTTTTTAACGAGATTGACACAAGACAAAGAACTTTTCTCCATGGAGCTTGATTCATTTCTTAAGGAGCTTGACACAAGAAAAGGAACTTTGCTCCAAAAAGCTTGATTCATTTTTTTAAGGAGCTTGACACAAGAAAAGGAACTATCCTCCGAAGACCTTGTTTCATTTTTTAAGGATCTTGACACAAGAAAATTAACTTTTCTCTGAAACCTGATCATGGTCCATAAAATTTCATGGCCTCCAAGAGGTTCTCATTAGATGGGAGAACAACACTCTGGAAATCAGGATCCAATTCCCCCAGTACATGGTGCAGCTGAATGGATCATCAATAGACACGGGCATGGAACATGTTGCCACATAATTAACGTGTGGCAGGGAAGATACCACTAACATGTAAAGACCATTAAGGGAGGATGGTTTATTGGGAGCCCAATTAAGATCCATGAACGAAAGCTGATCAATGTTCACAATTATTCCTTCATGTAGAAAAAAAATCACACGAAAGAGAGAAGAGACAAGAGCTCCCATGACATAAGTATAGTCACACCCAAGGAGTAAGTTAAAGACCAAAGGGCCTTGGACAACCATCACATCTATATAGACAGTCTTTCCTCCCAAAGTAATAGGTAAGTTAGGAAGGATCCTTAACAGTTGTTTGGTTCCTCTATTAAATGCTAACAGATTCTGGGTAACAAGCACAAGCTGCGGAGAACCGAAATCTTGCTAAGTAGTTGAGGATAGAATACTAACACATGTGTCTTCATCTATTATTATGCTAGGTACAACCACATTATAGGCATGTATTGTGATCTCAAATGGCACATAAGAAGGAAGAGGATATCCTGTCAGTCGACTCCAATCAAAGAAAGCGACCATACTACTTGGAGAGGGTGTCGTGGGAACGGGAGAATTGCCCCCTTGTGTTGCAGGAATGGGAGGATCACCCTCCTGTACCGTGTGAACCATAGGATTTCCCTCCTATTCATGGGAATTTGAAGAAACAAAAAGAACCTGAGTGGTATGAGGTTCACTCTCTATGGGAAAAGCACAAACCACTGAGGGTGAAATCAGGTCAACCTTTTTCTCAACCAATGGTTGGTCGGGAATGGGCTCATGGGGTTCATGTTTAGAGAGAGTGGGATTAACTAGAGATGACTTATGATCGATCACTTGAACAACTAGTAGAGGATTAGGGGAAAGCTTCCGGTAACCAACCAGAAGGCAAGACTGTGAAGCCATAAGGTTATCTAATGTTTTGGTGGCTTCATCCATAAAAGGACAAAGGTGAATGGGATGATTCCATCCACATAACCTACAGGGAAATTTGACTTTACACTTTTTCCCATGGGACTTATTATCACTAGTCGAGGGTTTGTCACCAGCATGATCTCCGGAGGCTGATGAAAAGGGCCGATTCAAGTCGGCAGACCACATTTCTAACACCCCGGGAAAACTAGGACAATCTCTAAGAAGGTGGTCACCCTTACATAACTTGCAAGGGAATTTGAATTTACGGGATAGATTGGAAGGTTTTTCAACATCAGTTGCATTAGTAGCAATGGTTGCTTGGTTTCTCCCTTGCTTATTTTGCTTCTTCATCTTCATCCTCTTATTCTTCTTCTTAGCCTCCTGGTTACTAGAATCTAGACTTTCACCATGTGAAGAGGAAGAATGGGGTGAAGAAATAGGCAAAGAAGGTGAGGGGTCAACTTTAGGATCAACATGAAGTTGACACTATTCAGGTGAAGGTGAACTTGGTTGAGAAGCAGCTTGGACATTGGAACAATGGGGGTTGAAAATAACCAAACTGGAAAACCGATGGTTAATCCTGGGAGGGACAACGTTGCCATATAGGGAGTACCAACATTTCCAAAAGAAGGAAAAGGACCAATATTCCCATGTAAGGGGATTCTTTGATTGGTAAACTCAGGAACTGTTGCCATTAGTCTCAACCTAAGATCTGCTAAGGAGTTGTGCATGGGTAAGATGTTATTCTGTGGGCAGTTACTTTTAGAATTAACAAAAAATAAATAATAAAGGGTGTGTTAGGCATAAAGTTTTACCAACTATTCATGAATTGCAATATACACCTTGGTGATAAATGATAAAAAAAATTACCAATGAGTTAACATACTATAGTCGATGTCCTCGAATGCTGTGTTTTGTGTATCACGTTTATAAGGCTGCTGACTCGATTACCTATGGTAGGCTTGCAACCTAATGGTGTCTCCCCAAATATATGTGATGGTATGTGGGATTCCAATAAATAGTAGTGTTGTCTAATGTGTAACTGTTTGATAAGCGCACCCCAAATATACTTATCATACATCAATATAATTCCATCCATGGGACAGGATATCACCCCCGGGCTGTAACGCAGACCGTTAACCACAGCTCCTACATTTTACGATGTCAGAACACATATCTATCCTAGACCACCAAAAGTTCTTGTTAGTTCCAAATGTTCCTTAAGGGAAATTGAGTGAATTTTAATGTTGATTTTGAGTTAAGTTTCAGTTTTGTCTCAAAATGGATGTCACCTGAATCCTATGGTGCAGACTAAATGCAAAAAGAAAAACTTTCCATTTCGATGAAACCTAAATTATTTAGGGAAGAGATACAAGAAAAAGTGCGATTATTGCAACAACAATAATGCCCCCAAAACTAGCTCAAAGCTACGAAATGAAATTACTTTTAATCGAATTCACTCTTCCCCCAAACAAATGCAACTTATTGAAAAATGAAATTACTTCTTTTTCCTACTAAGATGCACAATATATATATATATATATATATATATATATATATATATATATATATATATATATATATATATGTATGTATGTATGTATGTATGTATGTATGTATGTATTTAATTATTATTCTACTTTGAAATTCATTCAGACTTGCAATAAATAAAATTTTAAAAGTGCTTGCAAAACCATTCATTCAAAACCCATAATAGATACTCAAAAAAACACTTTTGATTATATTAAGCTTCGGCTACAAGTGGAAAACTATTACAAGGCTCAACTGCGTGAGCATACATGGAACATAATACAATAATTCCTATTGGACGGAGAGAGAATTGCAAAAACACAGAGGAATGGAGAATAGTGCAACCTCAACGGAGCTCTCTTGCAGCTCCTTGTTGCCTATTCCCGTCTGCACCAACCTCCCTATCCACTGGCTGGCTGCCTATTTTTTCTGCTGCCCGCGTGACTGACTATTCCTCCTTTCCTCTCGCTCGGCTGTCTTCTGTTTCTTTCTGTTCATCGGGAGTTCCACTGCTCGTTTCCTTTCGCGCTCTTCTGCCATCTGTGCCTGCTCCCGCAACATCCGTGACACCTGTCATTTGCTCCTTCACAACCTTGACATATTTCTGCCTACTGAGGTTGTGCTCCGCCACGTACTCGCCGCAACTCAAAATCTATTGAATTTCAAAACAAGGGCCCCAACAGGCCCCGACCACATCCTATTGACTCACCCCGAGTCAATTGATCTGCACTGTCTCTACTTCCATGGGTCTGCTCGGACCTGCGCCCTGCTCTACCTGCCTTCCTTCTCCTGGTTGTCCAAACAAGGGCCCCAACTCTGGGACCTTGTTTAGCGCTGATGCCTTGAGCTCTTGGAAGGTTACCATGGCCTACTGCCACCCTTGCATTAGTGCTTCAGTTTCGGCCGTGATTTTTGTGACAACTTCTTCCCCTACATTCGGCAGCAGGGCACCAAACACAGTGTTGATTTGAGTGTTGGCCTCATAGGCTAATTACTGCATTGTCTGTGCACTGAGTTTTACAGGTTGCCAAAGCTTCCGGATGGCTTATTTGGCCGCCGTTGAAGCCTCCTCTATTTGCTGGATTTGGACCTCTAACACATCTGCTTGGGCGTAGAGTTGGTCCAGTCCAGTTGGGTCCGTTGCTTCCTGGATTTCCTTGGATATTTGTTGAAGTTGTAGCGAGACCGATTGTGCCTTCATAGTAAGGTCTGTCGAGCATTCTTGCAGACCCTTCAGTAGGTCGTATGCTTCTCTTGTTGCAGTACTCATAACTTCCTACATTTTCGTTACTTGCCCTGCCTTTCTAATATCTGTGCCGAATACACAACAGTTGGGTCGGGTAGAGCGGGTTGGGATGCCATTGCTGCTTTGAGTTCCACATTCTCCTGCCGGAGTTTTGAATATGCCACCCTGAGGTGGATTGCCTACTCGATTACATTAGTCTCCTGCATTTCTTCTGGTAGTTGGATGATGCTGGCTGTTACTGTAGGCCACACTTCCCTAAATACTCTGGTTACTGTCTCCAGTTGTTCCTGTAAATGATCTCTTTCCGTCGTCAGTTGCTCACGTTGTTCAGTAAGCGTGCTTATTTGTTGTTGCTGCTGCTCGCATTTCTGTTGGAGCTCCGAGTGGAGCCTCTCGGCTTGTTGTGCTGCTCTATGAATGAAATGGTACAATTGAGCTGTCCCCTAGGTCTCCATGCTTTCGACACTGGAGGTACCTTGATCTGGCACTCGTGCATGGAGTGGTTGTCCGCTAGCAACAGATCTCGCTTATTGGTCCTGAGGTGATTATGGAAGTGTTTGTTACTGTAGCCGGTTGCTGGAGTCCGCCATCTGTAGATCTTATTTCCCTTGTGGACCTGCTAGGTCAGCTGTGTGGAGCGGAGTCTGCTCGGGGACTGACCTAGCTTCTTCTTCTAACGATTGCTCTAACTGATTAATGAGGTTGGTAAAAGTAGTTTGTGGGGTCATGGTTGTGTTAACTAGGGGTACCACTTCTGTACTCGAGTTAACCTCCATTCCGTGGTCCCCATTGTTTATTCTTCTGACGACTGGATCAGACATGGTGGCTAATGAAGTGGATGGTGCAGAGTTTTGGGGTTCTCGGGAAATGGATGAGGTGGTGGGTGGTAGTTGTTGGGTGTGAGGTGGATATATGCGGATGTTTAAAAAATCAAGGGGGGATATGGGATTGTGGGGTGGTACTCCTCTGGCCTCCTCAGGATCAAATTTCATCTCTTCTCGGATTGGTACCCCTGTACTCAACTGTTGAGGTGGATCCTCCCCTGTGAGGTCGACCACCGGGCTAGCTTCTACAACCTTGGCCCTTTTTGTCTTTGGTGCCGCTGTGGGTTTTGCAGCTTTACTCTTTCCCACCAACGTTGTAGTCGCCGGGGGAGGGGAATTAAACAAAACATTGGGTATGGGCGTAAATAAGGAGGCCGTGTTGAACGATGGATTAGACTGGGATGCCTGAAATTCTGAAAATGTTGGGAATGTAGTAGTATCACTTGCTAGGACTTGAACTACTTTGTTAAAGCTTTTTACCTTGGTGTTCAGCTGCTGAATAATCAGGAAGAGCTGTAGGTTTGACATCTTGGTTGCTGCTTCCTCTGAAGTTTCTCCCAGAAGCATGTTTGGCAGCATCCCGTCAAAGAAGTATGTGTACACTCCATCCCTGATTTCCATCGCCACTCCTGGCCATGAACAGACCTCCGTGCTTCGTCAATCTGGAATTTCAAAGGCCTCATCTGGAACGTTGTTTCTGGTACACATATAGGCCTAAGAAAAGTATGTTTATGTGTGACTCCGAACCAGACTTGCTCACTATATCCATCTAGTAGACTTCTTGGAATCCTTTGTTGACTCATTACGAAGTCAACCATTTGACCATACCAAACTCTGAAGGCTTCTGCATTCACTTCCTTGGTGCTCGAGTCTCCAGACACTTTCCACGGCACAAACTTCATAGCAACGGGTTGGTCTTCAGCTATCTCCATTGGTATCCTAATGCTGGGGAAGGTCCACTTCCACATCGCCAGCGCCATGATCAAATACCCATAGATAAACTCAGTCGCTCTCTTGTAATTGTCCTCGCAAGCTTCGAACAATTCTTTTAGCAGGAAGGAACACTAATTGAGACTTGTCCCTTGGACACAGTGCTCTGCAACCAAAATTGTATCTAATGTGCACTCCCCTTTTGCATAGTGCCTCATCGTCTTGCTAGCGATTAGGTAGCAAGCGAACTTGACCTCCGGTCTATTAATCAATTCAATCTTTGCCCCCTTCCCTCCTCTTCGCGTGCCATACTTGGCGTAATATTTTGTATCTCCAGACTTCTTTGCCCTCTTAGACACAATTTGGAATGCTGATGACACGTCCCTTACTTTCTGTGACAGTCTAGTTAATCTGTTGTGAAACCAGCTCCAAAAATAGAAGAAAAGAGATATCAACGCCTTATAAATAAGCCAATTCGAGGGGGAAACCTCCAATACATTACAATAATGAACAATTCTTGGATGATACAAATTACAAAACCTCCTTTCTATATATAGGAGTCCATGGGGCCATAATGTAATCCTAGTGGGGCCACAATTTAGTCCTAGCCGACCTAACAATAATAATTTAAGGGCACAATAATAACAATATGGGGGTTACAAGGGTACAATAATAACAATAAGGGGGTTACACTAACAACAATAAGGGACTATACTAGTAATATAGGGACTTAACATGCCCCTCTCCTTCAAAAAAGTGTTGTCCTCAATGCTTGAGTAGCTCTGGGTGTTTTTGTATAAAATTATCCTCCTCCCATGTAGAATCTTCAGTGGGTAAGTTCTTCCACTTGATGAGATACTCTGAAATTGATCGATTTCGTAGCTGTCGAGTTCTTGTTTCCATGACCGCTTTAGGTTCCAATATGATTTTTCCTTCCTCATCAAGTTCTGGCAATATTGTTTGAACTGGAAGATTTTCACCTATAACCTTCTTTAAGCATGAAACATGGAAAACTGGATGTACTCGCGAAGAAGCAGGAAGCCCCAATTTGTATGCCATAGTACCAATCTTTTGCAACACCTTGTAAGGACCATAGTACTTTGGCGATAATTTATTATCCTTCTTTGCTTGCTTGAGGGACATTTGTTTGTATGGTTGTAGACGTAAAAATACCCAATCTCCTACATCAAAACTTCTCTCGCTACGATGTTGATCTGCCTGTTGTTTCATTCGATTTTGTGCCAAATTCAGGTTATCCTTTAAGAGTTGGAGAACTTCTTGCTGATGCTCGATGTGATCTTCCACTGCTTGAACCTTAGAATTTTCTCTAAAAGATGATGTGATGGATGGTGGATGATATCCATAAAGTGCCATAAATGGGGTCATTTTTGCTGCAGTATGGAAGGAAGTGTTATACCACCATTCAGCGAGAGGTAACCACTTGACCCATTGTGTTTGTTTATCAGATACAAAACAACCAAGATATCCTTCCAAACATTTATTTACTGTCTCAGTTTGACCATCGGATTGAGGATGATAAGATGAGCTATGAGCTAATTGAGTACCCAAACAAGAAAATAACTCCGTCCAAAAATTTCCAGTAAAAATGGGATCTCTGTCGCTCACAATAACCCTTAGGTTTCCATGTAGCTTTGGAATTGTGTCCATAAATGTAGTAGCAACTGTACTTGCTTTAAATGGATGAGATAATGCACAAAAGTGTGCATACTTGGTAAGTCTATCAACTACCACCATGATGACACTCTTTCCTTCGGACTTAGGTAAACCTGTGATAAAATCCATTGAAATCTCCTCCCAACGTTGACTTGGAATGGATAAAGGTTGTAGAAGTCCCGTGGTCTTAATTGTTTCCACTTTATTCTGCTGGCAAACCAAACATTCCGCCACAAACTTTTGAATATCAGATTTAAGGCCATCCCAAAAAAATTCTTTCTTCAACCTGTGGTAAGTTTTTAAAAATCCTGAGTGTCCTCCTAAAGGAGAAGTGTGCAATTCCAGAAGAATCTTTTGTTTTAGTTGGGAATTCTTACAAAGATATAAGCGATCTTTGTACCATAAGGAATCATTTTTCCAACTAAAAGTATCAGATGTACTAGGATCTTGCTGCAACTTTTGAATGAGTGTCCATACATCTTTGTCCTTCTTCCATTCATCTCTTGCTTCGGTTATCCAATCTGGTTGGATAATAGAAATGGCACAAAGCAATGATTCCACCTCTTCATTCTTTCTTGAGAGTGCATATGCAACAACATTAAGCTTTCCTTTTTTGTAGATTATTTCAAAGTCATAACCCAACATCTCTGTGGCCCATTTTTGCTGCTCTTCTGAAGATAGTCTTTGTGTGTTTAAGACTATCATGATCAGTTTTTACCTTGAAGTGTCTTCCCATTAGGTAAGTTCGCCATTTCTTTAGTGCATGCAGTATTGCTAACATTTCCTTCTCATAAATAGGTTTTTGTAAATACTTTCCCTTGATTGGACGACTTTCAAAAGCAATGGGTCTTCCTTCCTGCATTAAAACTGCACCAATTCCATTTCCTGAGGCATCACATTCCACAATAAAGGTATTTGTGAAGTCTGGTGTAGCTAAGACCGGTGCTAGGCACATTGCCTCTTTAAGACGTTCAAAGGCCTTAGTCAGCAGTAACCAACTCCAAAAAGAGAAGAAAAGAGATATCAACGCCTTAGAAATGAGCCACTTCGAGGGGGCAACCTCCAATACATTACATAAAATGAACAATTCTTGGATGATACAATTTACAAAACCTCCTTTCTATATATAGGAGTCCATGGGGCCATAATGTAATCCTAGTGGGCTACAATGTAATCCTAGCCGACCTAACAATAATAATTTAAGGGCACAATAATAACAAAATGGGGGTTACAAGGGTACAACAATAACAATAAGGGGTTTACACTAACAATAATAAGGGGCTATACTAGTGATATAGGGACCCAACATGCCCCTCTCCTTCAAAAAAAGTGTTGTCCTCAACACTTGAGTAGCTCCGGGTGCTTCTGTATAAAATTCTCATCCTCCCATGTAGAATCTTCAGTGGGTAAGTTCTTCCACTTGATGAGATACTCTGGAATTGATCGATTCCGTAGTTGTCGAGTTCTTTTTTCCATGACTGCTTCAGGTTCCAATATGATTTTCCCTTCCCCATCAAGTTCTGGCAATACTGTTTGAACTGGAAGATTTTCACCTATAACCTTCTTTAAGCATGAAAGATGGAAAACTGGATGTACTCGCGAAGAAGCAGGAAGCTCCAATTTGTATGCCATAGAACCAATCTTTTGCAACACCTTGTAAGGACCATAGTACTTTGGTGATAATTTATTATCCTTCTTAGCTTGCTTGAGGTAAATTTGTTTGTATGGTTGTAGCCGTAAAAATATCCAATCTCCTACATCAAAACTTCTCTCGCTGCGATGTTGATCTGCCTGTTGTTTCATTCGATTTTGTGCCAAATTCAGGTTATCCTTTAAGAGTTGGAGAACTTCTTGCCGATGCTCGATGTGATCTTCCACTGCTTGAACCTTTGAATTTTCTCTTAAATATGATGTGATGGATGGTGGATGATATCCATAAAGTGCCATAAATGGGGTCATTTTTGCTGCAGTATGGAAGGAATGTTATACCACCATTTAGCGAGAGGTAACCACTTGACCCATTGTGTTTGTTTATCAGATACAAAAAAACGAAGATATCCTTCCAAACATTTATTTACTATCTCAGTTTGACCATCAGATTGAGGATGATAAGATGAGCTATGAGCTAATTGAGTACCCAAACAAGAAAATAACTCCGTCCAAAAATTTCCAGTAAAAATGGGATCTCTGTCGCTCACAATAACCCTTGGGCTTCCATGTAGCTTTTGAATTCTGTCCATAAATGTAGTAGCAATCGTACTTGCTTTAAATGGATGAGATAATGCACAAAAGTGTGCATACTTGGTAAGTCTATCAACTACCACCATGATGACACTCTTTCCTTCGGACTTAGGTAAACCTGTGATAAAATCCATTGAAATCTCCTCCCAACGTTGACTTGGAATGGATAAAGGTTGTAGAAGTCCCGGGGTCTTAATCGTTTCCACTTTATTCTGCTGGCAAACCAAACATTCCGCCACAAACTTTTGAATATCAGATTTAAGGCCATCCCAAAAAAATTCTTTCTTCACCCTGTGGTAAGTTTTTAAAAATCCTGAGTGTCCTCCTAAAGGAGAAGTGTGCAATTCCAAAAGAATCTTTTGTTTTAGTTGGGAATTCTTACAAAGATATAAGCGATCTTGTACCATAAGGAATCATTTTTCCAACTAAATGTATCAGATGTACTAGGATCTTGCTGCAAATTTTGAATGAGTGTCCATACATCTTTGTCCTTCTTCCATTCATTTCTTGCTTCAGTTATCCAATCTGGTTGGATAATAGAAATGGCACAAAGCAATGCTTCCACCTCTTCATTCTTTCTTGAGAGTGCATCTGCAACAACATTAAGCTTTCCTTTTTTGTAGATTATTTCAAAGTCATAACCCAACATCTTTGAGACCCATTTTTGCTGCTCTTCTGATGATAGTCTTTGTTCCAAAAAGTGTTTAAGACTATCATGATCAGTTTTTACCTTGAAGTGTCTTCCCATTAGGTAATTTCGCCATTTCTTTAGTGCATGCAGTATTGCTAACATTTCCTTCTCATAAATAGGTTTCTGTAAATACTTTCCTTTGATTGGACGACTTTCAAAAGAAATGGGTCTTCCTTCCTGCATTAAAACCACACCAATTCCATTTCTTGAGGCATCACATTCCACAATAAAGGTTTTTGTGAAGTCCGGCGTAGCTAAGACCGGTGCTAGGCACATTGCCTCTTTAAGACGTTCAAAGGCCTTAGTTGCTTCAGGAGTCCATGAAAATGCATCTTTCTTCAATAATGTTGTTAGAGGTGCTGCTATTCTCCCATAATTCTAAAAAACTTGCGATAATACCCTGTTAACTCGAGAAATCCTCGCAACTGCTTTATGGTTGTGGGGACTTTCCATTCCTTAATGGCTTTAATTTTGTTAGGGTCTACTTTAACACCCTCGTGAGATACAATATGACCCAGATATTCCACCTCTTGTACTCCAAAGAAACATTTGGATTTTTTTGCGTATAATTGTTTCTCCTGCAATAGTTTGAGCACCCTATCAACATGTTCAACATGATCCTTCCAAGACCTGCTGTAGATTAGTATATCATCAAAAAATACTAGCACAAATTTTCTAAGGAAGGGTTTGAAAATGGAATTCATCAACCCTCGAAATGTAGAAGGTGCATTGGTAAGGCCAAAAGGCATGACCAAAAATTCATAATGACCCTCATGAGTTCGAAATGTTGTTTTTGGAATATCTTCAGTCTTCATTCTAATTTGATGATATCCCGAACGAAGATCCAACTTGGTAAAATAAATTGCTCCATGTAATTCATCCAATAATTCATCAATCACAGGAATGGGAAATTTATCTTTAATGGTGAGCTTATTGAGCTCCCTATAATCCAGACACATTCTCCATGATCCATCCTTCTTGTGTACCAATACTACAGGAGCAGAGAAAGAACTTTGACTAGGTTGAATTATACCCGTCTCTAACATTTCTGCAATCATACGTTCAATTTCGCTCTTTTGGAAGTAAGGATATCTATAAGGCCTGATGTTTGGAGGAACACTTCCCGGAATCAAATGAATAGCATGATCATGATCACGAATAGGTGGGAGTCCTTTCAGAGTTTCAAACACCTTGGAATGATTGTCCAAGACTTGTTGGAGATCTGCAGAAATAGATGATTTTGATGTCGGAACTTCTAGTGAGCATAATTGTGCAATTACGCTTCGTTGTTCTTTCTTTAGAAGCTTTGTCATGACATTAGAGCTTATTATCCTTCCCGGCTTCCCTTCAATACCCCGTAATTCGACTTCCTTTCCTTCTGAAAAAAATTTCAAGAAAAGTTCTTGAAAATAAAAAGCTACCGTCCCCAAAGATTGTAACCATTGTACTCCTAGTACAACATCAGCACCTCCCATAGGAATGGAAAGCATTGGACTAGTCAATACATATTCTCCCATGGTTAGCTTAATATTATGGCATTTTCCAGAGCAATTTATAGTTCCTCCATTTGCAACCATCACTTGACATTCTGGTGCTGGGTATAGGAAACAATTTAATTCCTTGTCTACCTTACAATGAATAAAATTATGGGTGCTACCTGAATCAATCAACACTATTACCTTTTTCTTCTTGATTTGTCCTTCTATCTTGAGAGTTTGAGGAGTGGTAATTCCTGCCAGTGCATTACACGATATGGTCGGATTCATTTCTTCCTCTTCTAGGGCTGGTTCCTGGTGTATATCCTCTTCTTGTTTATTTTCTTCTTCTTCTTCACAATCTATGTAAAATAATTTCTTCTCAGCACACTTATGACCTTTAGTGTATTTGCTATCACAACTGTAGCAAAGCCCTTTTGCTCTTTTTTCTTCCAATTGCTGTGGTGTCAACCTTGTAGGTTGTGGAAATCTAGGCGTAGCAACACTTCCTTCTTTATAGAATTGAGTGGTAGGCTTCCTTGTCGCCATAATTTTACATTCAACTTTTCTTGCCAACATGAATGCCTTCTCCAATGAATCAGGTTCCAAAACGCGAACTTCATGTTGGATGTTATCCTTAAAGTGCCTATGAAGAGATCAATCCTGTGTTCCTCTGGAATATCATTTACCCTTATATTCAATTTTTGGAAGTCCTCAATGTGCTGCCCCACTAAACCCTTTTGTTTGAGATTTATCAATTGGCTAAAGAAGGTGTTGCTCTTTGTTTCCTCATAATGTGCTATCATTTCCTCCGTAAAAATTGCCCAAGTGAAATTTTTTTTACGGGAGCAAAGCCATCGATACCACACAAATGTATTTTGTTCTAAATGTAAAGTTGCAATGCGTACCTTTTGTGTGTTTTGCACATTATGGAGATCAAAATATTGCTCCATCTGTAGTATCCATGTTACAGGATCCTTTCCATCAAACTTCCTTATATCCATTTTTTGAATATGGTGGTTCTTCTCGACAACATTAGAGTTTATGAAATCACGATTAACATTTATTTTTTTCTCATCATGAGGTTCTTCTACTATATTTTCACCAATAGGAATCATTTATGGTTTTAAACTTGTCATCAAGCCTTCCATGTATGCTTTTAGATCATTCTTCATGTTTTCCATGTTGTCTTTGATGTCATCCATCTTAGATTCCATGCTCACTTCCATGCCATCCATATTAGCTTCCAAACCAATCATCTTAGCTTCCATGCATTTCTTCAAACCATCCATCTTAGTTTCCACGCCTTTCTTCAAAACTTCCATTTCATTTTTTGTTGTTCTTTGCGAGAGCGAAATTTGCTCTTGTAATTTTGATATGTCATGTTGCCATTCTTGATCTTCATGAGTCATAGTAGAGCCTTATAAAGGCTTAATGGGTGTTGAATTCTTTTTAGGGGCCATTTTCGAATCCAATACTGATATCTATTCTACAATATGCCCTTGGGATCAATTTAACTTGATTATTCAAACAAGACTTATGCAATTTGGATAAAAAATACACACCTTTTTCTTGCTTTTGAGGAGCTCGATATTGAAAATGGATTATTTCTGTGATTGTAGCACTTAAATATCTAAATTTCGATACCGATGTAACTCTCTGAATTATCTTTCGAATGCCACAGGTCTGACTAGATTTGGATTCTCCAAGACAAAGTTGTGTCCAATCTCCCACAATGACCTAATTATGGACTGGTTCAGTAGTGAGAACTTGTACGACTTTCCACGTGTCACTGTTTCGTCCTTTGTCTCTGAAATTGATAGCCAAGAAACTGCAGTCCGTGTACTTGCGACCAATTTTTACGGCACTCCAATCCGATGCCCAGAGAGAGATTTATTGAACTTTTCCCACGATCACTTCTTTGAGATGAAATTCAGGAGCCTGAAAAAGCACTACCTTCCACAGATCATATCTCCAAAAATATTGCGAACCAAGCTCTGAAATTTTTTGAAGAATTTCCTCAGGATTTCAGCTTCGCACCATATGAATTTCAGACTCTAAAACTTCGTACAAAAAAATTTATAGCGCAAATGCCACGATGACCTGTTTAGGACCCTGAAAAAATACCTAACTTCCACAGATGATATCTCCTAAAATATTGCGAACCAAGCTCTGAAATTTTTAGAAAAGCTTCCTTATGATTTCTGCTTCACACCCTAAAAATTTCAGCTTCTGAAACTTCGTAGAAAAAAAGTTATAGCGAAAATGCCACGATGACCTGTTTGGAGCAGCAAAACCCTAGAATCCAAAGCTCCGATACCAAATGTTGTGTAACCAGCTCCAAAAAGAGAAGAAAAGAGATATAAACGCCTTAGAAATGAGCCACTTTGAGGGGGCAACCTCCAATACATTACATAAATGAACAATTTTTGGATGATACAATTTACAAAACCTCCTTTCTATATATAGGAGTCCATGGGGCCATAATGTAATCCTAGTGGGCCACAACGTAATCCTAGCCGACCTAACAATAATAATTTAAGGGCACAATAATAACAAAATGGGGGTTACAAGGGTACAATAATAACAATAAGGGGGTTACACTAACAATAATAAGGGACTATACTAGTGATATAGGGACCTAACATTAGTTGCTTCAAGATTCCATGAAAATGCATATTTCTTCAATAATGTTGTTTGAGGTGCTGCTATTCTCCCATAATTCTTAACAAACTTGCGATAATACCATGTTAACCCGAGAAATCCTCAGAATCGCTATGGTTGTGGGGATCTTCCATTCCTTTAATGGCTTTAATTTTGTTAGGGTCTACCTTAACACCCTCATGAGTGATCCGGATTTAAGTGTGAACGCAATGTTAATACACATATAACCATAAATACAAAGATGCAGTGGAGATAACACTTCATTTCATTAATATCAAATAATTGAAATTTGCTTACAGACATAATGGAAATAAATGAGCTAGGGCGTTGGTAGCTTATCTCCGAGAAGAGATGTGGTGGCTACAGGCCTTTGAACTGTGTTACAATGAGGCTCGAGGGCCTATTTATTATTGAGAAACAATGGAAAACCCTAAACATCCCAAAAACCTAAAGCTAGAGAAGAAGCCAGCCATCCATTCTGGCTAAAATTATGTTTCAACTTCCCAGGGACGTAACTTTGGCATACTATCTCCGTTTGACGCACATGATACATCATTAGAAAGCTCTATCCGAGGACTACAACTTTCAAGATGAAATTGATGTTCAAATTTGCTAGTGCTTTGATACCCAAAAAACGTCGTTTAGGGCCTCAAAACGGCTCCGGAAGTTCAGGACCCGAAAAACTGCTAAAAATAGTAAGTTATGCCAAAACTGAAAAACTGAAAGAGACAATGGTGGGGGGCCAAGTGGAATAGGTGGGTGGCCACCAATATCCACCTCGATCATTCCTCCCCCCTTAGGAAGCAATGGTCCCCATTGCGTTAAGTTCCTCCATGAGATGAGGAAATTTCTGCTGAACTTGGTCCCCGGTGAACCACTTTCCTTGGTGCAGGAGTTGGCCAGCTTTGACAACCCGATACAGTTGGATCTGCTGTTGACGAGTGTTCTTGATTTGCATGTCCATGATACAATCTGTGGTGGCCTGTTCCATGCAGTCTGGGTTTAACTCTGTTGGTGTGAGTTGTTCTGCAATGTCCGAGGTGTCCAGTAGAGGTGGAAAGTAAGGACGAAGGCGATCCACATTGAAGACTGGGTGCGGACCAAGGAATGGTGGAATACTAAGCTCGAAGGCATTGTTACCTACAGCCTTGGTGATGGTGTACGGCCCGTATCGGAGTGGGCGAAGCTTGCGGTGAGGTCCAGTGAGGCGCTCCTTCTGCAAATGTAGCCATACTTTGTCGCCCACCTGGAAGTGGTGTGGCACCCGGTGTTGATCATGGCGCTGCTTGTACTTCGCATTGGCTCTATCCAATATATCATGAACCTGTTGGCGAATGTGTTGAATGCGCTCGATGAAGCTACTTGCTTTGTCAACTTCAGACTGGACATGAGCTGAATCGGCCTGAGCAGCTGCAAATGGCATGGCTACGTCAATGGGACATAGTGGCTGGAATCCCAAGCCCACTTGAAAGGGGCTATGGCCGATTGAACTGTGGAGAGCCCGATTATAACTATGTTGTACATAAGGGAGGCTCTCGTCCCATGTGCGTGGATGCTTTGAATTGTACATGCGCAGAATGTGTACAATCATTATGTTGACGACCTCTGTTTGGCCATCTGTTTGGGGATGGAAAGCTGTGGACTTGGTGAGCTTGGTATCCAACATCAACCAGAGGCTGGACCAAAATGTGCTGAGGAACCTGCTATCCCGATCTGATATGATAGACTGTGGGATCCCAAAGTGCACCCACACTCGTTCAAAGAAGAGTTTAGCAGTGGCTTCTACTGTGATATTCTTCTTGCAGGGCGCCATAATGGCCATCTTCGAGAATCTGTCGACGACCACAAAAACACAGTCATTTCCCTGCTTAGTAGAAGGCAGGCCCGACATGTAATCCATGGAGATGGATTCCCAAGGTCGACTAGGGGTAGGTAGAGGAGTATATAGGCCTTTCTTCTTGATGGTTGGTTTGGCAATGGCACAAGCAGTGCAGGATCTGATGTGCTTCTCGACATCCTTTCGAAGGTTCGGCCAATAGAAATACTTCTGTAGTATTGCTACTGTTTTCTCGACCCCGAAATGCCCAGCGACTCGACTGTAGTGTGCTTCCCTTATCATCTTGGCACGCTCGCTTGAAGGAACACAAAGGTGTCCCAGGTGACATAAAAGTGCATCTTGGAGGTGAAAATTTGGAACTTGCGTGCCCCCCAAGAGTGCCTTGTAAGTGTGGCCGAATTCTGGGTCACTCTCATAGAGAAGCGGCCAATCAGAAGTCTCGTGCCCACAAGAGTTGAGCACGGTGGTGAGCGCCATGATCGGTGGTCGACTGAGGCAGTCTGCAACATTATTGGTGCTACCCTTCTTATACTTGATGTTCAAATGAAACTGTTGCAGATATGTGGACCACTTCTGATGGCGATCATTCTGCAACTTCCCTTGTGTCTGTATGAACTGCAGGGGCCGATGGTCAGTGTGGATGATTGTTTCCTTCCCCAAAATGTAATGCTTCCATTGTCGACAGGCTTGCACAATGGAATACATTTCTTTGTCATAGGTGGGATACTTGCGAACTGTCTCAGACAATGTCTCACTGTGATATGCCACTGGATGTCCCTGTTGAGTAAGAACCGCCCCAATAGCATAGTCAGAGGCATCTGTCTCGATCTCAAATGGCTGCTGCAAGTCTGGTAAGGTGAGCACTGGGGCAGAACAGAGGCGATTTTTCAATTCTTTGAACGCCTTCTGTTGAGGTTCCGACCAAAAGAATTTTGCTCTCGCTCCTCTTTTGGTGACTTGACTCAAGGGCCAAGTGATATGAGAGAATCCCAACACGAATCTACGGTAGAAATTAGCAAGACCCAGAAAGCTGCGAAGCTCTGTTATAGTAGTCGGGGCTGGCCAATCCGGAATGACTTGGATCTTGGCTGGATCCACATGCACCCCCCTTTCATCAATAATGTATCCCAGATATTGAACCTGGGTCATGCCAAACGTGCACTTCTCCAAATGGGCACACAACTTGTGTTGCCGCAGTGTTTGGAGGACTTGTCGGATGTGATGAAGGTGCTCTTCCCAAGTCTTGCTGAAGATCAGAATGTCATCCAAGTACACCACTACGAATGAGTTGGTGAATGGCCGAAAGATGTCGTCCATCATCCTCATGAAGGTTGCGGGAGCATTCGTCAACCCGAAAGGCATGACCAGCCATTCAAAAAGGCCTTCCTTGGCTTTGAAGGCAGTCTTCCACACATCAGAGGGTTCAATTGGTACCTAGTGATACCCAGACTTCAGGTCGATCTTGCTGAAATATTTTGCACCTTTGAGTTGGTCCAGAAGGTCATCAATCCATGGGATTGGGTACCTATTTCGGACAGTGATCTTGTTCAGCGCCCGATAGTCAATACAGAGTCTCCACGTCCCATCCTTCTTCTGTACCAACACGATCAGGCTCCCACAGGGCGATGAACTTGGTCTGATGTGACCTTTCTGCAACAGCTCCTGAATCTGCCTCTTGATTTCATCATTCCCCAGAACAGAGCGCCGATAGATCGGTCCATTAGGTAGCGGCGCACCGGGGGTCAGATCAATCGGGTGCTTGACCTGACAGTGTAGAGGAACCCTTGTGGGTGAGGTGAATATGTCCCCGTACTCCTCCACAACCTTATCCATTTGTTGTTGTTGTGCAGAGGAGCCCTGTCTGGAGGTCGTGGCCACAGTCTTCTTCTTGCCCTGGGGGCGGATCATCAGGAAAACGAATTTCCTGGTTTGGGAAATGAGCTTACTACATTGTTTTGCAGTAACCAAAGAGATAGCGGCAGGAGGTGGTACCTCTGGTATCCTGTACAACTTATTTCCCAAAGTAATAATAACAGCACGAGGTCGAGACTCATACACAGCATGACGCTTCCACAAGTATAGTTGTCCTAATAATACATCAGAAACATCAATAGGAGCAACGTCACATAATACCTCATCCGTGAAGGGCTTGATGCTATAGGGAAGGCGGCACTGCTGGCTGACACGGAGATCTCGTCCTTGGTGAAGCCACCCGATGGTGTATGGATGTGGGTGAGCTGTGGTCGGCAAGCCCAACCGCTTCACGGCGTCTGCTGAAATGAGGTTCTTTGGGCTCCCATTGTCGACAATGAACTGTACAGGGGAGCCCTTTACCCACATCTGGGAGTGGAAGAGACGTTCCTCCTCCTCTGGATCTTCCGGTTCCTCCTTCTGGACCTTTGTAGTGGCAACAGTGGCGTTGGGCTCCGCATCAATAATCTGTTTCCCTTTTTCATTCCCCTTTTCAGTTTCTGATTCGGAGTCAGAGCATGCATCTGACTCAGAAGCCCTCATCTCGGCCACTAGCGACTGCTTGGCCCGACACTCACTTGTGTTGTGAGTGGAGCTCTTATGGAACTCACACCACTTTCACGTGTCCTTCTTTGGCTTTACGGTGTTGTTCTTTTCTTGTGGCTTTGACGGGTTGTCTTTAGCCGCCATGCCTTGGCTCTGTCCTTTGTTCTGCGGTTTGGAAGCACCTTTTCCTTGCTTTTGATTCGCAGATCCAAAGTCTCGCTTCTTCTGTTTGAATTTTTGCTCATTCTTGGCAACATACTAGTATGACGTACTAAGTGAGGAGATGTCGAGGAACTCCATTTCCTCCTAAATGTATCTGTGCAGACAGTTGTGATACTTTAGCACCAAATGTTTCTCTGAATATTTGATACCCAACTTTGTGCGCAGGGTATGGAACAGATTCGTCAACTCGTGCACATCTTGATCCCTTTGTTGTCGCAGCGTGGTCCATTGTATGTACTTGTCCTCATAGCTCCCCACGGGATGAGTAATTTCATGTGGTGTCCTCGGAAAAATATTCCAAGGATTGGTGCAGTGATGGACGAGAGAGAGGGTTACGCATCTGGTCCTTTTTCTCACGATGGGTTTCCACCGAGTCCTTGGCATGGGAGGTAGCTTTGAGGAGTGCAAAATAATCTTCTCCCCGAGTACGAAAATTCATGAGCAGGAGAAATATCCTTCTAATAGATTAAACCATCTATACGACATCTGCGTCTATTTGACCCTCAAATATGGGAATGTCAAAATTTACTTGTACCTTAAAGGGAATTTACCGCTCGGAGTAGCTCACGGATGCGAGATGCGCCGCCGGTGGGTAGCCGTTGAAGGATCCGAGCAAAGTTATCCATCATCACGCTCCTTTGTCTTTCGAGGGCCTCCTCGAGCAATATTTTGATAGGATCTCCTGCTCCCTCATCTTTCTTTTCGTCCCCCATGGGCGTCCGTCGAGGTTTGCGAGGTTGATCTTGCAAAGGTTCCACCAGATCAAGCCCTAGCTCCTTATACCCCGACCTCGTTGGGGACATGCAAAGAAGGATCGAGAAGAAGCAGACCGCTCTGATACCACTGATCCGGATTTATGCAGGAACGCAACAGAATAAACACATAACCATAAATACAGAGATGCAGCGGAAATAACACTTCATTTCATTAATATCAAAGAACTGAAATTTGCTTACAGACAGAATGGAAATAAAACTAGCTAGGGCAATGGTAGCTATCTCTGAGAAGAGATGTGGCAGCTACAGGCCTCTGAACTGAGTTACAATGAGGCTCGAGGGCCTATTTATTATTGAGAAACAATGGAGAACCCTAAACATCCCAAAAACCTAACCCTAGGAGATGAAGCGCCAAGACTATGGGCCCCGTTTGGGTAAATTGGTGTTTCAACTTCCCAGGGACGTAACTTTGGCATACTATCTCCGTTTGACGCACATGATACATCATTAGAAAGCTCTATCCAAGGACTACAGCTTTCGAGATGAATTTGATGATCAAATTGGCTGGTGCTTTGATACCCAAAAAACGTCGTTTAGGGCCTCAAAACGGCTCCGGAAGTTCAGGACCCGAAAAACTGCTAAAAATAGTAAGTTATGCCGAAACTGAAAAACTGAAAGAGACAATGGTGGGGGGGCAAGTGGAATAGGTGGGTGGCCACCAATATCCACTGGATCGATGAGATACAATATGACCCGAATATTCCACCTCTTGTACTCCAAAGAAACATTTGGATTTTTTTGCATATAATTGTTTCTCCTGCAATAGTTTGAGCACCCTGTCAACATGTTCAACATGATCCTTCCAAGACCTCTTGTAGATTAGTATATCATCAAAAAATACTAGCACAAATTTTCTAAGGAAGGGTTTGAAAATGGAATTCATCAACCCTTGAAATGTAGAAGGTGCAGTGGTAAGGCCAAAAGGCATGACCAAAAATTCATAATGACCCTCATGAGTTCGAAATGTTGTTTTTGGAATATCTTCAGTCTTCATTCTAATTTGATGATATCCTGAACCAAGATCCAACTTGGTAAAATAAATTTCTCCATGTAATTCATCCAATAATTCATCAATCACAGGAATGGGAAATTTATCTTTAATGGTGAGCTTATTGAGCTCCCTATAATCCGAACACATGCACCATGATCCATCCTTCTTGTGTACCAATACTACAGGAGCAGAGAAAGAACTTTGACTAGGTTGAATTATACCCGCCTCTAACATTTCTACAATCATACGTTCAATTTCGCTCTTTGGACATAAGGATATATATAAGGCCTGATGTTTGGAGGAACACTTCCTGGAATCAAATGAATAGCATGATCATGATCACGAATAGGTGGGAGTCCTTTGGGAGTTTCAAACACCTCAGAATGATTGTCCAAGACTTGTTGGATATTTGCAGAAATAGATGATTTCGATGTTGGAACTTCTAGTGAGCATAATTGTGCAATTACGCCTCATTGTTCTTTCTTTAGAAGCTTTTTCATGACATTAGAGCTTATTTTCTTTCCTGGCTCCCCTGCAATACCCCATAATTCGGCCTCCTTTCCTTCTGAAAAAAATTTCAAGAAAAGTTCTTGAAAATTAAAAGCTACCGTCCCCAAAGATTGTAACCATTGTACTCCTAGTACAACATCAGCACCTCCCATAGGAATGGAAAGCATTGGACTATTCAATACATATTCCCCCATGGTTAGCTTGATATTATGGCATTTTCCAAAGTAATTTATAGTTCCTCCATTTGCAACCATCACTTGACATTCTGGTGCTGGGTATAGGAAACAATTTAATTCCTTGGCTACCTTACAATGAATAAAATTATGGGTGCTACCTAAATCAATCAACACCATTACCTTTTTCTTCTTGATATGTCCTTCTATCTTGAGAGTTTGAGGAGTGGTAATTCCTGCCAGTGCATTACACGATATGGTCGAATTCATTTCTTCCTCCTCTAGGGCTGGTTCCTAGTGTATATCCTCTTCTTGTTCATTTTCTTCTTCCTCTTCACAATCTATGTAAAATAATTTCTTCTCAGCACACTTATGACCTTTAGTGTATTTTCTATCACAACTGTAGCAAAGCCCTTTTACTCTTTTTTCTTCCAATTGTTGTGGTGTCAACCTTGTAGGTTGTGGAAATCTAGGGGTAGCAACACTTCCTTCTTTATAGAAGTGAGTGGTAGGCTTCCTTGTCGCCATAATTTTACATTCAATTTTTCTTGCCAACCTGAATGCCTTCTCCAATGAATCAGGTTCCAAAACGCGAAATTCATGTTGGATGTTATCCTTTAAAGTGCCTATGAAGAGATCAATCATGTGTTCCTCTGGAATATCAGTTACCCTTATATTCAATTTTTGGAAGTCCTCAATGTGCTGCCCCACTAAACCCTTTTGTTTGAGATTTATCAATTGGCTAAAGAAGGTGTTGCTCTTTGTATCCTCATAATGTGATACTATTTCCTTCGTAAAAATTGACCAAGTGACAAATTTTTTTACGGGAGCAAAGCCATCGATACCATACAAATGTATTTTGTTCTAAATGTAAAGTTGCAATGCGTACCTTTTGTGTGTTTTGCACGTTATGGAGATCAAAATATTGCTCCATCTGTAGTATCCATGTTACAGGATCCTTTCCATCAAACTTCCTCATATCCTTTTTTGGAATATGGTGGTTCTTCCCGCCAACATTAGAGTTTATGAAGTCATGATTAACATTTATTTTGTTCTCATCATGAGTTTCCTCTACTATCTTTTCACCACTAGAAAACATTTTTTGTATCAACTTTGTCAAACCTTCCATGTCTGCTTTTAGACCATTCTTCATGTTTTCCATGTTGTCTTTCATTTTTTCATCGATCTTAGCTTCCATGTCATCCATCTTAGATTCCATGCCATCTATCTTAGATTCCACGCCTTTCTTCAAACCATCCATCGTCGCTTCCACGCCTTTCTTCAAAACATCCATTTAATTTTTTGTTGCTCTTTGCGAGAGCGAAATTTGGTGCACTTGCTCTTGTAATTTTGATAGATCATGTTGCAATTATTCATCTTCATGAGTCATAGTAGAGCCTTCTGAAGGCTTAATGGGTGTTGAATTATTTTTACGGGGCATTTTTTTTTAACCCAATACTGATATATATTCTACAATATGCCCTTGGAATCAATTCAAATTGATTCTTCAAACAAGACTTATGCAATTCGTAAAAAAAAAATACACACCTTTTTCTTGCTTTTGAGGAGCTCGATATTGAAATTGGATTATCTTTGTGATTACAACTCTTCAATATCTAAAATTCGGCACCGAGGTAGCCTTCTGAATTATATTTCGAATGCCACAGGTCTGACTTGATTTGGATTCTCCAAGGCAAATTTATGTCCAATCTCCCACAATGACCTAATTATGGACTGGTTCAGTAGAGTGAACTTGTACGACTTGCCACGTGTCACTGTTTCGTCTTTTAGCTCTGAAATGGATAGAAACTAAACTATATTCCATGTACTCATGACCAATTTTTACGGCACTCCAATCCGATGCTCAGAGAGAGAGTTATGAAGAGTTTCCCACGATCACCTCTTTGAGATGAAATTCAGGAGCCTGAAAAAGCACTACCTTCCACAGATCATATCTCTGAAAATATTGCGAACCAAGCTTTGAAAATTTCGACGAGTTTCCTCAGGATTTCAGCTTCGTGCCTTAAAAATTTTAGATTCTTAACCTTCGTATAAAAAAAATTTATAGCGCAAATTCCACGATGACCTTTTTAGATTAAATTGAGGAGCCTGCAAAAAGACCTAACTTCCATAGATCATATCTCCAAAAATATTATGAACCAAGATCTGAAAGTTTTTGAAGATGTTCCTTAGGGTTTTGACTTCGCACCCTAAAAATTTCAGCTTCTGAAACTTCGTAGAAAAAAAAGTTATAGCGAAAATTCCACGATGACCTGTTTGGAGCAGCGAAACCCTAGAGTCCAAACCTCTGATACCAAATGTTGTGAAACCAGCTCCAAAAATAGAAGAAAAGAGATATCAACACCTTAGAAATAAGCCACTTTGAGGGGGAAACCTCCAATACATTACATTAATGAACAATTCTTGGATGATACAAATTACAAAACCTCATTTCTATATATAGGAGTCCATGGGGCCATAATGTAATCCTAGTGGGGCCATAATGTAATCCTAGCCGACCTAATAATAATAATTTAAGGGCACAATAATAACAATATGGGGGTTACAGGGGCACAATAATAACAATAAGGGGTTACACTAACAACAATAAGGGACTATAATAGTAATATAGGGACCTAACATAATCTATGGATGTCTTTGGCATGAATTGGGATTTCCTTTCCTAGCCATAGAGAGTCGTTATGAATCCTGCTTAACAGAAATTTTGTGCACTACATCATAGCGCCTGTGATCCCGAACACTGGTAAGTTCCTTAAATTCATTACAGTGGACTGTTGGATACCCCTGAACTCAGGCAGGAATCTTGTTGCTGCCTGCCCTACTTATGTCGCATAATTCTCGATGTACACTTGCCTTTTAAGTGCAGGAAACTCAAAAGAATTCGTGAGGTCTGTGTTGATCAGGGTCGCACTGTCATATTTTCCCACAAGGGACTCCATTTTCTGAATTCTGATGTCCAACTCTTGTTCCACGACCGCTGGGCTTACTCTTGTCATTCTTGCTCGTCGTTGGTATACCTGAAGAACAATTCTCCCTCTTTCCTCTTGAATTTTTTCTTCCGGACGCATTCTCGGTTCTGGTTCTGGTTCAAATTCCCTTTCTCTTTTGGAGGTTTCTAACTCTAACTCAGATTTTTCCGGCATTCTTGCTCTTCTCTGCATGCGGGTTATGTAAGTAACCGACAGGGGTGAGGTTGATGAGACCCCATAACTAATTAATTTTTCCTTGGCTTCTCCTGCGGCTACAATTGTGTGATTAGTTAGCTGCTGAGGTGGGTTATGACATTGCTGACTGTGGTTTTGGGATTTGGGTAGACGCGACGACTGGTGGTTATGTCTAATTATAGAAAATTTATTACAATATGGGTGATGCTAATTATGGAAATTATTTCCAAATCTTGGTAATCCTACGGACTGACACTGGTACTACGCTTAATGATGATGGGCTGATGTTCGGCACACTTTTCTATCTGATGTGGATGACACGCTGGACACTACCCTTCCCCGACCACTATTGGTTGTGTTACGGTCCCCACAACTCAACTGTATTTTGTTTTATTATGCTGAATCCTATCTATGCTCATCTCGAGTGTGAGAGAGTTATTGACTCTAACCTACCCTACCAACTCCTCTCAGTTGCGAGAGTTATTGGAATTGAAATGGTAAACTTACTCATGGTAGGGCTTCAGGCGTGTGGCGTTGACCCATCCCTGTAGAACTTGACTATTGAGTTGTGCCAACCGAACTGCTCCCGTCTCTTTAATGTCTATGACATGAAATGGTCCTAGCCAATGCATCTGCAGTTTCCCTGGGAACTTCTGGTATTTACTGTCATAGAGTATAACTTTCTCCCCGACCTGAAAAGTGTTGTGCTTAATATGCCGGTCGTGCCAAGCTTTCTGTCTCTCCTTCTGTACCGTCTGATGAAATTCCACAAGAAATCGTTCTTCTTCAAGTTCTTGTAGCTCCTGCAATCGCTCCTTCAGAGATTCTTCTTCAAATAGCTGCAGGGTTATTGCGATTAGAAGGCTTGGTATGATGAATTTCGCTGGGACTACCGCTTCTCTCCCGTAAACTAGTTGGAATGGCGTCTGGTTGTTTAATCGTTTTACCGTTGTTCGGTATGCTCATAGTGTTGCTGGTATCCGTTCATCCCAGTCATTGCGCTATGCGTTGCATATCTTCTTCAGGCCCTTCTCTAGTATCTTGTTGAATGCTTCCACTGTGCCATTTTCTTGTGGATGATATGGAATGCTTTTATGGTGTTGTATCATGAAGCTCTCCAGAGGGGAGTTAATGGTGTCATTGATGAAGTGGGTACCCTGGTTGCTGGTCAAGATTTTTGGGCATCCAAATCGGCTGATTATATTTTCAAATATGAACCTAGCAGCAGTCTCTACCGTGCAATTCCTCACTGGTGCTGCTTCTACCCAGTGCGTCAGGTAGTCAGTCGCCGTTATTATGTACCTTGTCTTTGAGTACCTCGCAGCAGGTGCAATTGGTCCTACAAAATCGACTGCCCACTCTTTGAATGGCTGCAGTACTTTTATCAGATGAAGCAGAAGCTCATCTATGTGAGATGGTCGTCTTGTCTGGTGACAAACGTCACATTTATAAACAAAAGCTTTGCTGTCCTTGTGTAATGTTGGCCACCATAAGCCTGCTTGTAGTACCTTACGTGCCGTCAGCTTAGCTCCCACATGCCCTCCCGCAAAACCACTGTGGCTTTCCCATAGTACAGCTTCCCTTTCGTGGTCCAGGACACATCTTCAAAGAATGTGGTCTAGCCCCATCTTGTATAGATGTCCCGCCATCAGCTGATATTCTATAGCTCGAACTACCAGGTGCCTCTTCTATGTCGAGGTATATTCTTGTGGACATTTCCCTGTTGTGAGATAGTCTGCTATCTCGTTCAGGTAGTATGGGATGGCTTCTACTCTGAAAATATCAACATATGGCAACTGATCATCCAGAGATCCTCCATTTTCCCTATTCTCTAGTCAGGACAGGTGGTCAGGCCCTACGTTAAGTCTTTCGGGCTTTACAATTACTTCAAAGGTGAACTCCTAGAAAAGTAGGATCCATCTGCAGATTCTGCCTTCTAAGACTGGCTTGTTGACTAAGTATTTCAATGCTGAGTGATGTGTGAAAAAATTGAACTTACCTCTCAATAGGTAGTGGTGGAATTTCTGAAGAGAGTACACCACTGCTAATGCCTCCCGCTATGTTGTCGTATAGTTTCGTTCTGTTGTTGACAGCTTGCGAGTGGAAAAATATACCGGATGATCGACAGAAGTGTCTCCAGGTTGAGCCAAGACTGCTCCGAGCACAATGCCAGATGCATCAATGTGTACATGGAACTGTTTGTCGCAGTCCGGGTGGACTAGTATTGGCGCACTCGCCAGCTTTTCCTTTAGGGTGTCCAGGGCCGTTCTGCAGCTGTCCGTCCACTAGAACTGTTCCAACTTCTTCAATAATTTTTCTAAGGGCGTTGTTTTCTTGGCGTAGTTGCGAATGAAACATCGGTAGTAACCTGTGTGTCCCAGCAGTGACCTTAGCTGTTTTACCATTTCCGGTGCCTCCATATTGACAATTACTACTACCTTGGCCGAGTCTACGCAAACACTCTGATTACATACCACGTGCCCTAGCAGTGTTCCAAACAGAATGACAAATATACACTTCTTCAGGTACAACGAGATCTGCAGTTGTTGACACCTATCAAAAATTACTCTCAACAGGCTCGCATGATCCTTCAGTATGCTATAAATAGTCTAGTTGTCCATATAGACTTCTAAGAACTTGTGGATGTATTCCTGGAATGCAGCTATCACAATGCGAGAGAAGACTGCAGGTGCATTATTTAATCTGAATGGCATCACATTGTAAGCAAAAGAGCCCCATTCGGTGGTGAATGTTGTCTTTCTCTTGTCTTCCTCCACTATCCTTACCTGATGGTATCCTAAGAACCCATCGGTGAATGAGTATGCCTCATTCCCCGTGACGTTGTCAAGGACTTCGTCACTGAACGGAGTAGGAAACAGATCATGGATACAAGCATTATTTAAGCTTCTGTAATCTACACAGACTCGTATCTCCAATTTCTCCTTTTTTCTTTTTATAACTATGGGACTTACCCATTCTGCTTCTTCTACTCGGAATATTAATCCGACTTTCAACATTTTGTCGATCTCTGCTTTCACCTTTTCCTTTACTCTTGGGTTCAGAAGATATGGTCTATGTTTGACAGGCCTTGCATCAGGCTTTAGTACTATCTGCATTTCCCCTATCTCTCCTTTTATACCCTTTAGATCCGCTACTGATGAAGGAAACAAGTCCTCTTATTCCTTGAGTAGACTGAATATTTCCTTAGTTGTTTGTTCATCCCAGTAGTCTCCAATTGTCGCCAGTTTAGGTTTGTCTTCTGTTCCAATATTTACTTTCTTGGTTCTGAGAGGTAACAGATGGATCCCTTCTGTCGTTGGTTCTTCTTTGATGTCCCTTTCCCTTCTATTTCTTTAAAATACAGGTGCTTGAGATCCTCCAGATTGTCATCGTCCATCTCACTATTAATTTTTTGACATGCCACCTTTTGTTGGATATCCTGGTATTGAAACGACTGCTCGTCCGTCTGTTGGATATCTGGGAAGAACAATACCTTCTTGATTGCCCGCAACACCTGTGTAACCGGCTCTGTCTTTCCTTCAAATGAGAAACACTTGGTGAATTTGTCTGCAACTTCCTGCCATTTGTGGGTCCCTCTCCTTTTTTCCTCCGTTAGGTACCAGGCTTTTGGAATTACGTCTAGAGAGTGGATAAACTGGTGGACCCACAGTTCCTCTAGATATCCATCATTCCTCCATTGGGCTTTACATTTCTCCAGGTGCTTTCTAGGGTCTGAATCCCCTTGGTACTTGTCCTTACTTCCAGGTCCTTCCTCTTCCTTAAATCTGACTTTTAATGCTGCCACAAATTTGTCCCATTGTGTCAATGAGTTGCGATGGTTACTCCACCATCTTGCGGATGTGGATTGTAATGCGATGTCCATCAATGGTACTCTATGACTTTATGACACCGTGGTTTCTATCTTGGCTATGAAAATATTCACAATCTTCATATTCGATAAGATTGGGTATTCCTGAATCTCGGCCCCGATCCAATTGACTCTTCCAATATTGGCACATATCCTTGTATTTGTTTCATAGCCTCATTGCTGCCAATCATCCCAAGCTATTTCTGATCCTAATTCTGAGCTTTGAATGCTTCTCCAGCTTAAAGAGCCTTCTACTGTCGGGTTAATGTAATATTCTCTTCTTCCTACGGTCATTTGGTAGAGATGGTCCTGGAGCTGAACATCTTCCCAATTATCCATAGTCTCTGTATATATCGGTCCTTGGTAGGGGTCGAGTGGCTGAGTGACTATGATTTCCCCGTCCTCGAAGATCATCAGTTTTTTTTCAAGTCAATCACTACATAATTTTCAAAGGCCCAGTCAATTCCCAACAATGCAGGGTACAGATCTTTGTCCCCCATGATGTCGATGACTTCAAAGTCCGTAAATGTCTTTACTCCTGCAATGTCAACTTCAACCTCCTCTAGTTGGTCGATGGGAACAATGCAATAATGGTTCGCCATCCGAAGTTGAATCGGGGAATATGTCAATCTTGGTTTCCCTAATGCCTCACAAGTTTTCCTTAGTAGGATGTTGACATAAGATCCCAAATCAAGCATGGTGTCTTTAATCTGGAACCCTGCAACTTGTGTGTTTACTCGAAATTCTTTTCCTGTCCTTCGTTTGTTTCTCTTGATTCTCTATACATACTTATGGTATGCTTCTGTTGATTCTTTTGCTCCGGTGTTCTTCTTCAACACCCCTTCCAGGTTCTGCTTTAGCCGTTCTAACATTGGTGCATTGTTAACAATTTTTAGGAAGAGATGGAACCACTCCTAGATCAAAGCTTCAGAATTACTTTGGCTTTCATTGTCTTCCCGAGCTTTCTGTAACTCGATTCCTTTGTTTCCCCCATACTGTGCAAGTGTTTCTGCTGCTTCTTGGAAAAATTGTTTCTGTTGTTCTGGTTTAATCAGGTGCTTTGGCGATGCTGGCCTGATCAATTTTATTGGGTCCATAGTATGCGCATCTTCCCTCGTTCTTTTGCCTCCTCGTGTTACTATGGCCAAGTTTTTCATTGTATGAGTTCCCATTAACTTGGGTTCTGCATTTACTAAATTTGTCCCCCTTTATCTAGCTCTTTCCTCCCACCTTTTGATAAGGTCCGGGCAATCTTCTGTTGCATGCGTATTAACCCGGCATTGAGAACACCAGTGTCTTCTAGGGAGTGGAAATTCCCTAGATACATGTCCTTCATGTTCGCAGTTATAACATCTTACTGGACCTCTACCTCCTGCTCGGCCTCCCCTCATGCCTCCTCCTCTTCCTCGGGGAGCTTCGTTTACCCTGTATGAAGGCTGGTCTAGTCAGTCCGCCACTGCATCTAGTGCTCGGTACTGCTCTGTGCCGTGTGTTGTTGAGGTAAAAAATTCACAGTATATATTATTTGGAACGTTGGAATATTTCTGTAAGATCGAACACAGGCAAGGTGGATGGCCCATATTCTTGCATATTTCACAGTACTCATTGGTGGTTGGACTTTGTTGTGCGGGGAACCCTGCGTATTGATGTTGCGATGAGTATATCCCCTGGATTTTTATTTGCACAACCCCCCCTAGTGGTGGAGCCCCTTGCGCCCCTGCGACCGATGTCCCCACATTTTGGCCCCGTAACCGGGGACGTTCGGTTGCCACATGTCCCTTCATGAGACAACGTGTGCACCATAAATTCAGTCTCGCCGGCCGCATTGGTTGCATTTCCTTGAGTTTTTCTGTCAAACTGGCTATTTTATGTTGCAGACCCATTATAGAGGGGTCCTGTACCATTGCGCCTCCTTTAAAATCTTGTGGATAACCCGCCATAGCTTCTATCTTCATTGTCTGCTCTACTGCATCCTGCAACATGTCGATCCTTTATTGAGTCAATGGAGTTTGGGTCAAAGGTATTAGAGCTTTAATGAACCAGTCTCTCTGGTGGTTTGGATCAATTGGATAGTTGAGTTTCCCGATTGCATCCTTGAATCTCCGCATCAAATCCCAAGCAGTTTCTCCTTCTCGTTGCTTGATTTCCCACATCTCTGATAAGCCCTGTTGGTCTGTTTGAGGCAGTTTGAATTCCTTAATGAAATCCCTCTTTACATCTGCCATCGCCAGATTCGGGTGAGCTTCCGACCATTTCATAAACTAGCGTAGGGCTCTCTCCCTAAGGGTGGTCTGAAATTCTATCAACTTCCCAACATCTGGTGTCTGTAGCGCCCTCCATATGGCCTCACAGAGGTACCAGTGCTGTACGACATCGTCGTTCCCCTTCCCAAAGAATTCTGGATACCGAGTGAGTGATCTCGCCATGTTCACTTGAGTAGGTGTTACTAAAATGAAGCTGTTGGATCCTAGTTGTGAGATTGTGCCACTAGTAATCCTAGTACTAGCGTGTGGTATAGTTGGAAACTGAATACTGTGCAACTTACTTAATTCACGCAACTTAACAAAAAATTCACTTATGGGCTTATATAGCACCAGGGGAAGGTTGGGACTAGAGCTACTTGAACTGGGGGGACTAGGAATACCTTGAGATATGGACGCTGACCTTTCTTGAAATAGTTTCTCCATTGCAACATGCATTTCCACATCGGACACCTCCTCTGGGCACGCATCTGTACCTTCTCCGTCAGACCTCTTTCCTTTCTCCATTTGGGTTGGACTCCTATACACCTGCCGCACTTCTTTCACCGCCCCTCCTATATCATGGGGACCCACCTGACCTTCCATTCCCTTTGTCATATGAGGCGCCTCCTCTTTGTTCTTTCGACCACTTTCCTGTCTTTTTAACTCCTTCATCACCCTCTCTTGCCACCTTTTTGCAATCTGTGCCCTCCGATGTGCTCGTCGCTCCCTGAACCTGTTGGCAGTCTCGACATCCATAGCCCTACTCCCCCTTTTCACCATTCTTGTAGCATATCTTCCTTAATCCCTTCCCTTGGCACCAGAGGGTTTACGCTTCCATATCTACTTTTTGGAATCCCATTAGTCCTTCGTCTACCATCAATGCCTTAATCCATAAAGGAATATTTTTCAACAGCTTCCCCCTTAACCCGGACCTGAAGGTATCTTCTGCTCTTGAGAAAGACTGGTAGCACTTGGCTGCAAACTCCACTATATATCCGTCCAAGGTGGATTCCACCCAAAAATCTACGGCTCGGGTTAAATCGGTGTTCGACCGATGAAGGGCCACCAGATCCTCGTGCACCCACTTGCGATTGATTCTCCGCGACTTTTCCTTGACAACCTTGGTCTGAAGCCTCCGCAACCAGTTGTTGAGTTCTTCTGGGAACTTTCCCCAAAAGATTTCGTAGGTATCACTAGCAGAGTTGGAGAATAGAACCAGGTTTTTAATTGTTTTCTCCTTCTACCATCTCAGCTCGGCTTGCTGAGTAATAAAATGATCTAGGTGGTTATCCCACCAGCTTCGTATTTCTCTTTCGAAGATCCGAGATACCATGATCTAGCTCCCAAATGTATTTTTGGGTCTCGGAAACGGAACCATTTGTTGGTGAGAGAACAGGTCTCGCAGAGAAGACTCGTGTTCAAATTAAGGGCCAACAAGGTTTTTCGCCATAGTCTAGGTTCATGCCGGCATTTGCACCCAGCCCCGAAGAGCCGAGAGTCTCACCCGAGGCGTGCCGTGACCTTACTATGGTAGGGAGTCGATCGGTATCACAACAACAACAACATCGATAAGGTTGAATCAAAGTTACGTTGGGAGTCTAGCACGACTGAAACACAATGTTCCCTAACATATATCTCTCAGAAATGCATTCAGACTTGCAATAAATAAAATTTTAAAAGTGCTTGCAAAACCATTCATTCAAAACCCATAGCAGATACTCAAAACAACACTTCTGATTATATTAAGCTTCAGCTACAAGTGGAAAACTATTACAAGGCTCAACTGCGTGAGCATACATGGAAAAGAATACAATAAGTCGTATTGGACGGAGAGATAATTGCAGAAACACATAGGAATGGAGAACAGTGCAACCCCGACGGAGCTCTCCTACGACTCCCTGCTGCCTATTCCCGTCTTCACCAACCTCCCTATCCACTAGCTGGATGCCTATTTGTTCTGCTTCCCGTGCGACTGACAGTTCCTCCTTTCTTCTCGCTCGACTGTCTTCTGTTTCTTTTTGTTCATCGGGAGTTCCACTGCTTGTTTTCTTCTGCGCTCTTCCGCCATCTGTGCCTACTTCCGCAACAGTCGCGACACCTGTCATTTGCTTCTTCGCAACCTTGACATATTTATACCTACTGAGGTTGTGCTTCGCCACGTACTCACCATATCTAAAAATCTGTTGAATTTCAAAAAAAGGTCCCCAAAAAATCAAACAATTTGTGATCCTATGTTTGACACTAAATCGAAGGTAAAACCGAAGATGCAGTGATGACTAGTCCATACAACAAATCACTTCGAATCAAGTCAGGAACAATGCGACGACAGGTGTTTTAAATGGTGAAAAATATCCCAACTTACAAACAAGTCAAAGAGACAAAATTACTCACTTAGAGAAAACAAGTAAGTCAATCACACAACAAGGAGGTCATTGAGATTATACAGACATCCTTTAGGGGCTAGGAAACACTGAAAAATCAAGGGTAAACCCTAAATTTTCCTAGGTCTGAGATCAACGCTTCTGTGATAAACAAAAAAAGTGATGAAAGGAAAATCAACATGGTTGTACTATATAGAACAACGCTGCCAGCGCTACTATGCAAACAGGAAGCGCGCTAGTCGCTAAAAACAAGGAAAAACAAAAACGAGTTTCACACAAACACCATACCTAACACAATGAAGCGACTATCATACCTACACAAACTAACAGAGGCTTGAGCAAGCTTAGATTTCATAAATATGTCAAACTGATCCAAGATTAGTCAAGGGAAGGAAGGCTAAGAGGCTAAGCTCCCGAGCGGGGTCGACAGTTCTATTGTCAAGATAAATCCCCTTTGCGGACAAAGGCGATCTCTCTAGCCCTAGAGTGAGTCTAGCAACACGAGATAATTTATAATGAAAATATCTCTTAAATAACATTTACAATGCGAAAATAAAAGAGATATAAGTGCCTTTTTCCCAATGCTACGTTTGAATCCGTTGGTGATGACCTTGATCCACAATCCTTTTAGGCTTGCTCCCTGCTACTAATAGCACGCAAATACTTGCGGATGGTCAAGAGACAACAAAAAACGTAATCCAATGCATACTAATTGTAAACATTAGCTATCTAGTAGATCAAGGAGTGCCAAAATATTTGCATAAACAATTAGACAAATATAGAAAGAAAACATCAGATGTTTTATTGATAAATATAAAAGGAAGAGCTTACAACCTAGGCCTTAATGTTGGAGGCCTCCTTTGGTGAAAATTTGAGTCCTTCACCAAAGCTCTAAAGCATTCCTTCTCCCAAACAGTTAGGCGTTATCACAATGCGAGGATGCAAAGGGAACGAGAGTTTAGACTAGCCCGATAATGACCAACTAAGCTCACATTATGGGAATGAGGGACATTAATTTATAAGAAGGGAGAAGAGGCTGGGAGCCCATGAAAGGAGGAAGAAGGCCCACTTTTTAAGGGATAAACTCCCATGGATGAGATCAAAGCTAAAAAATCAGAGGGCTCAACTCTATCACCACCGTTTAACAACCAACTCATCGCCCTAGAAACTCTAGAGGTCAAAGCTTCTCCTCCATTTGAGGAAACATTTCCAGAGAGGGATTAGTGCGGTTTTCCAAGAAATATGGGTGTTGGTAGCGCTAAGATATAACAGTGAATATGAAATAAATGCGAGCATGACACCAAGAAAAGCGTTGACCCAAGAAATTAGGAATTTGACCAAGTTTCTTCAATAATCTTCCAAGGCAGTATTCTTTGGATCTTCAGGGGATATCTTAACATATTTATTCATGGTGGAAACATTGCACAAATTCTGTCACGGGGCATTTCAGGATCAGGGACGAGAAAATGAGCACGATGACAAATTATTGTGTAACATGGGTTCTAATACATATTTGTATTAATGTACAATTTATAAGAGAGACCCTCTGTTGGCCAAAGTCGGTTTGCAGAAAATCCACATAGATTAATATGATCTTGTAATATGCTAAAACAAAATATTGAATCCTTCTACAATTTGCGGAAACCAAATATGATCGCACAACCACATAACAAGTAAGATAAAGAAATTATCAATCACATAACACAAGATGTATCTAGGGAAAGAAACTACTCAAAAACCCACTATATGCATATTATATAAAGTCAAGATCATGAAACAATACAATGTTATTCCTCACACTGAGAAACCTCTGCACTCTACTGACTGTCTCACTTTGGTCCTGCTCAAATCTGGCTTACGATCTAAGCAAGTTTGGTTAAATATTTAACCTTTTGCTTGCCTAGGCCTGACCTACCTTCCTTACACATTCTTGGGCTAATTGAGCCCCTATTAATTACGAAAATCCCAAATAATGATTGTGCAATAACTTCAAGGCTTCCTGATAACCTCATGCATTATCTGCGTAATTTTCTAATTATACAACTGATAGTTATCTTCCCTTTAACCTCCAACTCAACTGGGCCTTCCTTAGAAGTGACATGAAACAACTATTTATAGTGAATTATCAGTTAATTGATTGATAACTACTTATGAATTAAATCAGACTTAATTCACTAGACCTATCACTAGCTCATGTCTCAGTTAGAACTAGTTAAACTGATTTTAACTCAATTACAACTCACAAATACTGTAAATGGACTTCATTAAATCATGGGAGAACTATACATGACTCCTCTCTGACCCTCATTCTGACTTAGTTAACTCATACAAGCTGTCATGAGATGAAATTACAATTTCTCTTCCAATTTAATTATGGGAAATTTAAATAAGAAGCCCCCTATGGTACCATTTATGGGTGCCATTTATGGATGCCATTTTCACTATTTCTTCTTGCCAATTTCAACACTCCCTCTCAACAAGAAAGGAATTCAATCTATCCCAATCCGGTACCTTTGGAATGTTCTGTATGCAACACTTCTCTAGTGTTGTTCGCTCCTGCAACTCTTGAAACTGAAAATCCAAAAAAAAAAAAATTGAATATGTATGATGCATCTATCATCAAAGTCTTTGAATACTACCGATTATTGCATTGTCTACTGAAAACTCTGTGTTGTTGCTGACTCTGCATCTATGCTCTCTGCACTGCTGCCAACTCTGATCTGCACTCCAGTATCTGACATATGCCACTTTGATTTATGTTTTTGTGACATATGACTGCATCAATCCTATCGATTCTTACTTCTACTGTGTATTGTGGGCTCCCTGTAGCCAATTCTGATCCATGAGACATGCCATCTCAATGGAACTCACCCAAATTTCTTCTCTTGGGATTATGTCTTCACATCGCCCCACCTCTCACCTGGAGGTATGGCCGCATGTGCTCCCTCTGCCCATCTAGCTAAAAAATTCCCCCTCCTATAGGTCTCTGCTTGAGTGGACCCTCCACTCGGTCTCCTCCCTGCTTCTCCAATTGTGGCTGCTCCACAACCTCACGAGACTGCTTCGTACGGTGCAATTTGAGAGGTAATTTAGGATCCCTCTCAACCACCAAGTCACTAACCTCTGCATTTCTCCTCAAAGCTTTGCATGCATCTTCAACCTCAAGGGCATATAGGTTCTTGACTCATACATCAATCTATTTCACCTATCCCATGGCGACGTGTCTAGGGAACACCTTTCCTTTTCTAAATATGGCATCATAACCACGGTCTTCCAATACTGCTACGGAGACAAGATTATTATTTAGTCCTGGAACATACAAAACATATATCAGTCTTAGTGGGGAGCCAGACTCCCTAAAAAAGGTAACTATACTTATTTTAGTCGCGCTATACCTCCCGTCATCTCCAAACTCTATGTTCTGCTGGAGGTCCTTCTCCTCCAAGTCACTGAAGAGATATCTATTCCTCGTCATATGGAATGAGGCACTGTTGTCTAGATACCACATGCATCCCATTATAGTGTTGGCCATGCATTCAATGAGAGTAAAATTAAGCTCGAAATATGAAGCTAACACTTCACTTGTTACTACAACTACAAGCTCCTTCTTGCTTTCCTTTTGTGGACATTTCAAGGCATAGTGCCCGTGCTTGTCACTGTGAAAACATTTGACCTTGGACAAGTCTCTCTTTCCCTCTTTGCCTTGGGAATTATTTCCCATGGCTTTCTTTCCTTTTCTGACCAATGAAAAATATTCTTCTTTATATGTGTTAGAGGTCCCGTCTTTGATGCTCCGCCTTATCTCTTCTATTACCAAGTCGGACCACAAACACTCCCAGTTTGGTAGCTTCTCCCTCTCATTCATAGAGTCTCGGTAACTATGCCAGCTCTTGGGGAATTCCTAGAAGAGCTAGGCTCACTAAATCATCCTGGGATAATGTAACACCAACACTTCCAAGGTCATCTCGACATTGAGTGAACTTCGTCAAGTATTTTTGTATCATCTCGCCCTCCTCCATCTTAATCTTTTTGAGCTTGCCTTTCAACGCCAACTTCCTGTGGTCATTTTTATTCTAAAACATATCTATCAAGGCCTTCCATATAGCATATGTATTTTCCTTCCCATGGAGACTCGATACAATATGATCTCAAACTCCTTCTATCAAGATCCTTCTCGCCTTTGCTATCTTCTTCTTCCACGCATCAAGAAGTTGAGCATCTGCTGCTGCGGGCTCGGGAATATCACTGTATATGAATTCCTTCAGTCAGTTGTCCTTGAGAATTACCTCCATCTCATCCATCCATGCTATATAATTCAAATTTCCCTCAAGGGAATATTCAAGTCTCAAGCCATTGAAAGACATCTTGATCTGCTCCTGAAGAATAAATCTGCAAATTCGAACCTGTTTAAAACAAAATCTGTTCTTCTCTTCTATTGTGATTTCGAGTGCTCTGATACCATGTAATAAATCCACATAGATTCATATGATCTTTTAATATTCTAAAACAAAATATTGAATCCTTCTACAATTTGCGGAAACCAAATATAATCGCATAATCACATAAAAAGTAAGAGAAAGAAATTATCAATCGCACAACACAAGATGTATATGAGGAAAGCAACTGCTCAAAGCCCTGCTATATATATATTTCACAAAGTCAATATCATGAAACAATACAATGCTATTCCTCACACTGAGAAACATTTTCACTCTGCTGACTGTCTCACTCTGATCCTACTCGAATCTGGCTTACGATCTAAGCAAGTTTGGTCCAATATTTAACCTTTTTCTTGCATAGTCCTGTCCTGCCTTCCTTATGCATTATTGGGCTAATTGAGCCTCTATTAATTATGAAAATCCAAAATAATGATTGCACAATACCTTCAAGGCTTCCCAATGGTCTCATGCATGACCTGTACAATTTTCTAGTTATCTTCCCTTTAATCTCAAACTCAACTGGGCCTTCCTTGGAATTGACATGCAAAAAATATTTGTAGCGAATTATCAGTTAAATGATTGATCAATACTTGTGAATTAAATAAGATTTAATTCACTGGACCTCTCGCTGGCTCATCTCTAAGTTAGAACTAGTTAAACTGATTTTAACTCAATTAGTTGAGTTAACTAATTACAACTCACAAACAAATGTAATTGGACCCCCTTAAATCATGGGAGAACTCTACATGCCTCCTAAGCTAACTCAATCATTCTAACTTAGTCAACTAATACAAGCTATCATGAGATGAAATTACAATTTATATTCCAATTTAATTAAGGGAAAATTAAATCATAGGCCCCCTATGGTACCATTTATGGGTGCCATTTTCATTATTTCTTGTTTCCAAATTCAAAACAGTAAATGTATACTTCAGGGTATTTATTTACAAATTGTTGTGTCGATAGACGAGAAATACACAAAATATCAAGGGAGTGTCCTGGGAGTCGGCCATGCGCTGCTGTCGTATGTCCATAGGCATTATCCTTTCTTGTGTAGAAGCATCCATTCCCACCACAATGATTTTTATGATAAGGACTAAGGGTCCCTACTAATAGCCAAATGCTTCAGCTAGCCATGAGAAGTCTTGAGGAGTTTCTGAGAGAGTTAGTGAGGATTCTGAAACAATTGGCATGTAGAAGGAGAGGTGGAAGCCTCTTGGAAGCTTGTGTTAGGCCTCTAATAGATAAGATATGCGGGAGCGCCTACGCCACCATGTGAGGAATTCCTTGGGGTAAGAACCCCTCAATGTAGATATCACCCAAGCTCAGAACGAGTATCGTCGTGGAACATATTAGTATGTCTTTGACGGAGTGGTGAGGAATTGATCTAGAACTATAATCTGAATGGAAATTTGAGACCAAGCCGCAGTCGAGAGGGCTAGCTTGAGAAAGTTCGTGCAATAGTATATTCATCCTCTCAGGAGAGCGCAAAGATCTCCACTGAAGGATTTGCATGGTGCAGAGTCTAAGTCCCTTGACTGAGGCATCAACGAATGATAAGGAAAGGGTGTTCATTGTGGTGTAAAGGTATGAACCCTTGAACTTAAAGAAATAATAGGATAAGTATTATCCTCTTACAGTTCGAAACCACAAGCGGTAAAGCTCTCGATTGGTGCGACTAGATTCTCCTCTTGCGCGATTAGTCAGTTGATATGGATTACCTGTGGGCCCACGCAACCAGGTGGATAGCCCAGAGGTCAAAGGATGGACCAATGTTGGATGATAACATATGTAAAGCGGTGCCGACCCGACTTAGTCAAAATTTTGGGAGGTCGGGCCATGTTTTGAAAGAAGGATGTGCGGGTGAATATGCTGAACTGAATGGGTTGAAATTCGGGGGTCAGATAGTCATAAGAAGGCCAAGTTACGAGCACTAGGATGAGTCGACCTCGACTAGATCGGAGTTCGGAGGTCGAGCAATCGAGGTGTGAGGTGGCATTATGAAGTAGGCCAATGCCTCGACCTGACCATCCGCTCAACTATTGTTGGTACGAGCCCGTGGTAAACCATCACGTGGTAGCGTGAGATTGATGACAACCTTGCCCTATGTGAGGAAATATATAGAGGTGAATGGAAGAAAGAGAAGGAAAAAAAAGAAAGAATCGAGGGCTTGACCCTCCTAATCATGTCTCAATGACCGAATAATGGAGACCAAATTCGCCAATAATGTCTCTCCTTCCTTATTAAGGTAAGGGGTATGTTACAGAGTGGTATCGGAGCCCAAGTTCAAAGCTAGAATAGATGGGCTTCGTCGTGTGCGAATAATCTTTTTTTTGACTAAGTAATTGTTTAATGTTAAAACTTGAACAAACCTATTGATACCTGTTTTGTGAGTAATCTTGCATTAACAAAATTTGTCCAAGGATAAGATCGTAGTCATGTTGTTTATTTTGGTGGTCATAGGTCCTAGATATGTTGATTATGATGATGGAATGATTGATACATATGATTTATAAATGTGTTTGATTGCTAACATTATTGTTTTGTCGCAACAATAGGATCCATGGTAAATCGTGACCCTGAGATTGGGTTATTTATTTTTGAATTGTTTAACAATATGTGTGATTGACAGGAGATCACAAGCAACATTACTCAAAAAAGTCACAGTGACGAGGACTGGAATGGTTGAATATAGTTACGATCAATCACAACATGGAAGTGAAGGGGTCAAAAATAATGAGGAAGAGAGATCAGCTGGCCAGGGGGGAGGGAGTCATTCCCTGGACTAGATGGACACCTTGATAATTCTAAGGTATTAGGTGAGAAGCTTTAAGGCAGATAATAAGATGTTAGTAAGAGCTCAAGAAAGGCAAGCATAAATCAATGCATCCATCCTACAAAGTCTCTCAGATTGGTAGAGGCAGAGGCAATCTGAGAGGAAGGCAAGTCAAAGGGACATAGAAAGTATTAAATAAATTTAAGAAAAAACCAATGGAGCATACGGTGGGAGGTATAGGAAAAGGAACCTACAAGGAAGTGAAGAAATTGTGCCAGGAGGAGACTGTTTGAGCACTCCAAGAGGAGGGACTCACACACAGGTGCAGTACTCCAGCAGACCATCTAAAGTGGTTGATTAGAAGCATCACCATTCTCAACATCACTATCTTTTAGTAGCCATGGAGAGGGAAAAGGAACATATACCTGAAGAGTTTAAGAAGGAAAAACCACCTGCATTTTATGGGGATATGAAGAAGGGAAAGGATGTAGAACCATGGTTATTGGGAAAGAAGAATTTTTTCAGAATACATGACTATTCTGATAATATGAAAGCTAGGATTGTCGCATGCAACTTGAAAGGGAAATCTGATACATGGTGGGAAGACCTGAAGAATGTTAGAGGCATTACTGAGAAGGAGTTTACATGGGGAGAGTTTTAAAATCTCTTCAGAGAACAATACCTATCAAAGCAGTATTATGATAGCAAAACAAAGGAATTTTATGAACTCAAAATGGATCAGTTGGCCAGTGATATGTTACCAAATTTTTGGAATTTTTGGGGTATGTACCATATCTCAAAGATGAGAAATCTAAGATTCAGAGGTTTATCAATGGGTTGCCTATGGACTTCAGAGATAAAATTGAAATGCTGGAACCTCAAACCCTGAAGGATGCTATCAAGAAATTAGGATACTGCTATGAACAAGAAAACCACAGACTTGATATTAGGGTTTATTGGTAGGCCAAGATTAACATTGGATGTAATAATATTTGGGCTAAGAAAAATCTACACACGAGGGAAGTAAGGCACCCATCTTAGACTTGGCAGTTTCAACAAAAGCCCAATGTTGCTAACAAGAAAAATGTGCAGCAACCAGTGAGAACACAACCTATGTTTGAAAGTCGAGAACCCCTCAAGCGTTGGACCTGCGGTGGGGACCACAGGAAGAGAGATTTCCCACATTAGCAGAATGTTGGACCAAATATATACAACATCCAAGAGGAAAGTATAGTGGCAAAAGTGATCCGGAGTAGGCCTAGAGTTTATGAAACAATGGACAACCAAAAATATCACCAGGAATCCATTATTGAGATAGGAGGTAAGCTAAAACAACAAGTCATTTCCATTTTGATTGATCTGGGTTCCAATTATAGTTATATCAGTCCATAACTTGTGGAGAAGTGTGGAATTGGAAAGGAGTTGCATCAAGAACCTTGGTTGGTGCACAAGGAGAAGAATCAGAGATTGGGTAAGGTCGTATGCAATTGAGCTCAGTGGCATGGACACGGTAGCCCACTTGAATGTGTTACCATTGGGTAGGTATGAATTTTTATTGGGCATCGATTGGTTGTACCTACATTGGACCAAGGTAGATGTTATGAGACAAAAATAGAATGCTTGAGTGAACAAGGAACAAAATGGGTGTTGCAAGGCAAAAGGAAACCCATATCAGTGAGGCTTATCACAACTATGCAAGACAAACACAAAAAAGGGAAAATATGCAGGTTTTTTGTAGTACAAGTTTTCCAAAGTGAGGAAGCTGATAGAATATCAAAGGACAAGGAGGTTGAATTACTTCAAAAGTACCCTTTTTTGCAAAATTATGCAGTTGTTTTTCCACTAGATGTTCTTGGATTACCTCCTCACAAGGAGATAGATTTCTCTATTGAACTGGTGCCAAGAGCAGTACTAGCATCCAAGGCACCATATAGAATGAACATGCCAGAGTTGGTTTAGCTCAAATTACAACTGAAGGAGATGCTCGACAAGGGTTACATAAGGCCAAGTATGTCTACTTTTGGAGCACTAGTATTATTTGTAAAGAATAAGGACGAAACCCTTTGACTTTGCATTAATTACAGGCAGTTGAATAGGCAGTTGAATAAAGTAACCATTAAGAATAGGTGCCCATTACCAAGGATTGATGATCTCTTTAACTAGTTAAGAGCAGCAACTGTTTTATCAAAAATTGACTTAAGGTCAGGCTACCATCAAGTGATAATTAAGGAGGAAGATATACATAAAACTGCCTTTAGAACAAAATATTGGAACTATGAATTCATAGTGGTACCCTTTGGACTCACTAAGGCCCCGACCACGTTCTTGTGCCTAATGAACAAAGTGTTGTGTCCCTACTTGGATAAGTTTTTCATAGTGTTTGTTGATGACATTTTAATCTATTCAAAAACAAAATATGAACATGAAAATAATTTGGTTGCGGTATTACAATTGTTGAGAGAACATCAACTCTATGCAAATATCAGTAAGTGTGACTTCTTCCAGCCACATATACACTACCTAGGGCACATCATTTATGACTAATGTGTATCAGTTGACCCTAAGAAGATCAAAGCCATAAGGGAGAGGCCAACCCCAAGGAGTGTGGATGAGATTAGATCATTCATGGGATTGGAGGGATACTACATGGTATATATTCATAACTTCTCCAAAATTGGTCATCCCATTACAACTTTACCGAAGAAAGGGAAAATATTTGAATGGATGACACAATGCATGGAAAGCTTCGAGCAGTTGAAACAAATTCTCACCAATGCACTAGTGCTGAGAATTGCAGATCCAGATAAGGATTTCATGGTGTCTACAGATGCATGCAAAGAGGGGATCGGTGGAGTCTTAATGCAAGAAATATAGGTAGTGTGCTATGAATCCAGAAAGTTGAATAAACATGAGGAAAAGTATGTAAAACATGATTTATAATTGGCCACTACAGTGCATTCTTTGGAAATGTGGAGGCACTACCTCCTTAGCAAGAATTTCACTCTCATTTCAAACCATAGTGGACCCAAATATTTGTTTAGATAACCTAAGTTGAACACGATGCAGGCAAGATGGCTGGCTATGCTTAGTGAGTTTGATTTTGTGATTAAGCACATAAAAGGAAAGGAAGACAAGACTGTTGATGCCTTAAGTCGGAGAAACCAAGTGAATCACTTGGAAACAATAAGTATGCAATAGATCTAGAAGAAAGAATAAAAAAAGATGGGACAATTGAATGAAAATTACTAGCAGTTGAAAGAAAGGTTGCAATGAGGAGGTGAGAATGAAGGATCGCATCTCACTGAGGACGACTTAGTGAGGTTTAAAGGCAGAATTTATGTGCCTAACAATGATGAAATAAAAAGGTTAGTAATGAAGGAATTTCTTGTTGAGCCACGCCACCCAGAGTATCAAAAGGCCCTCACAACCATCAACATGTATTATTACTGGCCAAATCTAAAGAAATAAGTGGCAGAATTCATAGCAAGGTGCATGGAATGCGAGAAAGCAAAGGCTAGATGTAAACACCCAGTAGGATTATTGCAACCTATTCCTATTCCATAATGGAAGTGGGAGGTTGTCTCTATGGATTCCATGACAGGATTTCCAAAAACAACTAAGTAACATGATGCAATCATGGTGGTGGTGGACATACTTAGCAAGGTAGGTCATTTTGTAGCATTCAAATCTACCAATTCTGCTAGTTATATAGCACAAATATTCATAAAGGAGAATGCAAGACTACATGGAATCCCTAAGAATATTGTGTCATATAGAGATGCTAAGTTTAATTCCAAGTTTTGGAAAGAATTGTTCGCAGGATTGTGAATGAAATTAGCATTTAGCACCGCTTATCATCCACAAACAAATGGGAAAATAAAGAGGATTAATCAGATACTAGAGGACATGTTAAGGATGTATGTGATGCATAAGCCCAAGAAGTGGGAAGAGTACCTTCCACTTGTGGAGTTTGCATACAATAATGGATGCCAAGAGTCCATAAGGATGAGCCCCTTTGAGGCATTGTATGACAGGAAATTCAATACTCCTATAAGATGGAGTGATGCTGTTAACAAAGTGCATGTAGGATCTGACATGCTTAGGGATATGGAATAATAATTTCGAATCATAAAGTAAAATATGAAAGTGGCACAGGACAAACATAAAAGTTATGCAGATAAGCATAGGGTGTATAGAGAATTCCATGTGGGGGAACATGTCTACCTCATAATTGAACCTAAGAAAAGTTCCCTAAACTTAGGGACATGTGTCAAGTTGGAACCATGGTATTGTGGACATTTTTAAATTCATGAGAGGGTTTGACTAATAACATATAGACTGGATTTACCTCCATCACTAAAAGTTCGTGATGTTTTCTATGTTTCTTTGCTTAAAAGATATGTACATGATTATGATCACGTGATTGATTGGTTTGTGCTACAAGTGGAACCACAGGGAGAGTTCCAACCAGAACCAATGCGCATTTTAGACTAGAGGAGTGTCATGCTTCAGGATCAAGACATAGAGCAAGTCAAGGTGCAATGGAAGCCCTTTGGTCCAAAGGAGGCCATGTGGGGAATTGTCGATGCCATGAAGGCTAATTATATCCTTTCTTGTTTAATGATTGAAAACGAGTATGTATAATTGTAAATACTATATAGATCTATGTGTATAAATATCCATGGAACAATATTGTGTACCATTTTTAACTATGGCATTGTATAAGTGTAAATGAACATTGAGTGCGACGTTCCCTCAAAGGGAGGGGACTGTGACAACCCCACCCAAGGTTGAAGTAAGAGCCACATTCTAAAAAGGATGTAAGTATTTTGTAATATTTTAAATAACATAAAATAAAGGGGATTGAGTTATGGAATACAAATTCTAGAGTTGGGGACGGAGAATTGTTGCTAGGGATGTTATGGTTTCTTGTGCAAAGAAGAAACCTGAACTTTAGGACAACCATCAAATGTTGGTTAGTGCATGAAGTAAAGTGTCTGGTTCCCGAGATTAAATGGGTTGAGGAAAAGTACTTAGGCCCAAGTTTGCCTAAGGAAAAGACAACAGGAAAAATAGGACAAAATTTATGAGGGTTGCAACAGGAAGGACACAATAGTAATGGAGGGGAAGGAAGGTCGACCCAAAAGAAAAAGGGAGGCATTCAGAGAAGGATGTGAATATATACGGAGAGCACATTTTTTTTAGGGAGAAGAGGAAGAGAATTACAAAGTGGGAAAAGCAGAGGTTGTTCCTGATTCAGGAAGGAGACCAAGGGAGAACAAGAAGCGAACCATCGACAACAACTTACAACAAATAGTGACGAAGAGAAGAGAAGAGAAGGGGATTGGTTCTCCATCCCTGGAGGCTATTGGTTGAGATAGGATTCATGGAACCTTGTAACAACATGGGTCCCTAGAGGTTGTGGGTTGACACGAGAGGTCTCTGGAGCCATGTAACAACTTGGGTCCCTGGAGGTTGTGTGTGGAATGAATTTTTTGGAGCCCTCTAACAGTTTGGGATTCCTTGGAGGTTGTGTTGAGCTAAATACTCTAGATCCATGTAACAGATTTGGAAGAGACCATCCTGAAGCCGAGACAGAGACAAATTCAAGTCCTAGTTCCTGGTTAGTACCCTGATTGGTACAATGGTTTCTGGACTCCCCATGCAGGCAAGGAGAAAGCGAAACAACTGTGGGGATTGAGGCAGGAGGTCCTCTGGATTCCTTGGAAAAATTGACAGCTTGAATGCAATCACAACATAAAATATCCCCCCAGAGTCTAGAATATGGGTCGAGGGTGACAACTGTAAGTAGAAGTGGTTGCAACTGTCTATGGTTGTGTGGAGAGTTGTAGTCCTAGACTCAGTTTCCCTACAAATGAAAATATAAGTATTGTATGATTATTGTTTGCAATTAATGGGTTATGTTGCATTATCATTGTATTAGATATGGATAAACAAGGACTGCAATATGTGTTGTTGTGTATATAGTTGTGATGCAATTGTGAAGGGATATTTACCTGAATTGTATGTTAATTATGGCTATGAATATGCATGGGTACTTGTGTGTTGTGCTTACATGTATCCTAATATTGGTAATCACTGAATGTATGAAGTTTATATTGGAGAAGAGTCCGGTAACATTTTTTCCTAAGCTATAGAGCCGAGGCAGACTCTCACCCTGAATTAAATTCTTAACTGTGTCTTAAATAATTCAATAACTGAAGTTAACGAGCTTAATGATCTAGTTAAGGCCCAAACTATGAACATATAAAATAAATTGGTTATGAGACCCTTTTGTATTAATGTACAATTTATAAGAGAGACCTTATGTTGGCTAGAGTCGGTCAATGTATACATCGGGGTATCTGTTTACAAATTATTGTGCCAATAGACAACAATACACGAAAGACCAAGGGAGTGTCTGGGAGGTCGGTTATGCCTTTTTGTCGTGCATCTAGAAGCATTAGCCTTGCTTGTGTAGAAGCCTCCATTCCTGCCACAAGGATTTTGGAATTAAGGACTAAGGGTCCCTGCCAATAGCCAAATGATCCCGTTACCCATGAGAAGTCTTGAGGAGTTGCTGAGAGTGTTCGTGAGGATTATGGAATAGTTGACTTGTAGCAGGAGAGGTGGAAGCATCCTGGAAGCCCGCTCCAGGCCTATGATAGATAAGAGATGCAGGAGCACCTACGCCACCATGCGAGGATGCCCGCAGGGTAGGAATACCTTAATGTAGCCATCACCCAAGCTTAGAAGGGGTTACATCATGGAATGTCTTGGTATGGCTTCGACGAAGCGGTGAGGTATTGATGTAGATATAGAAGTCGAATGGACGTTTGAGACCAAACCACAATCGAGAGGACTAGCTTGAGGAAGTTCACACAGTAGTAGATCTGGTCTTTGGGGAGAGCACAAAGATCTCCACTAAATACTTTACATGGTGAATAGCCTAAGTCCATTTACCGATCTATCAACAAATGATAAGGAAAGGGCGTTCATTGTGGCGTAAAGGGACGGACCCTCAAACTTAAATAAATGATCAGATAAGGCTTATCCTATTGCAGTTTAGAACTGCAGGCAAGAAAGCTCCCTATTGGAGCGGTCAAATTCTCCGCTTGCGTGATTGGTCTGCTGATATGGATTATCTACAGGGCCCACATAGTCAGACGGATAACCCAGAGGTAGGAGGAAAGATAATTGTTGGATGATAACACATGCAAAGCATTGTCAACCCCTACTTAGTCGGAAGGTCGGAAGGTTGGGTTGTGTTTTGACAGAAGGATGTGTGTGTTAATATGCCGCACCGACTGGGTTGAAAGTCGGGGATCGGTCAGTCGGAGGAAGGCCAAGTTATGAGCACTAGGATGAGCCGACCCCAACTAGGTCGGAGGTCAAGAGGTTGGACATTCAGGGTGAAAGGTGACACTATGAATTAGGAGGGTGCCCCGACTCAACCATTCGCTCACTTATTGTTGGTACAAGCTAGTGGAAAAATGTGCATGGCAACATGATATTGGTGATATCCCTACCTTATGTCAGGAAATATATAGAGGTGAAAGGAAAAAGAGTGAAGAAAAAAAAGAAAGAGTCGAGGGCACGAACCTCCTAGTCCCGTCTTCGCGACCGAATAATGAGGACCAGGTTCACTAGTAACGTCTCTCCTTCCTTGGTAAGATAAGGGGGTAAGTTACAAAAGGGATATAATCTATGCTTAAAGTCTTAACCTAAGAAGTGCATTTGATACTTCAAACCAACTTTGGAAAGTTATGGACCCCAAACCATGAAAGCGAGACGTGCTAGGCCCTACAAGCCAATTACTCCAATTTTCCCACCCAAAAAATACCAAGATAAATGATAGATTATATATTGATCCATTATGGATCATGCATGCCCGTTTATGGAGGCTTTTGGTTCAAAAAAATTTACAATAGGAGGTGAGGAAATTTTTCCTCTACCTTTTTGACAAATTTGGTTTTATCTGGAAGTTACCCTTTTATCCCTATCTGCTAAAGTTCATGTTGCCTTTGTTTGATAGTTATGGAATTCTTATACAAAAAGATATCTTCTTCTAACTCTACTTGAGCATCTAGTGCTAAGTTCTCTATGGTAGGAAGGATATACTCATCAATTTTCTAATCCAACATGGAAGGCTTACATAATTTTAGATTTTCCTCATTCACTATCAAGTAAACACACATATATGAGGAAATTGATTTTATAGGCATTATCTCCACCTTATCTAATACTTCAAACAAACTATACCATATATACTTGACCTTATTATTGGGACATTGCAACCTTTCTTTGTTCAAGTGTAAACAAATTCTATCTCCCACCTTGAATGTGTTCTCAATTATGTTGACCATGTTGGGCCTTGTACTTTTATTATGATTTCTTTATTGCCTCTTGGTGTTTCAAGTGGATTTGTTTAATATTTTCAACAAAATTTTACACTTCCAATGGATCTACTATGGTGTATTTTGTGAGTCCTCCTTGTTGTCCATATACAACATCCAAGGGTGAACGTGGAAAATACACAATGCAAGTTTCAATAAGGGACTTACTAGTAGAAGTGTGGACCACTGTGTTATAAGAATGTTTAATATAAATTAAACTTTAATCCCAAGTCCTTCTATGTTTCTGATTATAATCCGTCAAAATTTGAACCAATTTCTTGTTGACTATTTTTATCTACCCATATATTTATGAATGGAAATTTGTAGTTCTCTTCCACTTGGTATCCATCTTTTCCCAAAGTTCAGTCCAAAAGGAACCAATAAATTTGGTATCCCTATATGAGATGATGTTTTTTGGTATCCCAAAGTGCATGCAGACCTTTTGGTCGATGAATCCTCAAATTGACATCTTTGTAGCACCCATACAACAACTTTGTGTATACAATTTTCCCATTTCCATCTCACTCTAATACCCTTTTCATCCATATTGGTGAATTTTTGGTAAAGGTATAATTATCCCACTACTCTGTCTTTCAATAGATATTCTTATGCCTTTTGAAGAGATTATTATCTTTATGTGCTAACTATGGTATATAAGAACAAAGTTACACATGTAACTTCCTAGCATGGGTGCTACAACTCTCTCAATAATTGTTGTAACCCTGTGCGAGACACAGGTGCTACAAATCTCTTAGAGATTACTACAACTCTTCGTGGGACATAGGTTTTGGAACTCCCAACTACAAGTTGCTACAACTCTATGGTTGAGTATAGTTGCGACATTTTTTCCACTCTTGCTGCAACTCTAGGTTGTTTCCACCATCGTTGCAACTTCCTATTGTTGTGGCTCTCAAGTCTCTATTGCTACAACTCTTAATTCTCCATTGTTGTGACTCACACCACACAACTGTAGATGCAACTTACTTTTGGCATGACTCCACACCAACTATATCAACATAGAAATCAACCAAGCAACTATCATATGCAAAATCAATGAGACATAAAACAACCAATCCCCTCATGTAGGATAATGAAAAAGGTGAATAAGCACTTAAGAAGGGCTTACTGACTCAATTTCCATCCATTATGCAGCTAATTACATCAACATGTGCCCAATTTTTTCAATCTTTTTGGAAGACGATGTAATTCGATGAAACATCTTGATTCTTAGGGTTGCCCACCATCTATTTTGATTAAATTAGATAAAATACATTATGCATAAAAGCTTATGCTCTTTCAAAGCTAGGGGAGTTAGTAATTGAGTGAATTAATTAATCAAAACAAAGTTCTTTATTATAATTCCAAGTTCCTTCAATTTAAATTTCCTTTTGATTCAAATTTAATGAATGATGTGTTGAGTATTTAGCAACTTACTACTTTCATAAACTAGTGCCTCGTCTAAGGAGGTAGCACCCCCTCCTTAGCCATAAATTGTATGTACTTTATAGAGTAATTGTAGTGTCTGTCATATATTTCTTTTATTTCCAACAATTCCTTTAACCAGTGTTTAGTTGCGGCCCTGATATTTCCTTTGTCACAACTTTGAAGACTGATTATTGTAGCTCTAATATTTCCTTCGATGCAACTATGAAGTCCGACTACCATCACTCTAATTTCTACAACTTTGAATTTTAATTATTGTAACTAACATTTCATTTTGTTGCATCTCCCATAATTTAAACTATTATAATCCTATAACATATGTTTATTGTTGCAACTATGAAAATTTCTACTATGACAACTCTCTAATTTATATTTGCTGATACACTTTGATCAATAACACTGATATTCATTATTGACCAATCGTTGGGTTTACACAGTAGGTTGCAACTTAAGATGTTGTTGCAACTATGTGTTGACATCAAAGTCCTTTATTTTTTTCCCAAAATTTCAAATACTTTATTTTTAATTAGGTTTTATTTACAACATTTGAATTATATTCTTATTTCTGTCATGAGAAAGTGTGGTTTGATGGTTTAAGAGTTATTACACCATATTGCACTTGCAACTGCGTTTCTATTACAACAACTAAGATCATCTCAACAACTAGAACACGTCACCTCATTTATTTATGTGATTTACTTTCTTGCAAGTGCACTCTTTACAGTCATGCAAGTGTGGATTGGATTGCAAGTAGATTTATCTTGGTGACTTGTGAAAGCATCCCAATATCTTTACCCTTGAAACTCATTTAGGTTACTACAATTTCATATTGTATTAGCAAAATTGATGCATGATATTTTGCAAGCACAATATGAACCTTGGATTGGTAATTAAATGTACAATAATTTAGACGTTGATCTGCTCAATTGGAAAGGTAATTGAAAGGCTCGTCATTTGTGTCATTACCAGGGAACTATTAATATTATAACCAATTTTCAATAGTATAAATATAATTTTACTGCCTAATTTTTACCTTTGATTGTTTGTTTCAACAAAGAAGATTTCCTTTACCTTAGATAGAATGGAAATTTTAATATTTCATGCCCAGAACTAGAGATCAACAAGGTAAATTTACCAAAACCCCCCATAAAACTACCATTGTAGGAAAATATCAAGATGAGAGGGCATAATCAACCAAATTAATTGAGTCCCACAACAAGCTTTATTGTTGAAAATAAGACTAAAGTCTCTAGTCAAAATCCTGAGGCCACACAAGCTTTAACTTTTGCATCGACAAAAGCCTTGTTTTTAAGGATCTAGTGAGTGAATAATTCCACTTTGAGGAACTAAATTTTTTAGATTTGTCCAAGGAAACCTCAAAGGAGGAAGACAAGCCTCGAGTAGAGATGGCCCATGAAATCAAAGAGAAAGAAACCACCTTCGAATTCCCCATCCTTTATTTAGATGAAGAAGAAAAGATGATAAAAATTCCTCACTTAACTCTACCTAACTTCTATGGTCTTTTGAAAGAATATCCTAATATTTTCTTTTTCCAATTTTATGTACTCTGCCAAATCTATGACTACATGTCATATGGTCAGAAGTTGTAGTTATTATTTCCACACTCAAGAATATATCATTCCGCTGGTTCATGAGCCTTGGTAAAGGTAGCATTCGCATGTGGGACTAGATTATGAAGAAATTCCTAGAAAAATACTAGGAATACTATGAGGACAAGGAAATAAATGACCCAAAATGAGAAGGAGAGCCTTGAAGACTATGTCGAAAGGTTCAACTACAATCTTCACCAAGTGTAACAAGAAAACTTTGCTCCTCAGACACTTCGTATCATGTTACAACTAAGAGGAATTTAAGATGATTGTATTGAGCCCCTCATTCCGATGGGAGGTGGATATGTCTCTCAATTTCCTTACAATATCATCATTGAATTATGTTAACAAAAATTTAGGGATGCTTTAAAGGTTGGTGAGGGATATGGAGACATACTGACAAGAATTGGAAAATCTATTTGCAGTGGGTGACAAGAAAAAAGATAAAAACATGCTAAAATAATTCAAGATTGATATAATGGAATCCCTAAGCTCCCAACTAGAAACACTACCGATGACTAATAAGAGGACAAAATGGAATTATTGTTGACCACATTATGCTGAAAATGCAAAAGAAAACACCTATTAAAGGAATGTCCCTTGGATCAGAATGAGGTATGTGCCATATGTAACAAAGAACACACCACAGACAACTGCCCATCTTTTCCTGATTCGCAATTTATTTATAAAGAAGTAGAACAACCAGAACAACTACTGAACCAAAAAATAACATGTCAACAAAAACTCCAATATATGATTTAAGACTAGTATCAAAGTTATAATTCTTATTGGACTAACCCTTACGTGCAATATGATTCTCAGCCATGGTGTTTGTTATCACAACCATAGATAGCTCCTCCTCCACTAAAGAAACATTGGAAATAAGGTGGATAAACGTTGCTTATGAAGGTCCTCAATATGCTATTGTACAACCACTGATGCAAATTCTACCCCTTCATAACTGTAGGGATCCATTTTAACCCCTCCTCATCCATAATTACCTAAAAAACTATTCCTAACCCTAATAATGGGAGGGCATCCCAACCAACATAATGTATTGGACTCACCACCTACCCCACCTATTCTATCTCTTCCTTAGATTGGTAAGAAATTCTTCTTCGATTTGGGAAGGCACTAATCCAAACCCATCCTCATGTTCACATTAAATATTTGAATGATGATGCCAAAAATGAAGAACTGGAATAAGAACCATCTCCTGAACCTTTGAATGATCTTGCATGTCCTAAACTGAAAAACCCACATTGTCTAGAGAGATTAACCTAACAGAAACTTGTTACTCACTGCGAGTTTGATTTCTTAGAGGGAATTAAGAATATGTGTGTTGAAGTACCATTTTTCCAAGCCATTAAGGATGTTCCTATATATTCAAAGGATACAGGGGAACTTTATTTAAGAAGGCTCGATTGTATAAGGAGGGATCCCCAAATTGTCCACTCCTCGAGAAAACTGTCATACTTAATGATTAGGGGGGTGCTTATTGCATATAAGTATTTTTACCTTAGCAATCCAATAGTTGATGCATAGATCAATAATATACATGCATTCCTAACACATTGATTTATCTAGGCACTGCCAATAATGTGGTGACATGAGAAAATATGGAAGGCCTAAGACTCTCCAGTATTAGGAAAATCCCTACTATACTCCAACTTGCTAACAGACCCACCATTAAACCAAAGAGAATATTAAAAGGTGGAGTGATCTCCTTAAATTCATGGGAATATACCAGTAACTTCATTGTCTTACAACCAAAATCATCTCTATTTGGGTATCCTTTAATATTGGGAAGGCCATGGTTGGCCATTATTGATGTTTATATTGGTCATTGATTTGGAAACATGACCATCTCTCACGGGACTTATACTAAACAACTGAACCTATATCCACTTGCAAAACCCAACGTAGATTCTAAAACACCACTCTAGTATAATGAAGGAAAATAATGAAGAATAAGCTCACCAATTCCTCTCTATGGAACAATATTTATTCATAAGAGATAAAACCAAGGATGATGAAATCAATGATTCCATAGCTTCTTCCTCTTATTCAACCAAATCACATGTTCTTGATCACGTTATGCATATAAAAACATAAGGTTCTCTTGTCTCCATAAACACTTGACCATTATAACATGAGTCGTCAGATGAAGAAGGCCAAGGGTCCATTGTAGAAACTATAGAAATCAGCCTTGGGAATATCTTAAACCTTAATCAGGGTATGCTAAACAACAAAAAGAGTGACTAGTTAAAGTGTTACAAATCATAGTGATGCCTTTGCTTTAAATTACTTTGACATGAAGGGATCCATCCTAATCTATGTACACATCATATATACATTAAATAATTATCTGGATCCATTCACCAAACCCAACACCGGATGAATCTAGTAACTAAGGGAGATAATGAAGGAAGAACTGCAAAATTTTTTCGAAGCTGACTCTATCTATATAGTTTCTGACAACCATTGGGTCTCCCCTCTTGTCATTGTATTGAATAAAAATGGTAAATGGAGGATTTACGTGGATTACCAAGAATTTAACAAAGAAACACACAAGGACCATTTTCAACTTCCATTCATTGACTAGGTACTAGACACCGTTAGCACGAAAGAAATAATTTTCTTTCCTCAATGGATTTAACGAGTACAACAATATCTAGATCACACCTGAGGGTCGGGAAAAAATAATGTCTACTCTTCCATGGGGGGTATTTTCCTATCATGTTTTCCATTTGGTTTATGAAATTCTCCTTTCACCTTTCAAAGAGTTGTAATTGGTATATTTATTTCATTTGATTCTTGATTGTGTGAAGATCTATATGTGCTATTTTACAACATGTGAAATTTCCACGAATGCAGCAATTGGAAATTATTCTCCTAATTGATTAGGAGTTTATTTGTTTACAACAAATAACAAATAAATCACTAATGCATTCTTCACAAATAAAATAATCTTCAGAAGTAAAACAAGGAAATGAGAAATAGATGCATACACATAAAAAATGGCACGATTATTTTGGACTAAATGTCCCTAGAAATATCTCGAACGGAAAACCAGTGCAACAAATGAGGGTTTATTTTATTATTAAGAAAAAAATTTGAGAGTATAGCAACATGGATTTCCAACTGGAAATCCTATGGTAAATATATTGGAAAAGGAATATGGAGATCCAAAATCTCCTCTGCTAATCAACTCTGCCTCCTTTGGCCTGCTCAAACCCTACATTGACTACTCGCATTGCAACTTGGAATTCGCACTGCTGGCACTAGATAATGTACACTACCTGGAAATTGGCTCTAAATGAGTTGTCTTACGTCCCTTTGCCTCTGGAAGTGACTCGTTCTACCTCATGGAAGCTAATCTAGCCTCCAAAAACTGAATCCTCTCTCTTTTGGCAACTTCCACAAGAATTTATGGTTATGTGTACTCGGTTTTGTGGCCCTCCTTGTAGATAATTCAACCTCCTATCTCTTGCCACTCCGAAACTAGAGAAACACTAGAAAATTATCCAGAATATTTCTCCCAAAATTTTATGTTTCTCCCTCTCTTCGATGCTCTCCCTCTAGCTCGAATTGCACCCTCACTGAAGCTATGAACTGGGTAGCTCAACCTGCCTTGCTTGTTTTCTCTCACAATTTTGCAAAACTGTGTCTCTCTCCATCCCATCGACTTGCTATTATATGTTGAGAAGTGTAGTAATAAAGACTAAATTTGACTTAGCCTTGGTCAAATTGAGAAAATTTGAAATTTCCACATCAATAAACAACTTGGAGGCACTTATCTGAGGTGACATGGCTCTTGTCATTCAATTAGCTCAATAAATTCGAGTCGGTGGGATTGGACTTCAATTTGCATTTGTTGATTACTAATTTATAGCAATCTAGTTCAATTATTTCTAGTTGTACTTAGTTAAACTAGTTCTAACAGTTGATTGAACTAGCTAGAGGGCAGTTGTGCACCGGGGCAACAATATAACTCAAATATCATCCAATTAATTGATCAATCAACTCAAAATAACTAGTCCATGCAAGGAATTCAAATTGCTCAGTTATGCTGGAGGTTCCAAGGCACTGTAACATCAATTGTAAAATAATGTTGAGTGTACAGGTGTTGCATGCAATCAGTGATCAATCCCTAGGAAATGTGCAGTATTTTACAGAGAAAATTACTAAAGAATAGGGGCTAATTTCCTCAGTATTTATGCAAGGAAATAAGAGGCTGATGGAGGCATAAAGTGGTTAAGTGTTTGTGAGAGGTCTTAAGTTAGTAGTGAGAATAATTATTCTTTTCAGATTAAGCTCATAACTAGAGCTAGAAATTGTAATAGTTTATTTATTCGATTGATTAATGCAAACATGCTTGAGGGTTTTTTCCAAGTTGGATTTCCCTAGAAATCACTATCCACTTGTGGTTTTGCTTGTTGCTCTAAATTGTGATTTATATTCCACAGAATAGTAGAGTAGAATTGTGTTTATTGTTTTCAGTTTGAAACCTTGAGCAGTTGCAATTTCTATCAAATTTCTACATGGTAGCGGAGTAGGATTCACATTAGAATAATAATTTCGATTTTGTTCCTCAAGAAGTTCGAATTTGCAGCTTTAGTGTAGCATGATTTCCTCAGAGTTCGGAGAATGGCCTATAATGGACTAAGATTAGAGTATGCCTTGGAAGGCAACTCGAATTTCATTGCCATGAAGGATTGCATGGAGACAGTGCTTGATGACAATGGATTGCTAGAATATGTCAAGTCGTACATTCCAAAACTATGATAAGTTGATGTCCAAAAACTAGCCCAATGGAATAAAGATGTGTCCAAGGAGAGGATAATAATTGTGGAGGGAGTGAAAAACCATGTTATCTCAAGTCTCCATGGGAAATAAAATCCTTTCTCAGTGTGGAATATATTGACTAAGATATTCGAGAATAACAATGATCATAGAAAATTGGCCTTTAAAGACAAACTTCGAAACATTAAGATGCAGAAGAATGATAATATTATGAAGTATCTCTCCATATTTACACAAGTTCAGGATGAGCTTGGAGGGGTGGGTGTGAATGTTGCAGAAGATGACCTGGTGAGCCTAGCTCTTCTAGGCCTTCCAAAATCTTGACACAGTTACTAGGACTTTGTGAATGGAATGGAGAAATTACCGAATTGGGAACGATTGTTGTCTGATTTGGTACAAGAAGAAATTAGGAGAAATTTCATAGATGGAGTAACATCCATAGAAGAGGAAGAGTACTTTGATCTAGTTGGAAAAATATTGAAGGCTAAGGGAAATAAGTCCCAAGGTGAGACCAAATCCAGACAAGGGGGAAAGAAGAAAGACTTTTCCAAAATAAAATGCTTCAATTGACATGAATTTGGGCACTACTCTACAAAGTGTCCACACAAAAAGTATAGAAAGAAGGAGGTTTCAATAGGAGCAACAGGTGAAGCATTGGATTCATAATTGAATTTAGAATTCACCCTAATTTAATGCATGTCCAAGAATTTTCATGGGGAGTTTGTGGTACTCAGACTCAGGAGCCTCGTTCCACATGACAGGGTGTAGAGAAATTTTCACTGACATGGAGGAGAAATATCTCCAAATTCATATTGAATTTGGGGATGACAGAAGGTACAATTCTACCAGGATTAGTACTTTAACCTTTAATAGGGAGTCAAGATCCCCTCTTTGCATAAAATATGTCATTTCTTTACCAGGCTTGAAGAAGAGGCTCATCTCTGTAGCCATTTTGGAAGACTGTGGCTATGATGTGATCTTCAGTAAAGGGAAATCCTTTCTGAGACACATAGCTAATGGGAAAGTGAAGCAAATAGGTTTTTGATTCAAGAACCTGTATAAACTTGTGGTGGGAGAATGTGTAGCCTCGAGGAGAAATGCAAATATTGAGATGTGATGGTTGAGAGGGAGCAAGATAAACCTCTCAAAATGGAGCCTCAACCATTTGGTAGTTAGGTTGAACATGATGATGATGAGGACTAGCCATATACCTGTAGTAGAGGTAGAGTTTGATCCAAGTGGGAAGAGGGAGAAATTGCAACTATACCTTCAGGAATGAGGTGGAGTGATGTAGATCCTTAGCCCCAGAGTTGTGGAAATTTGGGCAGGATCCATTGAGGCGTTCTCCTCATGGATCATTACTTTGCTACAAGGGCCCATTATATTCAGTAGCAGGGGGATCATTATCAGTTAGATACTGTGGAGTGTAAATAAGTGTTGAAAACAGAGCAAGAGGCTCAGTAGCAGAGTCAACAACATGACAATTTTTTGAGTAGACAATTGTAGAGACATAATTGATTCAGGTTTTATGGATTCTTCTCAGTTGCAGTTATTGCAGTAGCAACAACAACAATGAGAGGTAGTGCTATATTAAATTCCACAGGTGCATAATAGGGGTGGTTAAAAACCCCTTTCTTTCTAAGAGGGAGCGTTGAGAATTGTAGCAAGAAAGGTTCAATTTGACTTAGCCTTGGTTAAATTGAGAAAATTCGAAATTTCCACATCGCAGATAACTTGGAGGTAGTTAACTGAGGTGACATGGCTCTTGTCACTCAGTTAGCTTAGTAAATTCGAGTTAGTGGGCTTGAATTTTAGTTTTCATGTGTTGATTTCTAATTTATAGCAATCCATTTCATTTATTTCCAGTTGTACTCAGTTAAACTAGTTCTAACAATTAATAGAACTAGTTGGAGGCCAATTTGCATTGGAACAAAAATCTAACTCAAAGATCATCTAGTTAACTCATCAATCAAATCAAAATAGATATTGCATACAAGGAATTCAAATTTCTCATCTATGGTGGAACAAGTCAATGTAACATCATTTGTAAACTAGTGTTCAGTGTACATGTGTTGCATGCAATTAGTGATCAATCCTTGGGAATTGCACAATATTTTTGGAGGAAATTCTTAAATAATAGCGGCCAATTTCCTCAATATTTGCACAAAAAATAGGAGGTTGATGGAGGCATAAAGTGGCTAAGTGTTGTCTAGAGCTATTAAGTCAGTAATGAGAATAATTATTCTTTTGCACGTTTAGCTCAGAGTTGGAGCTAGGAATTGTAATAGTTTCTATATTCAATTGATAAATGCAACAAGATTGAGGGGTTTTTAATAGTTTGGTTCCCCTAGAAATCACTGTTTACTTGTTTTTTTTTGCATTTTGCATGTCTATGCATGTTGTTATAATTTTTTATTTATATTCCACAAATTAGTAGAGTAGAATTGTGTCTCTTGTTTTCAATTCGAAAATCTTGAGCAAATGTCATTTCTATCAAATTTATACACTATAATATCTTACTCGAGCATCAACGACAAATAATTAATCATGAATGATGGATCAAATCATTTTAGAATTCATCAAGTCACTTTCTTGAAGTCCCTAGAGCAAAAGTTGATTTCCTCAATTAATACCCAATAATTAATTAATTTTCCTAAGTTACATTTAGAATTTTTTTAATTATCAATCAATTAATTTAATTGAGTGGCCTCTAGGTGTTTTCTCCCAAAACCTTTTATGGATTTTGGAGATATTGTGTTCCTTAGCCTCTTAGACACAAATCGAGACTAGAACACATATCTAATGATACCAAAAGTCCATAAACTAACACTCCCTCTTAGTGAGGAAGGTGTTCTCAACTATACCCATCTTTGTTCACTGAAATAAATGAACTTAGCTCTCCCTAGAGATTTCGTGAGTATATCTACAACCTGTTTCTTTATGGGAACAACTTGTAGCTAGACTGCTCAATGCTACACACAATCTCTAATGAATTTGTATCGTATGTTTATATGTTTCTACCTACGACGAAACATTGGATTCTTAGAGAGCCTGATGCAACTCTTGTTATCAAAACATATATTGGTTGCCTCCACCTTGTGAATGAAAAAACTCACTAGAAACTTTCAAATACATATAGCTTCGCATGTGGCCATGCTAGTTATCATGTACTCTAATTCTGCAGAGTGCCGCAAAATTCTAATTTATGTTGCACCAAGATACAACCCTTGATCCAACGATGAAGTAACACCCAAATGTGCTCTTCTGATCCATTGAACTGACTGCGCAATATACATCCATATAACCACATAACCTGACACCATAACCTCGAATACACCTCAACCCATACACAACTGAGCCACACAAATAACTCAATATATACCTCGTTCTTGTCTAGTGCACTCTCTTAGGTCCCACCATAAAATAACTGAGAGTGTTGACCATGAAGTACATATATGGCTTGGTGTTGACCAAATACATGAGGGAACGAATGAGCTATCTATACAAGGTTGGGTCAACATCCTCGTCCTTAGATGCATCGGTCTTCCTCCAATTCATAATAATAGACATAAACATAGGCCTACAGTCCTACATCATGAACCTCTTACGAATATTTGTAGTGTATGTCCCTTGGAAAAGGAAGATATTTTTGTCCCTCTGCAGTAATTACAAGACTAGGAAGTAATGCATCAATCCTAGATCCTTCATGTCAAACTCTATTGTCAGGTTCCTCTTGCAGTCCTCTATGAGCTCTAATGACCCAGTTAGAAAGAGGTCATCCACATATAATAATAGGATGAGTGACTCACCCTCTACCATCATATAGTAAAGGTTGGTATCTACATCAATCTTAATAAATCTTATATGTTGCAAGTAGTTGTTAATCCGACCATAGAATGCCTTGGGAGCCTGTTTCATCCTGTGTAGCACTCTCTTTAGTATGCACACATGTGTACCCCTCTTATGAGTCTCTAATCCCTCTGGTTGTTCGATGTATGCCTCATCCTCTATCACCATGTTTAAGAATGTTGTGTTGACATCCACCTAGTGAATCTGTCATCCCATTTTTGTTGCTAGAGATATAATTAATGGGCTCAAAGTATATATCTCAACTAGGGTGCAGGTCTCCTCATATTCTATGCATTCTTTATGTACATACCCCCTGACCACAAACCTAGCCTTGTACTTCTCCACGTTGCCATATGTAGCATACTTGATCTTATAAATCCACCGAGAGCCCATAAACGACTTATCCATAGGCTTCATTGTAGGAATTTACAGGGTAAGTTCCTTAGATCAAACACCAAAGGTCACTGCTCAGAAACATATCACAAATCAGTACACTAGTATTTGACGTGGTTAAAACCCTCAAGGAGGGAAACAGTCCACGACCTGAGCCAACGCAACCACTTCAGGCAATTTATTAATATAAAAAAAGAAAATTTACATAAGCTTTTCTCATAAATGGTTACTGGACAAATGACCCTCCATTCTCTTTAAATAGAGATCATGGACCAATCGAGTGTTAAGCCACGGATCAATTGTTGGTAATACCGAGGAGAGAGTGAACCGTCAGATCACAAAATATGGTAATCGTCAGATTACAAGTTACAAATGTACATAGTAAATAAACACGCTTTACCTAACTCTACACTAGACCAAGTTATACTTAATTATTTCCCATGTGTCGAAATATCCTAACATACCCCCTTAATAACAACTTGGGATAGGATTGAAGGATTTACAAAGGTGACACAAAAGGATATTATTTCCTATGTGTCAAAACATCCTAATGATCCGGATTTATGCAGGAACACAAGAGGAAACACATATAACCATAACCTTAAATATAAATATGCAGCAAAAATAACACTTCATTTGATAATATCAAAGAACCAAAATTTGCTTACAGACAAAATGGAAATAAACTAGCTAGGGCGCTGGTAGCTTATCTCTGAGAAGAGATGTGGCAGCTACAGGCCTCTGAACTGTGTTACAATGAGGCTCGAGGGCCTATTTATTATTTAGAAACAATGGAAAACCCTAAACATCCAAATCCCCAACCCTAGGAGATGAAGCACCAAAACTATGGGCCCCGTTTGGGTAAATTGGTGTTTCAACTTATCGGGGATGTAACTTTGGCATACGATATCCGTTTGATGCGCACCATACGTCGTTAAAAAGATCTATCCGAGGAATAAAAATTTTGATGTGAGAAACATTAGTCAATAGACTCATGTTGCTCCCAGTTTTCCCAAAAAATGTCGTTTAGGGCCTCAAAACAGCTCCGGAAGTTCAGGACCCGAAAAACTGCTAAAAATAGTAAGTCGTGCCAAAACTGAAAAATTGAAAGAGACAATGGTGGGCCCCCAAGTGGAATAGGTGGGTGGCCATTAATATCCACCCGGATCACCTAACATCCCCCTTTAAGAACAACTTGGGATAGGATTGAAGGATTTACAAAGGTGACACAATAGGAGAAGGAAGGAGGCATTAGATCCTATCCCCCCTTAATGATAACTTTCCTGAACTCCAAGCATAGATCAAAGTTTGATAAAATTCACTTCTGTGAAAACATTTGTATAGATATAAGCAACTTGATCATTGGATGAACAATACTGCACTTCAAGAACACGATCATGAATGAGCTTTCTGATGAAGTGTATATGAAGCTCAACGTGTTTCATACGCTGATACTGAACTGGATCTTTGCATAGCTGAATGACACTCTGATTATCACACCAAAGTGTATTTGGATGATGCTGATGAAGACCAAATTTATACAGGATCTACCGAAGCCACTTGGCTTCCTTGCTGGCTTCAACTGCACCACGATACTCTGCTTCTGCCGAAGAAAGAGAGATGGCACTTTGTTTCTTACAAGACCATGTAATAGGTCCTGAAACAAGAGTGAATACATATCCTGCACTAGACTTTCAATCGTCAGGGTCACCTACCCAATCAGAATCAGTGAAACCAATCAACAATGGAGATGCTCCTGCACTGTAATGAATCCCCAAATGAACTGTACCTCAAATATATCGAAGTATCCTTTTAGCTACTTTCAGGTGACTTTCATGAGGTTGGTGCATAAACCGAGCAACAATACCAACGACAAAGGAAAGGTTAGGATGGGTATGGGTTAGATACAAAAGTTTACCAACAAGTTGATGGTATAAGGTAACATCAACTTCAAGGGTAGTACAAGTGACTAAAATCTTGACTCCATAATGAAAGGGAGAAGGGTTTGGCTTACAGTCTTCCATGTGAAAGTGGCGTAGAATATCAAGGGCATACTTGGACTGAGAAAGGGAAATACCTTCTTTGGATTGCAAGACTTGAAGACCAAGTAAATAATGCAAGTGTCCTAATTTTGTCATTTCAAACTTCTTTTCGAGGATAGACTTCACATGGTTTATATGGTTGGGATCACTACCAGTAAAGATAAGATCATCAACATAAAGAAAAAGGATGATGGAGGACTTACCCACTTTCTTGGTGTAGACAATTTTGTTAGAATCACACCTAGAAAATCCATTATCTAAGAGAAATCTATCCATTTTGGCATACCAAGCCCGAGGAGCTTGTTTGAGACCATAGAGAGACTTCCTAAGGCGACAAACAAGGCTAGAGTCGTTTTGGATAAAGCTAGGGGGTTTTTCCATTTAGATTTCTTCATGAAAATATCCATGTAAGAAGGTGGATTTAACATCCATCTGATGGACATCCCATTTAAAGGAGGCAACAAGGGTAAGAACAAGACAGATAGAATTCATTTTCACAACAAGGGAGAAGGTTTTAGTATAGTCAACGCTTTCAACTTGTGAAAATCATTTAGCAACAAGACAAGCTTTATGTCTATCCACTTTTCCATCTGGTCCAAACTTTGTTTTGTAAACCCATTTGCATCTAACAAGTTTTCTTCCCTTTAGAAGAGGAACAAGATAACAAGTATCGTTTGCCAATAAGGAATGATATTCTTCATTCATAGCTTCATCCCAATCTGGATGACCTGAAGCTTCTTCAAAGGTGTCTGGATCAGGATTTTCTAAAACTTGAGCTAATAAGGAAGAGGCTCTTTCGAATTGAGAAAGTGTATGACGTTGATCTGTAGGGTCAGCTGCCAGATAACCTGCTGCATCCCAAGTAGAGAAGACCCGTCTTGGAAGTTGTGGAGTTGAAAGAATATCTTGAGGAGGTGGAGGAGGATTGTTATCCTTGCTGTCATCATCCAAACTATAAGGAATGCCGTCAAAAATATTAGAGATAGAGAGAGGTGGCACATATGCCGAGTCAGGCTCGCAGGCCAGAGGCAGCACACCCGTCGAACTAGGCTCGCAGGCCAGAGGCAGCACACTCGCCGAACTAGGCTCGCAGGCCGATATATTTTCATCAAATTTTACATCTCTTCTAATGATTACATTTTTGGATTTTGGTTGAATAAGTCTATATCCTTTGAAATCTTCAGAATATCCAACAAAAATGCATTTTTCACTCTTAGGTTCTAAAGCTTTATGTTTCGCATCTTGAAAATGGGCCCAAGCTTCACTTCCAAAAAGACGAAAGTGAATTACATCTGGTTTGATTGAGCTCCAGGCTTCTTCTAGAGTTATATTTCTTAAAACCTTAGTAGGAGTGCGATTCACGACGTAATTTTCACAATTAATTGCTTCTGCCCAAAAATTAAGACTAAGTCCTTTAGATTGAAGCATACAATTAACCATTTCTTTTAAGGTGTGATTCTTCCTTTTAGCTACACCATTTTGTTGTGGAGTATATGGAACAATATGTTGCAATTGAATTCCATGCTCAGTGCAAAAGTTGATAAATTTGTTGTTAAAATATTCTCCTCCATTGTCTGATCTTAACTTAAGAATTTGATGTCCAGATTGTTTCTCAACAAAGGCCTTAAAGGCGAAGAACATGTTAAAAACTCCACTCTTGAGTTTTAAAAAGTATACCCAAGTGCGTCTGGAAAAATCATCAATGAAAGTTAAGAAGTATTTGTAGCCAGAGAAAAAAACAACAAGAAATGGAACACATAAATCACTGTGCACAAGCTGCAAAGGGGTTGAATCGTGCCAAGAGGCACGTTTGTCAAAACTATCCCGACGATGTTTTTCGAGTACACATCCTGAACAAACACCATCTCAATAAGATACCATAATAAGATCTGTCACCATATTTTCTCTACATAGAGTTTGAAGAGGGCGATAGTTTAAGTGACCAAATCGCTCATGCCAAAGTTTTCTCACTTCATCATTATGAGGAACAAAAACGGAGGGAAGACATGATGACCCAAAGTTTTCAAAATTATGCAACCTTTTGGAATCATCAACAATGCCAATAGATAAAATATGTTTAGGATCTTTGAGGTCCTTAATTACAACATCATGAGGTGAGAATTCTATTGTTTTCCCTTCACCTGAATGAGTTATTTGATAAACAGATAGAAGGTTGCAAGACAAGGTAGGAACACATAATACATCATTAAACTTACCATTATCTAGATGAATGGTTCCATATACTACAACACTAAGAGATATATCATCACCAACATAAATATTTTTGGTGTTACAATAATTTAAAGAAGAAAACATGGCTTTATTTATGGTCATGTGGTAAGAGGGTCTAGAATTAATGAGCCACTCATGAGAATGAGAAGAAGAAGATACATTTAATGCATAACCAGATCTTGATGCTTGACAACCACAAGCAGAAAGTGCCATTCCTGAAGATGAAGTTGAAGAGTTCTCCAAACTGATGTGGTGCTTCTTCATTGTTGTTTCCAAGGCTTCCATCTTCTTAAAACATTTGGACTCTACATGGCCATCACGATTACAAAAGTTGCAATGCCTATATTTTTTCTTCCCTCTTTGTTTATTTGCCTTATCAGTTTGTTGAGTTTATTTTTCAGTTTGCGGCTGAAATTTCTTAAGACCCTTGTTTGGTTTCAGACCATTATTTTTAGGATACTGCTTCTTGGGATTCTTTTGATATGGTTTTTGTTCGACTGCTAAGGCTTTCTTAGAAGAGTTTCCAGTATTAATAAGACCAAGGTGTAAGAGTTTTTCTTCTTCTCTTATCAAATAATCGAAAAAGGCATAAAAAGAGGGGGACTTGTAGGCTTTTCCTTGAGAAATGAGGGCTTATCTAAAGGAATGGAAGGTGGAAACAAATAGAAAGTATGCAGGGCCAATCTTAGAAAGAATGGAATAGATAAGGCTACAATACTCCTTTTTACCTTACAACCTTCTAAAAGAAGTCTAAGGGTGTTGAATTTGGACAAAAAATCTTCAATAGAGGAGAAATTATTGGGGTCCAAAGTAAGCAACTCATTTAAACAGTGTTTAGCTTTTTCATAGCTACATCAATTTCGTGGATATGAAATTGAAGATCTTGAGAAATGGAAATTCCTATCAACCCTCGTGCTTGATCTTGTTTATTTTCCCATTTAGCAGCTTTATCTCCATCAGTAGGTTTAGTTTCTTATCCTATGGCTATTCTATAAAGCCCTTTACTTCTAAGTAAGTCTATTATGTAGGATAGCCATTGGAAATAATTGATGCTATTAAGAATAACCATGCATGCACTTTCCATTTTTTTGTTTAAAAAAAACGAAGTTAAAAAGGTTTAAACTAACTATTCCAATGGAAAGATCTCAAAAATTAGGCTGGTTAAAAATAAACAACTTCCAGATGAAGAAGTTATGCATTTTTGAAAAAAATGTGTTGTAGATGCCGAATAGTTACGTGAAAGGTTGAAATTTGATGTTGAAGTTCTACTTTAAAAAAAAACCCCCCCCTTTTCCAAACTTAATAAAATAAGCTCACTTTAAAAAAACTACTTTATGTGACCCACTTTTATAAATAAGTGAGAGTCACTTTTACATGTGATTTTTAAATAAAACCCTCTTTTTAAAACCAATAACTTGCCAAAGGGATTTATAAGAAAAAGTAACTTAACAAACTTTTTTTTACAAAAAGAAGCTTGAGAAAGAGACTTGAATCCAAGACCTCTATTCTCATAAACTAACTTTACACCAAGTGAGCTAGTAAAAGGATTATGTAATTGTTTGAAGGGAGGAAGGGTTTTTATTTATTATTATTTTTCTCTTCGATGTGTGTGTTTTTTTTTTCTAAAAAAAAAGCACAAAATTCGTGCAAAAAAAAAAAACAAAAATGCAAGCCTTACGACAGAATGTTAGATTTTTGGTTAGTCTTACAGACAACTATCCCTTTTTCTGCTATTTCTGATTTCCCAAGATCGCACAAAGACGCGGGGAAAGATCATACGTAGCAAAAAAAAAAAAAACCATCTTCCTATTTCTGATTTGCCAAGATTGCACATAGCGCAACGCAAAGAGCATACACAGAGAATAGGTTATAGAACCGACAATAAAAAAATTATAAACCGAAATAAACATAGGGAACCGAAATAAAGAGAAGGATTAATAAATATAACTGCAAAAAAATACTTTATACCTCTAGATCTAAAATGACATAACTTGGGCAACCAAAAACCTTTTCACATGAAACGAAAGGGGTTCCTCACTGTAACAGATGCTCTAGACACAACATAACAATTCTCCCAGCCCGAAAGTGGTTAGAAATAGTAGACCTTGAAAATGATAGTCGCATGCAGTCAACCCGGCTTCAGATTTGGATCGACAATGGATGTGGCACTCAAAATGTCTCTAATACCATGTAGGAATTTATAGGGTAAGTTCCTTAGATAAAAAACCAAAGGTCACCACTCACAAACATATCACAAATCAATACACCAGTATTTGACATGGTTAAAACCCTCGAAGGGAAACAGTGCATGGCCTGAGCCAACGTGGCCACTTTAGGTAATTTATTAAAATGAAAAAGAAAATTTACATAAGATTCTCTCATAAATGGTTACCAGAAAAATTACCCTCCATGCTATTTAAATAGAGATCATGAACCAATCAGGTGCTAAGCCACAGATCAAGTGTCAGTAATACTGAGGAGAGAGTGAACCATCGGATCACTACATATCGTGACTGTTAGATTATAAGTTACAAATGTACATAGTAAAGAAACATACTTTACCTAACTCTACACTAGACCAAGTTATACTAAATTATTTCCTATGTGTTGGAATATCCTAACACTCATCACTACCTCCCAAACATCCTTCATCATGATAGAGTTATATTCCTCCACCATGGCATCCTTCCACACCTAATGTTGTGCAGACACCTGATAGTTGGAAGGCTCAACAACCTGTGCCACCAAAGCTTGGTACCTATCTGGTAGTCTGCATTTTATCCTTTCATCCTGTGAGGTCCTACAAAATCCTTTGCATCCCTCAGCGTTTGGAAAAATTCCTTATTGGTTCGACCACCAGTGGTGGGAGGATCAACCAGCTCCTCAACCCACCTTTGTTGGTTTGTTTTCTGCAAACTCACATGATCTTCTACAACTGATGTCATGCTAGTACTGGTAACTATATTAGATCCTTTTGACTCTCATGGCTGTTTTCCCTACGGTTTCCCCTGTGACTGACCCTATTGGTGGACTAATGGAGTTTCTACTAACTCACTTTGATCACATTTTTGCAACTCACGAGATTTGTTGAAGCCTACATCCTCCATGAACTTCATGCCCCATCTCACGATATTATTCGTACTGCTAGGAACATAGATCCTGTATGCCTTTGAGGTTTCAGTACACCCAAAAAATAACCCCTTCTTTTCAGTCTAATCTAACTTAGTGTGTATGCCTTTGAGGTTTCACTACACCCAACAAAGAACCCCTTCTTTGCAGTCTGATCTAACTTAATGTGTTTCTCATCTAGTATATAGCAATAAGCTACACTACCAAAGATCCTGAAGTGACTAACTTCTGGCTTCTTCCATGAGAAGACTTATTTTGGTTTTATCTTCCCCAACACCCTGTGAGGAACCATGTTTTGTATATACATTGTTGTGTTACATGCCTCTGCCCATAGAAACTTGGTCATGTCTTGGTCATACAACATGATTTTTTCCACCCCAACTATAGACCTATTTTTCTGCTCAACTACTCCATTCTTCTAAGGATTTTATGGAGCTTTACTTTCCCTCTTTATGCCCTCATTTGTATAGAAACTCGTGAAGTCATTATTTGTGTACTCTCCTCCATTATCTGAGAGAAGAACCTTGATATTTTTCCCTTTTGCATTCTCTACTAGAGACTTAAACTCTAGGAAGTAATTGAATACCTCACCCTTGGTCTTCAAGAAATAAATTCACGTTTTGTTGGAATAGTCATTGATGAAGGTGACAAAGTATTCATACCCTTTTGAGATATCTAGTGGACATAGAGCCAAAAATATCTATGTATAAGTTGCAATTCACTGTCTGATTTACTGTCACTTCTTTGGAACGTTGTCTTAGCATATTTTGAAATACACACCCTCTGCACACATCATCTTGTTTTGTGCTCAATTCTGAAACACCTCTTACTGTCTCTTTGAGCATCTTAAGTCTCCATGGCATAAATTTCCCATTCTTCTATACAAAAATTCATTTAGGTATCTCCCATTACTACTGCTATCGTTGTTGTTGTAGTTTACTAGTACCTTTGAAGAGTCAAGATGTAACTTGTACAATCTATTACTACGAACTCCAATATACATCACCTTTTTCCAGCTTTGGTGTTTGATGAACATATTCTTCCCTATGAAGTAGACATCATATGCCTTTCCATGTAGTTATGACACTGAAATTAGTGTCATACCTAAGTCGGGCACTTGCAACACATTTGTAAATTAATTTCCCCAGACTCCTTCTAAATCTCAATGGTACCTACTCCAACTGGAGTACATTTACTTTTATTTCCCATCTGAATATAGAAGTCCGTTTGCTCCACCTTATAGCTAGAGAAGTATTCTCTAACTCCTATCACATGAGCTAATAATCCATTGTTTATATAATAGATACCCTATGAAGTAAAGTTAGAGAGGCAAGCTATCTAAGTGAATTCATCCTCCAACTTGGAATAGAAATTCATAGCATCCTGAATATTAAATCTCTCTGCAGCCATACTAGAGAAAAATGAGAGTTTTACTAGGGAAGTCTCGGGTAAAATATTTAAATGTTTTTCTCTTCCAATCCTATGTAGATATGCAACTACAAATCCTTACTGAAAATATTCTACACCCATATCTACTATGAAAAATCATTGATCTACTCACTATAACCCTCTATCCTGAAAATCCACTGCTTGTAAACACTGCCTTTGAGGAAATTCACACTTTTCTTCCAAGCTGGATCTGGAAATTGAATTTCCTATCTCTACAATTTGCACCCTTGGATTGGCCTATGCATATATGAATCTTATACTTCAGATCTCCCTCTGAAACTACACGTTCTCTCAAAATTTCACTTATAATCCTCTGATATGATCAACAATTATTTGATACTAGTTGAAATTTCCATGAACGCACCAACTAGAAATTATTCTCCTAACTGATCAGTAGTTTGTTAATTTACGAAAAATAGAAAATAAATTGTTGATGCATTCTTCACAAATAAAATATGATCCAGAAGTAATATAAGGAACTGAGAAATATATGCACACACATAAAAATGAACACAATTATTTTGTACTAGACATCCCCAGTAAAACCTCGAAGGGAAAAGTGGTGCAAGAGATGAGGGTTTATTTTATTATTATGCAACAAATTTGGGAGTGCAATAATATGAATACCCAACTAGCAATCTTCTGGTAAATATATTGGAAAAATAATCTAGATATCCAAGACATCCTATACTAATAAACTCAACCTCGTTTTGCCTACTTAAACACCACATTAACTACTATCACTGCAACCTAGAATTCTCAATGTTGGCACTTTAGTTCACATTGTATAGAAATTGGCTCAAAGTGAGTTTTCCTACCTCCCTGTACCTCTGGAAGTGATTCTCTTTTCCTTTTGGAAGCTAATATGGCCTCTGACAAATGAATCCTCTCTCTTTTGTTAATTCACGTAGGGGTTTCTGCCTATTCGCACTGGTTTTTGCAGCCCTCTCTACATATAATTCGATCTCTTATCTCCTACCACTCTGGCACTAGAGAAACATTGGAAAAGTTTTTGGAACCCTGCTCCCAATTTTTTTTACTGCTCCCTCTCTCAGATGCTCTCCCTCTGGCTCAAATTTCACCCTCATTGAAGTTGTGAAATGGGTAGCTCTATCTGCATTGCTTTCTTTCTCTCACAACTGTGTAAAATTGTCTCTCTCCATCCCATCAAGTTGCTCTTATAATATCTCACTGGAGCATCAATGACCAATATATAATCATGAATTATGGATCAAATCATCTTAGAATTCATCAATCCACTTTCTGGAAGTATCAAGAAAAAAATTCGATTTCCTGAAATAATACCTATTAATTAATCAAGTTTCCTAAGTTAGACTTAGGAACTTTTTAATTATTGATCAATTAATTTAATTGAGTTGTCTCTAGGTGTTTTCTCTCAAAACCTTTTTGGGTTTTGGGGATCTCATGTTTCTTAGCCTCTTAGACACAAATTGAGACTAGAACACATGTCAGATGCTACCAAAAATACATAAACTAACACAACATATGGTGATGAATTTGATGATGCATTAGAAAAATTAGATAAAATATTAATAAGGTTTAAAGAATCTAATTTTCCCCTCAACATTGTGAAATGTGAAATGATTTTAATTGATGGCATTTTATTGGGGTACCACATTTTGGCTAAAGGCATCTAAGAGGATACAACAAAAATCAATGTAATATTAAACTTATCGACTCCACATTCACAAAAAGAGGTACAAAGTTTCTTAGTTTATGATGGTTACTATTATCAATTATTGAATATTGCTCACAAGTTACTCATCCATTGTTTGCTTTAATTCACTAGAATTCTAAGTTTTGTGGACAAAGAGCTACCAACATGCATTTGACGAACTACAATCCAAGCTCTCTGATTCTTGTATTTTTAGAGGACCCAATTGGTCCCTCCTATTTCATATCTCTATAGATGTAGGAGATGCCACCATTGGAGTTGTTATGGCACAACTAGAAGGAAATGATCCTTACACAATTTATTATATCACCAAGAATATTTAACATGTAGAATTAAATTATATAGTGATTGAAAAATAATTGATTGTAGAGATACATGCAATTAATAAGTTTTGACATTATATCAGAGGATATCTAATAGTATTGCACGCTAACCATGCTGCCATCAAATATTTAAAGAATAAAAAAATTACTAATGGAAGGGTAACTAAGTGGTTATTATTATTAAATAAATTTGATATAACCATATTAAAAAAAAATGGGAAAGATAATGTTGTAGTTTATTTTCTCCCGAGTCTCACATCTAATGAAATTAAGCCTCTTGTAGAAGACTCTTTCCCTGATGAGCACCTATTTGCAGTTTCTACTAACTCTCTATGGTTCACAAATATTTCTAATTATTTGGTTACAAATATACTTCCACATCATCTATCTCTAAAGGAGTGACAAAATATCATCAAACAAAGTTAGAGGTTATCATGGATCAAAATCTTTATTTTCTACACAGGTCCTGATCTCATCATCTAGAGGTGCGTGTAAGAAGACGAGATGTATGAGATCTTTAAAGCTTCCCATGATGGTCCATGTGGGGACCATTTTGCAGATAAAAGAACCGGGTATAATGTACTTCACCAAGGGTACTATTTTCCCAACACCTTCATGCACACCAAGGAATATGTAAAGAGGTGTGATAGTTTCCAATGCATGGGATGACCAAGGCAATTAGATCAGATGCCATTATAGCCACAATTGGTATTATAACCCTTTGATAGATGGGCCTCGATATTATGGGACCAATAAATACTTATTCTTCCATAAATCTCACATCCTCGTATTTAATGATTATGTTACAAAGTGGATGGAGGCCAAGGCACTCCCAATTTCAACTGAGAAAGCAGTAGAAACAAATACCCCAATAGAATATTTTCACCAAGTTTAAAATACCTAGGAAAGTAGTTAATGATCGAGGAATCCATTTCACTTTGAGGATCATTGCAAAATTGATGGAAAAATACAATACCAAACATAAGTTTACTACACCATAACACCCACAAGCTAATGGGAAAGTGGAAGGGACAACATAACTCTTAAGGATTTCATCACCAATACTATTTGACTACACCTCAAGGACTAGTTCGATAGATTCCATAAATCCCTATGGGCCTATATGACAACATAGAGGACCACTACTAGATGTGAAACATATGAAATAATGTATGGGAAATAGTATCGCTACCAATTGAAACAAAAATATAGATACTCAAAACAATTTTCCAACTTGGAATGGACTTATCCAAATCCCAGAAGTAAATATTTCTTGAGATCAAATAGATGGATGAGCTTGGCTAGGCTACCTTGCACCGAACGACAATGATACAACCTCAAATATATCCATATCATGGCACACTCATTAAGAATAAGAAATTAAAAGTTGGAGAGTATGCCTTGTTATTTGATTCCAAGTTCAATAATTTTAAGGGGAACTTCTGCACTTTATGGCTTAGGTCTTACGAGATTTATATTTTGTATAATAGTGAAGCCATCAAACTTCGCACCATTGACAAAGAGAGGACTCCTATGAAGGTAAATGGACACATGCTTCAAATATATCATAAACATTTGTCCAAGGAATCCTTTTTTAGGATAATCACTAATGGATGCCATGACTTACAGATTGTCAACAAAGAAGAAACCTTGCATGGTGGATAATTCATTCCGATTAAAAAAAAAGAATTTGTATGAAAATACTTAGAGGCATACATTGGGGAAAGTTATGTGCAAATCAGCTTATGTGCATACAATTTCCATCTAATAGAAAATAAACTCATGAACAAAAGGAAACTTTGCAGCTTCACAATGGTATGTCAAGATCCTTCTACTCTAATAAAGCCTTTACAAGTTATTTCCTACTAATAAATATCTTTTTAGAACATGTAGGAGAGGATGATGTTTTTGGTGTTGATGTCGCAACCCCATTGCTGCAATTTCGCTATATAACCCGATTGTTGCAAAAATTTCACTGAACTCCCATTGTTGCAACTCTGTTGTTGTTCCATCGCTGTTGTAAATATGATGTTACAAATTTCTGACCAGATATCAAATGTTGTAACTCTATACTACAATTGTTGTAGCTATGTTGTAGAAATTTTAATAAAAATATGTATTGCCTAGATTCTCCCGATCTAACAATTATATGCCACTGTTAAATACAATTTTGATTCTACAAAAATCTTTGCAGAAATTTAAAACACGATCGCCAATTGCAAACACATGAAGAAAGATCATTCACACATAACACAGACGTTTACCGGGAAAGCATAAAGCTAAAAACCCCACTATCATATATTATGTATATATCATGGATCATGAAACAATCTCATACAAAACTCTACTCCAAGAGCTCTTAGTACAATATACAATCGTCTCACACTGTCATGCAGAAATTTGGCAAATGCCTTAGTCAATTTTCTGCCTCACAACAACCTGCCTCCACTGTGCAATCCAAGTTGATTACAAAGACCATTTCGATGCAATCATGCCCTCCTTGTCTGCACAATCCTCATGAGCATATCCAATGTGTGTTTGGCTTGCAAGAGTGCAATCCAATATAATACAATTGATAGTCAAGTGTCCCTTTCACCTACTTCTCAATTGTGTCTCCACTGTATCTGACATGCATGTAGTTAATAGTAGTAAATCTTCAATTGCATGTGAGATCAATCCATGTGAATTAATTTAATATTTAATTCATTGATCTCTCACTAGTGTATCTTCAGTTACAACTAGCACAACTGAGTTTAACTCACTTAACTAAGTTAAACTACTTTACAACTCACATAACTACACATCCAACTCTGTTACAACTTCGAATCACTCAGTTACAACTAAGTCCACTTGCATGTCCCACCAACCAACCTTAGAACTCGAAATTCCTTCATCTAACTGGTTTGCCACTTCAGTTAAATGATTTCAAGTGCTCCATGAGAATAGATTAATATTTATTGTCCAACTATTATTAAGGGATAATAATAGTTGACATGCATCTATAAATAGACATGTGATCTATAAATAGAATTTGCACATACATCTAAAAATAGAACATCATCTAAAAATAGAATTCGCTCAACATCTATAAATAGACTTTTTCTATAAATAGAATTTTCTCATCCATTCTAAAAATAGGCATACACCTAAAAATAGCTTGTGGGCCCCACCTAGTGTAGGTGCTTAATTTTCAGTAGGATCATCATCTTGTTGAATCTCAACACTCCCTCTCAACAATAAAGGGATTATGCTTCACCTTGATCCTGTCTCTATGGTATTCGAATTTGCTCCCGGTGAGTGCGTTCATCAGAATATTTTCATCCTGATCCTCCATAGGAATGTACTGAAGCAACATGATCTTCCGCTACACACAATCTCTGATATGATTATACTGGATATCTATATGCTTAGATCTATCATGAAACACAGGATTAATCGAGAGTTTAATGCAACTCTGATTATCACAATGAATCACTGTAGGATATAAATGAGAAGCAAACAAAACAACTAGGATATTTCTCATCCAGATAGCCTCACATGCAGCTTGATTTGCTGCCATGTATTCCGCTTCCGCTGAACTAAGTGCCACAGATCTCTGTTTCCTGTTGTACCAAGAAACAACTGTAGATCCGATACTGAAGACCCCTCTTGATGTGCTCTTTCTGTCCGTTGGGCCGCCTGCCCAATCTGCATCCATGAAACCATGCAACTTCACCTCATCCGTCTATCTGTACCAAAAGACATACTCAAATGTGCCCCTCAAGTATCTCAGGACATGCTTGCCCGCCTTCCAAAAGAGCTTGGTAGGCTTAACCATCGCTTGACTAAGCTGTTTCACCGCATAGCTAATGTATGGTCTTGTATTCACTAAATACATTAGCGAACCCACTAACTGTCGATAGACAGTGACATCCACTACCTCTCTAGATGTAACATCCTCTTTCCTCCAGTTTCATGGAAGAGGAGTATCCATGGGTTTGCAACCCTCCATGTGAAACTTACCCAGTATCTCCCTTGCATACTTTCCTTGAGACACAAAAATTTCATTATCTCATTGCCATATTTTGAATCCAAGGAAATAATGGAGGAGGCCCATATCCTTCATCTCAAACTCATTTGCAAGGTCCTCCTTGCATGAGTGTATCATCTGCTCATCACCAGTTAGTATTAAATCATCAACATAAAGAACAATGATTAAAAGCTTACCCTCCACCAAAATTTGGTACAGGTTTGCATTCGCCTCACTCTTGGTGAAGCCAAGTCCCATGAAATAGCAGTTGATCCGAGTGTACCAAGCACGGGGTGCTTGCTTCAGCCCATACAACGCTCTTTTGAGTCTGCACACATGCGACTCGCTGCTGAAGATCTCAAATCCTTCAGCATGCTCAATGTACACTTATTCCTCAATGATCCCATTAAGGAACACAGTCTTCACATCCATCTGATGAATGTGCCAACCCATTTGCGCTGAGAGAGCAAGGACGGTCCTTATGGAAGAATATCGTGTGACAGGTGCAAATTTTTCTCCATAATCAATCCCCTCGATTTGTGAGAAGCCCTGGGCCATAAATCTGGCCTTGTATTTCTCAACACTCCCATCAGCAACTTGGTTTATCTTGTAGATCCATCTTAAAGCTACCATTGATTTATCAACCGGCCTTGGAACAAATTCCCAAGCATTGTTTCTGAAAATGGAGTCATACTCCTCCACCATTGCATCTACCCATGTGGGCTCTTGCACTGCTTCCTGAAAGGAAGATGGCTCAGTCACAATACATTTGCTCATGAGAGCCATGTATCCAGTGAATCGGTTAGGAGATTGTCTTTGTCTGCGTTGTGAAGTAGGGACTCCTACATTCTGTGCAACATCAAGTTTCAACTTCTCAGCTTCTGTGGTACGCCTTCTGCCAGTTCTGATGTTTGGCTATGCATGAGTGGATTCCTCCACTCCATGAACCTCCTCCTGTGGCTGGTCCACATCTAGAGACTCATCTTTGGGAACCAACAGTTCCTCCTCCGCATGTAAGTCTAGCTCCCTCTCAAGTGACAACCGTATGGCTTTCCCCTCATCGAATTTTATATCCCGTCGCATAACAGTCATCTTACTGTTCGACAAATACACATGATAATTATGGGGTGTTTCTATGTACCCCGAAAATATCCCAAATTCAGCAATTGGCTCCAGCTTCTTCTTCACATTCTTGGTCACATGCACATAAACAAATGAGCCAAAAATATTAAAGTGAGAAAGATCCGATTTCTTACTAGTAAAATCTTCTTCAGGTGTAATCATGCCAAGTACTCTATGAGGACAATAGTTTTGCACATAAACCATAGTGTTGCATTCTTCCACCCACAAATGCATTGGTAGGCCCTGATCATGCATCATTTCTCGTGCCACACCCACGATCGTTCTGTTCTTCCTCTCCGCGACCCCATTTTGCTATGGGTTATGAGGCGCTATGAGTTCTCTTCGAATTCCTTCTTTGCTACAGAAGTCTTTGAATTCATTCGAGATGTATTCTCCACCATTATCGCTCTGCAAAGCCTTCAATTGCTTCCCTGAATCTTTCTCAACCAATGCCTTACACTCATAGACCTTTGAAAGTTTTTGATCCTTATTCTACATGAATAAGATCCAACATTTACGAGAAAAGTCATCAACAAAAATAAAATAATACCTGTGTTTTGTTGTTGAAGCAACTTTCGAATGGTCCACACACGTCTGTGTGAACTCTCTCCAGGATCACCGAAGCATGGTTCTCCTTTTCATGAAAGGTGGACTTTACATACTTCCCAATGGTGCAACTCTTGCATTTATCTAACTGAGCAAGTGTTCCCATTGGAAGTATAGTGGATATTTGCTGCATGAATTTCAAGGCTCCATGACGAAGATGGCCCAATCGCCTGTGCCATAATTCGCCCTCATCCCAGCTCACCTCTTTTTCTGCCTTGCCCATCATGGCAGCGCAACTTTCTACCTCCAGCTTGTATATATTCTTGACTCAAATCCATATCCTCTTGGCTTGAACTGTTGTTTTATGTCACAGGAAAGATTTTTCATCGCTGAAAACAACATGATAGCCTTTTTCCTCCAACATCGCGACTAAGACCAAGTTTTTCTTCAGACCTGGAACATGCATAACATCTTGCAATTGAAATGGTTTACCTGACTCCCTCTCAAAGGTAATGGTACTAATGTCGGCCACACTGTATCGTCCATCATTGCCCATCTCTATATGAATCTGGAGATATTTCTCCTCCAAGTCACTGAAAATCTCTTTATCTCCTATCATGTGGAAGGAAGCACCACAATACCACACCGATCCCATTGCGCTTGATACCAAGAATGCGATCAAAGAGAAATTAAGTTCAAATTACGAGGCAAGGGCCTCACCAGCTGCAACTTCAGCAACCTTCTTGTTCTTGTTCTTCTGTGGGTAGTTAGTGGTGAGATTCCCATGTTTGTGACAGTGAAAACACTTCACCTTGGACAAATCCAACTTCTTGCCTTTAGACTCAGATTTTGAGTGGAATTTCTTCCCCTTCCCTTTCCTTTCCTTGGAAGCCAAAGCAAAATCCTCTTCATCATCATGCTTTGATGAAGAGCCATCTCTGATGTTCTGCCTGAACTCCTCCTGCACTAGATCCGACCACAGTCATTTCCAATCTGACAGTTTTTCCCGTCCGTTGATAGAGTCTTGATAACTGTGCCAACACTTAGGAAGTCCCAAGAGAGCCAAGCTCACCAAATCATCATTGGCAACAGTGATTCCCACACTCCCCAGTTCATCCTGACATTGGACAAACTTTGTGAGATACTTTGGAATATTGTCGCCCTTTTCCATCTTGATCTTTCTGAGTTTATCCTTTAGCGCCAATTTCCTATGGTCGCTGCTACTTTGGAAAATATCTATCAAAGCCTTCCACATAACATATGGAGTGGCTTTCCCATGAAGGCTTGAGGCAATATGGTCTCGTACACCTTCCAACAGAATCCTTCTCGTCTTCACTACTTTCTTTTTCCATGCGTCAAGTAATGCAGCATCCATCGAAGTGGGCTTAGGAATATCACTGTCGATGAATTCCTTCAAGCCATTATCTTCAAGCACCGCCTCCATCCCATCCTTCTAGGAAATTTATTTTGAGCTGCCCTCAAGTTCATACTCTAGCTGCAAGCCATTGAAACCCATTTTAATGTTTACTCAACTGTCGCACCAAGAAATTCTTGCAGCAAATTCGAATTGTTTCCACAAACAAACTCATCTCCTTCTTCAAAATTGAAATATTTTGTGCTCTGATACCATGTATAAATTTTAATAAAAATATGCATTTCTTGGATTCTCCTGATCTAACAATTATATGCCATTGTTATATACAGAATCGCTTCTACAAAATTCTTTGCGGAAATTTAAAACACGATTGCCAATTGAAAACACATGAAGAAAGATCATTCACACATAACATAGATGTTTATCGGGAAAGCATAAAGCTAAAAACCCCACTATAATATATTATTTATATATCATGGATCATGAAACAATCTCATACAAAACTCTACTCCAAGAGCTCTCAATACAATATACAATCGTCTCACACTGTCATGCAGAAATTTGGCAAATGCCTTAGCCAATTTTCTGCCCCACAACAGCCTGCCTCCACTGCGCAATCCAAGTTGATTACAAAGACCAATTCGATGCAATCATACCATCCTTGAATGCGCAATCCTCATGAGCATATCCAATGTGTGTTTGGCTTGCAAGAGTGCAATCTAATATAGTACAACTGATAGTCAACTTTCCCTTTCACCTACCTCTCAACCGGGTCTCCACTGGATCTGACATGCATGTAGTTAACGGTAGTAAATCTTCAGTTGCATGTGAGATCACTCCAGGTGAATAATTTAATATTTAATTCACTTATCTTTCACTAGTGTATATTCAGTTACAACTGGCACAAGTGAGTTTAAATCACTTAACTGAGTTAAACTACTTTACAACTCACATAACTACACATCCAACTCTCTTACAACTTCGAATCACTCAGTTACAACTAAGTCCACTTGCATGTCCCACCAACCAACCTTAGAACTTGAAATTACTTCAGCTAACTCGTTTTCCACTTCAGTTAACTAATTTCAAGTGCTCCATGAGAATAGATTAATATTTATTGTCCAACAATTATTGAGGGATAATAATAGTCGACATGCGATCTATAAATAGACTTCGCACATACATCTAAAAATAGAACATCATCTATAAATATAATTTTCTCAACATCTATAAATATAATTTTGCTATAAATATAATTTTCTCATCCATTCTAAAAATAGACATACACCTAAAAATAACCTTTGGGCCCCACCTAGTGCAGGTGCTTAATTTTCACTAGGATCATCAACTTTCTGATTCTCAACATATGTTGCTATACTTCCATTGTTGCAACTTAGTGGTGAAAAACTAGTTGGCGCAACTATGGAGCATCGTTGTTGAGACTCCACTACTGCAATTTCAATAGCTAGAATGGGTGATCACGATTCTTATTGTGATACCATGACTAGACTTACCTGCAACTCTAAATTATGTTGATGTAACTCTGAGATGATGTTGTAACTTTGGGTCCATGCTGCAACTCATGGACTATGTTATAACTCTGTTTCCAATGAGAATCCTAGCTATTTTGTGGCACTAAACACGATGGGGGTATGAACCACCATCACAACGAAGGTAAAACAACTTGTGGTAAGTTACGAGGTACATCTCCTAAATTGTGTAATGAATGATATTGGATGGAATTACTTGACCTAATCTTGATTTGAACTCTCAAATCACTTGTCGCCACCATTAGCAAATGACATGATCACTTAAACCACTCCTTCCATAATTGCAAACGTCCACCCTCCAAACCATTTATTCCATCCTTGTAGTCACATTTTGCATGATCTCTGAGTAGGAGAGATCGAAGGCTCACTCAATCATAGAGAACCTACAGAGGCACTGTTACTATAGAAATATGACCATATTGGGGAGATTTTTCAATGAATAGGATGGATGGAGTATATTAAGAGACCACAAAGTTATGATAATTACATTACCCTCAAAATTTCCATTGAATTCAATGAATATAGGTCTATGGTGGTATGGATAGTAGTACATGTAACATAGGAGGTGATAGGTGAAGTAATAGGGCTTGCTTGCACAAGATAGTGTTGGTATTTTTGAAGGAGGTTAATTCTTGAAATTATGCAACAATTCCTAGAGACAGGAGAAGGCCTAGACAATAAGAGAACATGGTTTGATAAGAGGTCAATACCGAATCCTTAGGGGGATATGGATTTGGTAGTGCATTGATACATCACTTGTGAAGGCAATGCTATACCTACAACATCTTTAGCTACTAGACAATTTACGCCATAACATGCTCATCAATTTTCCATTCTTCCTTTGGAGAAATTTGTAAAACATGAATTAACTAGTGCAGATGTATACTTAACTGTGAGAAACCCTCTCACATTGCAGGCTTGTCAAGTTCTTGATCAAACAACCGCTACATAAAGAAAGCGAGATTTGGAGTGAGGTGGCAAGGCTACCAGTTGAATTAGAAGTTGTTGTAACTTCGTATAGAGAATCCATAGTTGTTGCAATTATACCATGGGAAAACACAATTGCAACTCTAGAGGATGCAAATCTAGAGGTTGTGGCAACCGAGAATTTGTTGCAATTACAGGAGCTACAAGTCTAGAATACATTATTTCGACTCCATTGGCCAAAAAAAATCCTGGTGTGTTGATTGAAGAAGAATTTCATGTGGGTTATATTACAAATCCATGGATATATGGAGGCCACAACAACGATGTGGAAATAATAGGAAACGACCCCCCCACCAAAAAAAAAAAAAACAAAAACACTAGATATTGAAGAAGATTCCAACTTATGTGGTTATCCTAAGGAGGAAGATGACGAGATACACCCTTGTTGATGCAACTCCACAAATACAAAACAAAACTTATTTCTCAAGAATAACTAGTAGGGGTAGAAAGAGAAAGAATTGTAGCACAAGAAGAAACCTCGTTGCTCCGTAAGAACCAACAGGGTAAGAAACAAAAGAACCCCTTGTTGTTCCATAAGAACCAATAGGGGTAATGTAGTAAATACACTTTTTTGCTCCATAAGAACTAGTAGATGTGATGGGGGATGATCTACACCCTATTGAACCTAAATTTGATGAGGAAATGAGGACAAAGGACCTTACTAAGGAACAAAAACCAACAAGGGAAGCTCTTGTAGAAGGTCTTGTTGTGATTTTGGAAGTGTACCAAGAGGAAGATGAAGTTGCAGAAGTGGTCATTGTTTTCCAAATAGAAGAAGAGGCTACAACTCCCGAAGCAGAATAGATCACTATTTTCCCACAACTGGAAAGGTTATCCAAAGTCAAGAGATGTAAAATAGGAAGTAATCCTCTGCTTATGCCATTCTATACATCATTTTTGAGGAAAAATTGGATTCTTGAAATGGACAATAGAAACCTTCAAACCACTATCAAATTGCTAGAATATGAACTAATGAAGGATATTACCTTTGACATGTTAAATTGCTTGGAGACAAACTCTCTTGTAGCAAAATAACCCCTCCCAAAATAAATTGGGACAACCTACACTTACGAAAAATAAATCAAGCAGGTGGTTATCTAGATAAAAGAAAATAAGCCTACACTGACCGAATTTTTTACCCAAACTCAGGGTAAATTAAGAGAAGAGATGCCACCTAAATTGACATTGCGAATAGATGGGTGAAAACAAAAGAAGATAAATGGAACCCACTAATAGCATCCTATGAGGAAGGTGTGATGCCTATTAAGGAACACCAAAAATTTGTTAGATCATTAAGAGAGAAATGGGATGAATATTTTGAAACCCACAAAATTCAATGGGAAGAGGTGAGAATGGAAGAAAATATTTTTTTTGAACTTGAGAAACAAGTAGACAAATTTGAAGTTGAGAAAATTCAACTTGGATTATTATTTGAGTTACCCATTATTTGTAGAGCTCCCTCATCACACTATTATATATTCCTACAAGAAAAAAGTTTACAAATTTTGAAAGAAATGTAATAAAGACCAAAAACCCTTTAAGATTACATCACTTGCCACCTTTTTTGGATGGATATTATGCCTATACCGATGAAAGAAATAACCTCCTTTGAGAGCTATACCAACTTAATATTTTATTGTTCCATGACCAATATGGAATCTCGACAACTTTGTGGGGAATGTCCAAATGAGAGCGTTTGTATCATATTTAATCAACCATGTTGATTGGGAATCATCCCATAAAATTATAGTTTACAACCTCAAAAGAAAATTATGGGTCATAGGATAATGTCAAAGGCCCCTATGAATTATTGACATACACAAAGAATGGGATTCCTCTCCACCAAATACAAAAATCATGACCAAGAATAGGGAGCAAGTTGTTAGACATTGCAAAGCACAATTTTAAGTAGTGGAAAAAGTATCCATAGAAGGATGCATGGAGAGATGGAAACAAGTTAGTGAGGGTCTTCAACAGAGAGACCCCTTTAATCATGGAAATATGAAGGAAACACTGGAAATGGTGCATAGATATATCAAGTGCATGGAAAGTTGTGGAAATAACTAGATAGGTCTATATTTCCACCATCTGATGATTTAGCTGCCTATCAGGGAATATATGAAAATTTACAAGTTTTCTAGAAGTGAGGAACTAGTTTTTTGGAAGGAGATTCAGGAAAGAGGAGGCTAGTTCAATGCTAATGAAGCAAGGAAAACTTATTATAGCCTCTAAGACCACTAGGATAGGCTTGCATACTCAAAATCAAACTAATTGTTAGGTGCATTGGGACATGCAATGAGTTCGACTGGGGGGAGATCATGATTGCTCAAATTGACATATTTTCAACACACATCCAATACCTTTTTGTACACATTTTTTTCCATTTACATCTCATTCTGATATGTTTTTCATCCATATGAGTTCATTTCTAGTCAAGGTATATTTATCCCCTTAATATTCCATTAGAATACTTATCCTTGTGCATTTTTAGAATACTATTGTATTTATGTGTTAACAATGGTATACATGAATGACATTGCACATGTACCTTCTGAGTGTGGGTGCTACAACTCTCTCAAAAATTGTTGGAACTCTACATGGTACAAAAGTGTTGCAACTGTCTCTACAATTTCTATAACTCTCCATGAGACACAGGTGTTGCAACTCCCAAGCATGAGTATAGTTGCTACAAATATAAGTTTTTGCTACTCATGTTACAACTCTTGGTTGTTACCACCATTGCTACAAATTCACATCATTGTGGATCTTATCTCTCTATTGTTTCAACTCTCAATTCTCCATTTTTATGACTCGTTCCACATAGTCATTGTTGCAACTCACTCAAATACTGTTGTTGCAACCCTGAGGAAGGATGTTGCAACTCCATACTAGTTGTAAAAATGCAATAGTAAACTAAATAATTTTCATCTATGGTATAATCATGGAGAAAAAAACTAATCTCATCATACAAGAAAATGACAAAGGTGAATAGGAACTTAGGAAGGGATGAATGAATCAACCACCATATCTCATATAACTGATTAAGTTAGCATGTGCCAAATTTTTTCTATCTTCTGGGAAGATGATGTAACAATATGGAACAACCTAATTGGCATGGTTTTTCCATCAATTACTTTGATTAAATTAGAAAAAATACATTATGTATAAAATATTGTGCTTTGTTTGAGCTAGGGGAATTAGTAATTTAGCCAATTAATTAATCAAAACATCATTGTTTATTATAATTCCAAGTTATTGTAATTTAAAGTTCATTTCCATTATGATTCAATCAATGGTGTGTTGAGTATCTAATGCCTTACTAGTTGTAAAATCCGTGGGTTAAAGTTTCATGTTATAAAGGATATTAAAGGCAAAAGTATAAGACCAAGGCTATGGGACATGTATTCCAAGCTAAACTCATAGTGGGCATCACTTGTGGTTTATTATGGCTAAGGAAATTGGCAAAGGAAAATAGGAAATAATTGGCATTTAATTATGAAAATAAAGGAAAATAGGAGAAAAGGAAGGAAAAGAGACACAAATTTGCATGCAAGGGAAATTAGAGGAAAATGAAGGAAAATGAAGAAAAAGAGAGACATCAATGATAAAGAGACATAAGAGAAACAATTCACAACTTTTTTTCAGTTTTAGCTTTGCTCTCTTACACTCTAGCACACTTAGAGCATTCTTGGAGCACTCTAGCATTCACTTGAATTGGGAAAGGAAAGCAAAGGAGAAACAAAGGAAGGTTGGATGATCAAATTCAGTAAGAGGATTTTTCAAGTAACAAGTTGCATGTGTCATTTCCTAGTTGAGGTGTGAATGCATGGTATATGCATTTGTTTATTTGGTTCATTTTTTGTCATTGGCATGGCTTTTCTTTGGTTTGAAAGTGGTTTTAGCCTTGCCTTTCCATTTCCTGTATAGCCATGGTGTGATGGGATTCATTCTTGGTTGAGCTTTAGATTTGTGGAAGGTTTTGGAACCAGGTGAGGTGGTCTCAAGAAAATCCCAATGATTGGGGATGGATATGGTTTTCTCGGGGATGTCCTTGGCAGGTTTGTGAAGACATGATAATTCCTCAAGGTATAGTGAACGAATTTTGAGGCATCCAAGCTCAGTTTGGTTTTGTGATCTCATAACTGGTTTATGTGAGATCACGGTAGCTTGAGGGAGGAGATGGTTTAACCTCCATATTCCCTATTTGATTGTCTTAGTTTATCCCATGAGATCCCACATTCATGCTTGGAGTATGGAACGAGGGTGATTGGTTGAAAGAAAGATTTGGTTCAAACCAATATATGGTTTGGCAGTACGTGGAAGTCCCTGACTTGGATGGAATTTTCATATTTTAATATGAACTATATTCATATTATTATTAATGAGCACTTGTGCTTGTTATTATGATGATTTTTTGGTAGATTTTTCATGGTTTATAATATGGTTATATGTTGGTTATATTCATAGTTCTATTATGTTCTCAAGTTATGGCTCTTGTCATGATTTGATTAGTTATTGAATGGTTGATGAATTCATGGGATAACAAGTGTGGTTTCAACTAGCCTGAGAGGGCACTGAGCCTTCTTGTTGATTTTCAGATGAAGTTCAAAAGTTTATGATCATATATGTATTCATGACATGTAGCTTACATGTTTATTATTTGTTTGATGAAATGCCTATCATGTACTAGGCATGTCTAGGTCAAGGTCTTGTTTAAGTTTTGAATGGTTAGCATTTTTATCATCAGTGTCATGATTTTATAAAGTTATAGGTAGTTATGGGCAAGGGTCTAGAGGCTAGGATGAAAAAGTGGCATAGATCTCACAACTGCATGCACATATTAGGGGATTTTGGGTCATAACTGCAACCATCCAAGCTTGTGCATGTTTTTGGGGCCTCATAACTACATGCATGCAGTCTTATGCGTGCAGTTGTGGAGCTAGGTTAGTGAAAAATAGTTCCAACTTAGGGATTGATCACCTAGGGTGGTTGGAAGGCTCCTTAGCGATGTTATTAAGTGTTCAGTTTGTAGGCCCCACTTCCATAACTATAACTTGGAGGTCGGGTCATCGCGGGTAATCTCATAATGAATCACAACTCATTTTTACCCTAGAGGGTCTGTAAAAGTGGGTAAATGTGGGATGGGTGGTTTCAGATTAGTATGAGAGCTTCCAGGTTCAAATACTTGGACTTATGGGATAAATACATGCCTATCAACATGCATTGTGATGGTTATGGTTATCTTTCATGAGGTCATTAGTGAAATTTTTTGTTATCATGCATGTTGTTGTTATGTTGATTTCATTTCACACACACACACACACACCCACCCACCCACCCACACACACACACACATAGATAAAATGACATCGACAAATCAACAACATGCATGATAACACAAAATTGTAACAATGACCTCATGCAAGATATATATGTAAAATGACATCGACCTTTCAACACCATGCATGATAACACAAAATTGCAACAATGCCTCATGCAAGATAACCATAACCATCACAATGCATGTTATATATATAAAAAACTAAATCGACATATCAACATCATGCATGATAACACAAAGTTGCAACAATGACCTCATGCAAGATAATCATAACCATCACAATGCATGTTGTATGTATGTATATATATATATATATATCGTGCTAATCTGGACTGATTTGTTGAGGTATCACATATGAAATTCAGGGGATGCTATCACAGATGATGAGTACAATAACATATTCTTGGAGATGTTGAGGTATGTGCCTTAACTCAAGGAAGACAAAGCTAAAATTACATGGTCCATTAGTGGGTTTCCAATAACATTTAGAGATCGGATTGAGTTTGGTGAGCCTCAGTCATTGGAGGAAGCCATCAAGAAGTTGAAGCATTGTTATGAGTAGTCAAAGCGCAAGCCTGATAAAAAGTGTGACTGGAAAGGGAATGAGAAGGCTAAAGAAAAATGGTATCAAAAGCAGGGAATATCTCAGGTTGCAGGTGAGAAATAAAATGTGGCTCCTCATAAGAATTTTAATGTTGCTAAGAAAGGACATGGGTCTCAACATGGAGAGTAGAAAAATAAAGGTAACAATAGTGGACCATTATAGTGTTGTATTTGTGGTAAGGATCATCACAATAAGGATTGTTTATTGTACTAGGGTGGAAGACCTTAGATCTATATTTGTGAGGAGGTACAAATAGTTTGGGATGTTGGTCAAAGCATTCCTCGAATCTACACATCACTTGATAACAAAAAATCAAACCATCAATCATTTATTATTGAGATGGAAGGTAAGCTATGTGATCAAGTTGTTTCTATTTTGATTGATCCTGGATCTAAGTATAGTTATGTTAGTCCTAAACTTGTGGATAAGTGTGGCTTGAGTAAATAAGTCCATGTAGAATATTGGTTGGTGAAGTTAGCTACATGGACCAAGAGAAGAGTTCATCATTGGATGAGAGCTTGTGCATTTGAACTGAATTGTATGCCTACATAGACACATATAAATGTGATTCCTTTGGGATCATAGAGCATGATTTTGGGCATGGATTGGCTCTTCAATCATAGAACCAAGGTATATTATTATGAGAAATCTATTGAGTGCATGGATGATGATAGAGAAAGGAGAATCTTGCAGGGAAAGGAGAATCCTACATTAGTAAGAATGGTTGCAACCATGAAAGCTAAGCGCAATTGCAAGAAGGGGTGTGTATTGTTTGCAATGCATATTTCCAGTGATAAGGGGAATGATTTGGAGGATGATGAATTCCTAAAGAGTTACCTAGTTTTGTAGCCATTTTAAGATGTGTTTCATATAGACATTTTAGAGTTACCGCCTCATAGGGAAGTGAAATTCTCTATTAAGTTGGTGTTAGTGTTGGAATCAACACTTGGATTGTAACAAGTGCTCGAACAGACACATCTTAAGCTCAAGGGATTTTCTTATAGTTGAATTATGATTTGGAAGGTGGTTGAAATTCTCACACAGTGGAAAATAAAAGGATTTTGAACAGATAAATCACTCACACATATGAAGGTATTAGTGTTAGATGTGGTATCATGGGTAAGTTTGTATTCTAATGGTTAGAAGAATGTGAAAATAAAAGTGAGTCTATATGATAGAAATCCACTATTAAGATGAAAGGAAAATAAAATATTTCAGACCTATAATGTATTGATGAAATAAAGATTTTCAAGGCTTACAAGAATCTCATCACACATTTAAATGATTTATGTCACAAGGAAAGCTTATGAATAGGCTTACCATACACATCTTATCCAGAAAGCTTGTGAAACAAGACTGATAAAAATAGATAACCATGTACAACTATATCATAAGGCTGACAAAAACATGAGACAACATATGTAGATCACAATCTGGAAATGAAACTGTAAGATATGGAAACACATAAGGAATTTAGACAACACACATCAAATCATTCAGACAACCTCAAGAGTGTAGCTAGATATTATAAGCTCAAAAAATTACACAACTTAGGATGCAATGAGATAAACAACTCACAAACCATTTCCTCATTGATTTTCATAAAATATATACAAAAAGGTAATCTGTTAAAGATCCTCAAAAGGTGGAAGTTTGTTGTAGGACCTTTATTACAACCTTCTAAATATAGCAAACCACATTTAAAGTTTATCCAAAAATAACAGAAAGGCAGTTTTATGTACAATATTTGGTTTACAAATGTATGAAGATAGAACTTAATAATATGGAAGTCGAAATGGATGAACTAAGGCAGCTAACTACTCCTTGATTGCTGGAAAAAATTTCAACACAAAAAGTGTAATAACTAACTGAAAATGATAGTTGGATCTTTCTCCACAGTGCAACAATATCATATGAGGTTTTTATCTCATATTTCATGATGTAGACCTATGAACGTTCCATTGTTACTCTACAAATATCTGTTGAAAATGTCTCAAAAGATATAACGAACCCCACATTATTTACTCCATAATATTTATCACTAGGGGTTAATCAAAATGTTGGTGGTGTATCATTTGAAGAAGAAAAGAACCACATGGAACAAGTTTCTAGCAGATGAGGGTTTCAACAGTGTTAATTCGAGGAGAAAAGTGGGAAGGCCTTCAAAATATAAGATCCAGGAGGAAGAGTCAAGCCCTGCACCTATAATGGCCCCTCTACAAGTTGATAAATCTTCTTCACCATCATGCATGCATATAAGGAGCTCAACAAGAAGAGCTAGAGTTGAAACCACCATTCCATACCTATGATGTAACAAAAAAAGGAGGTTTATACCAGAATGCTATCTAAGGAACCACAAACCTTAGAGTATTTCAGGCAAGCAAATGCAAGAAGGTTTAAACAAAGGGCCATTCTAGTTGAGAATAATGCTATCTCTAAATACAAATAAGAAGTGGCTTCTTCTTCAAGAAATAAAAACATAAGAAGAATGATTCTGTCAAAAGGATATTTAGTGGAAGCTAGTGTGGAGAAGGCCAACCCTGAACCATTAACAAAAATCCCTATTCCAGAGACTATATAGGAGAGTGAAGAAGTTAATGTGACTCCAGCAGCAGAGGAACTAACACTAGCTCAGGTTTATTCCTCTCTCAAAAAATTAGCTAAGGGAAAGAGTAAAGTTTCAGAGACCACAATAGAGGAACCAACAATAGCTCAGATTTATTCATCTCTGAGTTCATTAGCTAAGCGAAACATGAAAGTAAAAATTTACTCATACTCATCATTTGAGGAAGAGAGTAGTGAAACATAGTTTACTGAAACAGAGTTTGAAGAGGAGCAACAAAGTAGAGTCATTACCAGGAGAAACGCCAACATCAAAAGCACCTTACAAGATGAGAAATGAAAATTTGGTGGAATCAAAGTTGCAACTTAAGTAAATGCTTGATAATGGATACATAAGGCCAAGCATACTGCCTTGGGGTGCACCCGTGTTGTTTGTAAAGAAAAATGACAGTACTCTTAGGTCTTGCATTAGTTACAAACAACTTAACAAGGTGATGATCAAAGAACATGTACCCATTGCCTTAGATTGATGATTTGTTTGATCAAATGAAGGGACTAAAAATATCCTCAAATATTGATATGAGATCATGGTATCACCAGGTGCGCATTAAACAATAAGAAATTTAAAGGTCATTTCATTCCATACCATGTATGGGAATTATGAGTTTGTGGTGGTTCCTTTTGGTCTTATCAATGCTCCAACCACATTTATGTGTTTGATGACCAATGTGTTGCATCCATATCTATAAAAGTTTGTGATTGTGTTTATTGATTATATATTGATATACTCTAAGAACGACAAGGTGCATGCAGAGCACCTAACAACAATGCTGATATTGTTGAGAGAGCATCAATTGTATGCCAAATTCAGCAAGTGCATTTTCTTTCAGCCTTAGATTCATTACTTGGGACATGTTGTTTCCAAGACATAGTAGTGGACTCGAAATAAATTAAAGCCATCATGGAGTGGCCAACTCCTAGGAATGTGGATTTCGTTAGATCATTCATAGGACTAGTAGGTTATTACATGAGGTTCATCAAGAAAATTTCAAGGATTGACTATCCTATCACATATTTTCAGAGGAAAGGGAAGAAGTTTGAATGGACTGAGGAGTGTGCAACTAGTTTTGCATAGTTGAAGCATTTGATTACAAATGAAACAATTTTGAGGATTAAAAATCCTGATAAGGAGTTTGTAGTATGTAAATATGCTTACAATAAAGGACTTGGTTGAGTGTTGATGTAGGGAGGACTGGTGCTATGCTACGAGTCAAGGAAGTTGAATGAGCACAAATATAACTATGTGATTCATGATATTTAGTTGGAAGCTATCGTTCATGCATTGAAGATGTGGAGCCATTATCTCCTTGGCAGGAGGCTTATTCTGATGAGTGACCATAGTGGGATGAGGTAATTATTTGACTAGCCTAACCTGAATTCTAGGCAAGCTAGATGGTTGGTTATCCTCAACGAGTTTTACTTTGATACCATATGCATCAAGGGTAAGGAGAATCGAGTTGCAGATGCTCTCAATAAGAGAGTGAAGGTAAATCATATTTTAGTTGTGAGCTCTTATGGGACAGACTTGCAGGAGAAAATCTTGTAGGTAGGGTAGTATGATGAGAGGTACCAACAACTAAAGTAGATATTACAGTAGCAGGGTGAAGGTGACAGGGATGAGGAGTATCATCTTAGGGAAAATGGCTTGGTCAGATTTAGGAACAAGATTTATGTGTCAGATAACAGTAAGTTGATGAAGCTTGTCTTAAGGGAGTTTCATGTCAATCCATATTCAGGTCATTCGGGATATCACAGGACTTTGACTACTGTGAAGAATTTATACAATTGGCCAAAATTGAATAAGGAAGTGGCTAAGTTTGTTGCTATATGTTTGGAATGACATCAAGTAAAAGCTAAGTGTACAAACTTAGCTGGTCTATTAAAAACTATTCCGATTCTAGAATGGAAATGAGAGGTCATTTACATGTACTTAATTATAGGTTGTCGAGGACATTGAGGCAACATGATTCCATCATGGTCGTGGTTGACAAGTTAAGCAAGGTATCTTACTTAATTATAATAATGTCTATAAATTTAGCTAGTGAAGTAGCTCATATCTTCATTAGGGTGATAGTGAGGTTGCATGGTGTTCCTAAGAAGATCATATCAGATAAATATGTCAAGTTCATATATGTCCAAATAGAGAGGGTCAATAGGATCTTAAGGACATGTTGAGGGTGTATGTCATGCATCAACAAAGGAAGTGGGAAAAGTATATTCCACTAATAGAGTTTGCATATAATAATGGGTATCATGAATCCTTGAAGATGAGTCCAATTGAGGCTCTTTATGGGTGGGATTGTAATACTCCTATCAACTGGAGTGATTCAGTGAATAGGGTGTTGATTGGACTAGATATGTTGGCTAAGATGGAGAAGGAGATGGAGGTTATCAAAAGGAATATAAAGGCAACCCAAGACATGAAAAAGAGTTATGTAGATCAACATAGGGAATTCAAGGAGTTTTAGGCTGGGGAGCATGTGTACTTGCACATCAAGCCCAGGAAGGGCTCCTTGAGGATTGGGTCATGTGCCAAGTTGGCACCTCGGTATTGTGGGCCTTTTCTGATCCTTGAGAGGACTAGACTAGTGGTCTAGAGACTTGCACTTTCGCCAACAATGAAAGTCCATGTTGCTTTCCATGTTTCATTGCTTAAGAGATATGTGCAAGATGTTGATCATGTGATTGATTGGTCTATATTGCAAGTGGAACCAGAGGGATAATTCCAACCAGAACCATAGTGCATTATGAAACTGAAATAACTCATGCTCCGGAATTGAGCAATAGAGAAAACTAAAGTGCAGTGGAAGCACTTTGGGCCCAATGAAGCTACATGGGAGACAACTGATTAGACGATTTGTATCCTTCAATATTTTCCGGTCCAGGATGTCATTGTAAATATTGTATCGAGTTGTCCTATAAATCTCCATAGGTAGTATGTTTTGTTTTCAACAGTTTTCAATATGTGTCATAGAACACTGAGGATGGTGTTCCCACAAGCGGGAGGGGTTTGTAACAACCCCAGGTTAAAGTTTCATGTAGTAAAGGATATTAAAGGCAAAATAATAAGACTAAGGTCATGTGACACATATTCCAAGCCGAATGTTGGGGAAACATCATAGTGGGCATCATTTGTGGCTTATTATGGAAAAATAAATTGGAAAATGCAAAGAGACAATAATTCGAATTTAATTATGTAAATAAAGGAAAACAAGAGAAATGGAAGGTGAAGAGACAAATTTACATGCAAGGGAAATTAGAGGAAAATGAAGGAAAATGAAGAAAAAGAGAGACATCAATTATAAAAAGGCTTTAGAGAAACAATTCACAACTTTTTGTCAGTTTTAGCTTTGCTCTCTTACACTATAATACACTTAGAGCATTCTTGGAGCACTCTAGAATCCACTTGTATTGGGAAAGGAAAGCAAAGGATAAGTAAAGAAAGGTTGGGTCAATAGCTTCAAAAAAAGGATTTTGAACAAGTTGAATGTATGATTTGGTTCATTTTCTGTCATTGGCATGGGGTTTTCCTGGTTTTACAATGGTTTTAGCCTTGCCTTTCCATTTCATGGATAACAATGGTGTGATGGGATTCATTCTTGGTTGAGCTTTTGATTGCCGAAATATTTTTGAACCGAGTGAGGTGGTATCGGGAAAATCCCAAGGGTTGGGGGTGGAGATGGTTTTATCTAGGAAGCCTTCCACATGTGGGTGGAGACAGGAAAATTCCTCAATGTATGGTGAAGGAATTTTAAGGCATCCAAGCTTGATTTGGTTTTGTGATCTTAGGACCGGTTTAGGTGAGATCACGGTAACTTGAAGGAGGAGGTGGTTTAACCTCTAGATTCTCTATTTGATCATGTCTTGGTTTATCCCATGAGATCCCACATTCATGTTTGGAGTATGACATAAGGGTGATTGTTTGAAATAAATATTTGGTTCAACCCAATCTATGGTCGGGTGGTATGTGGAAATACCTAACTTGATTGGAATTTTCATATGATAATATGAGCTATTTTCCTATTATTATTATTGAGCACTTGTACTTGTTATTATGATGATTTTATGGAAGAATTGTGATGGTTTCTATTTTGGTTATATGGTGGTTATATTCATGGTTCTATGATGTGCTCTAACTATGGTTCTTGTCATGATTTGATAAGTTATTGAATGGTTTATGAATGCATGGGCTAACAAGTGTGGTTATAGCTAGCTTGAGAGGGAATTGAGCCTTCTTGGTGATTTTTAGACGAATTTCAAAAATTTATGATCAGATATCCATTCATGACCTGTAGCTTACATGTTTAACATATGTTTGACGAAATTCTTGTAGAAAAATTATGATCTGCACCCTTAACCCAATTTACAAGTTTGCATGTGTTTGTTTAGGCCCAACCCACATGTTTTGACATGTTGATATAAATTTAAGTATGCATTAATTGAAAACATTAAAAGAGTACTTCTACTATTTTTTCACTTTCCTATCAGCTGAAAATTAACACATAATTTTGGAAAGCACTCAAGCATATAAGACACTTATTTTTGGTTAATTTGACCTCGGAAAATACCCACAACCTCTTGGGGAAATCCGGTCTTCAAAGGAGGATTTTATTGCTTAATAAATTACAAAATAAGTGCAAAAATTCACTATACTTATCTCCCTTTTTATGATGTAGCATTAAATGCAATTTCTGGAAATTTGTGGCCACTGAAATTTTCAAAATTTCACTAAATCTCATGCCCAAAATTTTTGCAAATTTTGAGCTCATCTCCTAGGAAATCATGCCCAAAAATATTCCTCAAAAAATATGCTTAAGATGCCTCAAAATTCACGACGAAGTTGAGATAGTCTGCCTTGAAATTCGTGCTTATTTGCTGCTTCGAAATCCATGCTGAGAGTGGTTGTTGTCTTGAAATTCATGCCTCGAATTTCAGTCTTGAAAGTAGTAAATACCTCCTTTATTTTTGTGTAGAAAAACTCCTCGAAATGCGTGCTACAACCCTCGAAAATCGTGTTTATTGTAGCTGCCCTCTTCTTCGAATTTTTTGTTCTTGTTTGTGCTCCTTCTCATATAAATTTGAGCCTCCTTCCTTGCTGCAGTTTATCCTTAGCAAAATATCCTTCTCTCCTCCCTTCTCCTCATTCTCTCTCAAGTGTGAAGTGAAGAATGAGCCTCCATTTTCCTCTTTTGTCTCCTTAGAAAATATTTAATCCCTAAACCTAGGATCGAATGGTTGAAATTTCATTCTCAAATTTCAAGATGTGTGGTTGAGATCATTTCTCCCAAATGAACCCCCTCATACATTTGGCCCCATCGCTTAAAAGTATCCTAGTACCTTTTTCAAGTTGTCTATATTTTCTATTCTTCTCATAAAGTGATTTTTCAACTCACTTTAATATTAGAAAAGTACACTATGTACTTTACACATAAAGTTACTTTATAAAGTACAAGTGACTTTAATATTAGAAAAAAATACATGGTACAACACTTTAAGTACCTTTTCACCCTTAACATTAATTTAACTTGTAAATATCATTGAGACAAAATTCCATTAATGTGATCACTAGGCTAAACGAGATAAAATCCTAGTAACACCTCTCCTCGGTACATTTTCAACACCCCTTTTACCGAGGAAGGTGTTGCTCACCACTCCCATCTGTCTCTGAAGAAAACATGCTTGCCTCTTGGCACAGACTTGGTGAGAATGTTTGATACCTACTCATAAGTGGATATATACTCAAGCTTCACTGCCCATCATTGAACCCAATCTCTGATGAAGTGGTATCTGATCTTTATATGCTTTGACCGATCGTGAAATACTGGATTCTCAAAGAGTTTAATACACCTTTGATTTTCACAGTAAATAATAGTTGTTATAAACATCTGACAAAACAAATGATCCAGGAGGATCTTGCATCAGTTCAAGATCGACAAGAAAGTCTGGTTACATGTCAAAGATAACACCAAGATCCAGCAAAGTCTTCCAGTACTCTAGGGGTTTCATATGAAAGAGAGCAAACCATCAGAGGTTGAATGTTAGAGTAGTCACATGGATGTGTGCAAAAGCTACCGGAGCTGCGAATCCGCCGAAGCTAACCGTCGAGATGGAAGCCAGCCACTAGACCGCCAGTCTACAACCTGTCACATGGAGTCACACCGCCGGGTTATTACACCGTTTGTTCAAACCGTCGGATTATTTTTAATACAAAGTCTAAAACGGGTTCTTTTTTTATTAATGAGCAATTTTAGTTATACCACCATGTAACTAAAAATGCTATGTGTAATATGTCAATTTCACCGAGAGCTTCATCACTTTAATTCCCAAACCATATACCATCTTTGGCCCAGGTGGTTTGACCTTGAACCTGGCCTGAACCTTATAAAACTAAACCATTGCTCCATGGAAAGGGAGAGAGTGATTTTGGAGTTTGTATTTAGAATTCTGTAAGAGAGGAGGCATTTTTATTTTCAGTGTATCTTGGTTTTCTGGAGGCGGAATTTGGCGCCGAGACAGTCATTAGAAATCTAGGAGGGAGAAATTTCATTTGTTAGTGACCAGAGTGCCTACGAGCAAGTTCAGTGTGGCGATTCTTGATGTAAAGACTTCCTTGTATCAATTTGTAATCAAACAGACACCCATATTGAAAGCGGACCTAGAGACGTAGTCCATCAGGGACGAACTCCATAATCAATGTTTGCTATCGTATATCTCTTTTCTTTGCTGAAAATTAATGTTTAATTGTGTTTCTTAAGTTCCAGATTAAGTCGCGAAATCAAATTGATTTACTTCAATCAACCACACTAAGTAATCTAAGTTAATAGTCAGTTCTACTTGGGCGAATATTCAATCCTATTTCATATCATATTTTGGTATCAGAGTAGGTTGCATTTTGTAGCATTTTTGCCAGTGACTATTAATCAGGTCTAGGTTGTGACGCAGAGAAGGAACGCTCGAGGAGATAGACCCAAAAGTTGGAAAGTGTAAATTCGCTCAACGATCGACATTGGGAGTATCTGATGCAGGTGAAACTCCTGAAGTGAAGGTCATGGGCGAGAAGAAGTTTCAACAAATTTTTTTGAACATGCAACAGATGTTGGGAGAAATATATGAAGATAAGAAGGTGAGAGATGCAACTTCATCTTTGAAAACGACGAAGAAGGAAAATGGAGAAGGAAAAGTTGATAAACCTCCTTCTCCTCCATCATCTTCATCATTATCTTCTTCTTCTTCTTCTAGTTCAGATTCTGAAACAGAAAAGAAACCTCAGAAATCTTCGCTTTTGAAACTTGACGTAAAATTTGAACTACCTATTTATATGGCGAAATGAATCCTAAAAATTTAGATAACTAGATTAAGCAGTTAGAAGTGTATTGTAGAATTTAGAACATTTCTGATGAAAGAACAAAAATTGAATTAGCTACACTTAGAATGGGGGGAAAAACTTTAATCTGGCGGGAAAGTAAAACTCAAGTAGATTTAAAGCAAAAAGGTAAAGTCATCTCTTCATGGTCTAAGTTTTTAAAAGATCTCAAAAAACAATTTCATCCTTTGGGATACATGAAACAAGAGTTTATTGACTGGCAACATTTGAGGCAAGGTAAAGGACAGAGTGTTCAAGAGTTTACTTAGGAGTTTAGGAAGAAATAATTGGTGCTTGGTATTCCATTGGATACACGTGAAACTTTATTAAAGTACATTGGCAGTTTACGTTCTTATTTACAACATACGTTATTGATGTTTAATCCCACTGACTTTGATGAAGTCTGTGTTCAAGCCATACATATTGAATCAGGTGGAAAACCGTTCAAGTTTTCAAAGAAAGCATCCAAACACTTGGAAATCAAGGATTCCAAAGACAACAAGGGGAAGAGCAGTTTGAAGGGAAAGAAAACATCGATAGCTTAGAAGCAAGGTGAAACACCTACTTGTTCTCACTGCGAGAGAATCGGACATGATAAAGCCAGGTGTTAGAAAATTCACCTAGAACTCATACCAAAGAAGTTCTAGAAAAATAAAGGTGAAAATAAGGTTAATACATCAATCCAACAAGATTTGGGCTCCGACTCAGGTGATGAAAGGAAAATAACCACAATGGTTTCGATAGGTAAAAGTTCTGACACTAGTTCAAGTTCTAGTACTTCTGCATCTTCTTTAGACATAAAAATCTCGATGAGGATAAAAGAGTTGACTTATTTCACACAAGGATAAATTCTAAGCACACGAAAATAGACACATTATTTGACAGTGGATCACATGAAAATTTAATATCTAAAGAATTAGTTAAGAAATTGGGTTTGTAGATAAGGAATCATCCAAGACCATACCCATTAGGTTGGCTAAAAGAAAAGACTCAGATAAATGTCACAAAGTAGTGTCGTTTAAAGTTTTCCATCACAACTAATTACATTGATGAAGTTGATTTATATGTGATTCCATTAGAAATATGTGGAGTAGTGCTGGGAAGTCCTGACCTTTATGATCGTGATGCTGTGTTTCATAGGAAAGAGCATAAATATCACCTTAAGAAAAATGGGATCAAATACATTTTCAGGGCACATAAAATTAAAACACACTTGGATTTAGTTACTGCTAATCAGATGAAGAGGCGAATAAGTTAAAGTAAAAGATATGTAATCATTATTGTAAAAGAACAACATAAGGAGAAACATGATGCTTTTTCAGGTTGTGAATCTCAGTTTAAAGATAATTTGGTTAAAGTGGTAGATTCTTTTCAAAGTCTATTTAAAGAACCAAAAAATCTGCCTCCTAAGTGGGAAATACAACATGAGATACAATTGTTGTCTGATGCCCCTCTTCCTAATGTGGGAATGTATCGGTTGTCAGTCATACAAAACGAAAAAATAAAGAAACAAATCCAAGAGTTGGTTGAGAAAGGTTTCATTCGACCCAGTTCAGGTCCATGTGGTTCACAAATAATTTTGGTTCCTAAGAAAGATGGGACATGGAGAATGTGTGTCGAATTTAGGGCCTTAAACAAAATCACTATAAAGAACAGGTATCGTCGTCTGAGAATAGATGATTTAATTGAATAATTAAAGAATGTTGTCTATTTCACTAAGTTGGATTTGTGTAGTGGGTATCATGAAATTCACATTGCAGAAAATGACATATGGAAAATCGCATTTAAGACTAGGCAGGGGATATTTGAATGGTTAGTTATCTCGTTTGGTTTATGTAATGCTCCAACGACTTTAATGAGGTTATGAATGATGTATTTCGTTTATACATTGATAAATTTTTCATAATATACTTAGATGATATCCTGATATTTAGTTCCAGTATGGAAGAGCATGTTAGGCATGTTAAACAAGTCTTTGAATTGTTGCAAAGGGAGAAACAATATCTTAAACTTTCCAAATGTGAATTTGGGAAAACTTAATTGGTGTATCTTGGTTACATAGTTGGAGGTGGTCAATTGAAAATCAATCCAGGTAAAATTGATTTGATTGTTAAGTGGCCAATACCACAAAATGTGACTGGAGTTAGGAGTTTCTTAGGTGTAGTTCAATATTGGAGGAAATTCATTTCTCAGTTTTCTTTGATTGCATCACCGTTACATGCTTTAACAGGCTATAAAGTTTCCTTTCAGTGGGGAGGGAAACAACAACAAGCTTTTGATTCACTTAAGCAGAAAATTGTCACAGCACCAATCTTAGCTTTACCAAATCTTCAACAAAAATTTGAAATTGAAACAGATGGTAGCGGTTATGCAATGGGTGCAACCTTACTTCAAAAGGGGAACCTATTTGTTTTCATTCAGAAATTTTTTCTAAAGAAGTAGAAAATTATCCAACATATGATAAAGAACTATTTGCTTTGGTTGAAAGTATAAAGAAATGGAAACACTATCTAATGGGTAAGGAAACAGTGATTCACACAGATCACCAGCGGCTTCAGTACCTTCAGTCTCAGACTAAGTTGCAACAATCTCGCCATTATATATGGATGGGATTTCTTTAGCAGTTTCACTTAGTAATTAAGTATAAAAAAGGTGTAATAAACAAAGTAGCTGATATGTTGTTTATATCATCTTTGAATGCTTTAGTAATGCTGCAGAGTAGTTCTTTAAAACATGAAATTTATTTAGAACAATATAGTACAGATGCTGATTTCAAAGATATTTATGAATCACTAACTCATGGTACTCAGGTGGAAGAAGTCAATTTTAATGTTCATGATAGGTTTTTAGATCATCTGCGTAAGTTGTGCATACCACAAATAAAAAGGGCCCATGTTATTCGGGAAGCACATTCTTCTCGCATTTCAGGACATTTTGGCATAAGCAAGACAATGGTGCAAATTCAAAGGTATTGCTACTGGCCTCGCATGTATGAAATTTTTTTTAAATACATTAAAGGATGTGTTATGTGTTCGAAAAGCAAACCAAGCATTCAAAAAATTGGCTTATATATGCCACTTCTAGTTTCTTCATGACTATGGGACAACATATCCATGGACTTTGTTGGAGGAATTCCTATGTCCAGGAGAGGGCATGATTACATGCATGCCATGGTTGATCATTTCAGAAAAATGTGCATTATTGTTCCATGTAAAAATAAAGTGACTGCAGAACAGACTACACATATGTTATTTCAGCATGTATGGGTTTATTTTGGGTTACCTACTTCCATCATTTCTGACCGGGACACTCGCTTTGTAGGAGAGTTTTGGTCCACTTTGTGGGGAATCATGGACACAAAACTGAAAAAGAGCACAAATTTTCATCCACAGACAGACGGGAAGACATAAAGTGGTAAACATGACAGTGATACATATTCTCAAAGGTTACTACAACAAGCATCCTAAGTTGTGGGATGAATCTTTACCTTATGTGCAACATGCTTACAATCGAGCCTTACATTCTTCGACTAAGCGATTGCCATTTGAAACATGTTTCAGGTACCTACTAAAGTCACCAATGGATTTCATGTTTGGTGAAGAAGATAAAGTGGATGGACACGACGATTCAAATAAAGCAGTTAAGTTCATTCAACGGATACAACAGGTACATGAAGCAGTGCAGGATCAGTTAGAGAAGAGTCAGGCCAAGTATAAAATGCGCCACGACAAGCATCGAATGGATCATCATTTTTAGATTGGTGATTAGGTATGGTTATATATCAGTAAAGATAGATTGAAAGGGGAGGGTAAGAAACTGAAACCCATCAGGTATGGCCCTTTCAATATTGTGGAAAATATTTGAAATAATGCATTCTGGTTATATTTACCTCCTTACATGTGCATTTATTCATTTGTAAATGTAGAAAATATGAAGTTGTATGAACCTCTGATGATCATTGATCCAGAGGAAGATACAAAGATCCCTATAGTTGATGATTTTTCACCTGATCATATGAATGAGTTGCAGGAAGATACCATCCTGGATAGGAATGTTCGCACTTCAAGGCGTGGAGATGTTGAATATCTTCGAGTGGGACTCAAAGGCATGAATCCAAGCAAGGTGAGGTGGATGGAGATTGTTACACAGTAATTTGTCACCGTCCCTACCATTCCCCGTCTCGCACATTGGAGGGCCCATTTTGTGACCTGTGAACAATGTCATGCCTTGAAACCATTATCATTGCATTCCTCTAAACATGAGCTTCAATTTCCCTGAAGACATCTCCTTGTAGAAAACCATAAAAACATCCCTTTTTGCATTGGCGCGGGTAGACAGTTCATCACTCGCGCCAATGAGGAAAATCATACAAAGAGGCCGCGCCAATTGGCGCTCTGTCCCAGAGTCGCAGTCGCGCCAGCCAATTTAAGGAGTGTTTTTTAAAATAAGATGGCGGAAGTTTCGTTTCAACAGACTCAGAAACCATTGTCTATCTTGAATTGGGAAGTTTGGCTCCGGGAGTTCCATGGAAGGGAAATGGTTTGCCACCTCTCATGGAAGCTTCCTTGATGATAGGGCCAATCCCACAATTATAGGGATCCCAACTCCTCTTCCTCCTATAAAAGCTTGCTCATTTCCATTGCAAGCTAGTCTGGAAGTGCCTAAGCTTTGAATCTCCAAGTTCTCAAAAGCCTTCATGCTGCAAGAGCCCTCATTCTTCCCTTAAGGCCAAACTTGAGCAAGGAGACTATCGTCGAGAGACTCTATGAGAGGCTTGTCCCATCCTTGGCAGGCTTTGCGAGACGTGTATGACTGGAGACCCCTCCAAAGGAGACCTCAGCGTCAGAACATTGGTTTTACTCTCTTTTGATTGCTTATTAATGAATGACTACTGGTTATGGTTCCACTCTGTTTTTCACTTATGATAATGATGAGTTATATCCTTTCTAACTGATATATAGTTGCGTATTCTGGATTTTATGCTTGTATCCGTGTTTTTTCTTGCATGTGCAGGTGTCCATTCACGGAGATCGTGGGGATTGTGATCTGCCGAGGCTAAGGAACGGGAACGCTGTATCTTCTACGGATCATAGCATTGGACTCCAGGTAGGCCTCCATTGTTGGTCTGTTTATTCGCAATTAGGAACTTGCCCTGTAGCATTTGATGATTGTTGCTAGACCCGTGCTGGGCTAGTAGGGATCGCCTCTGTCCGCAGAGGGGATTTACCTCCTCAACAGAGATCAGAAGAGTGAGGGAGATGTACCCTAACCTCATGTCTGCTTAAATAAAACTTTTGGTGGTCCAAAAGATTTCAAGTGGAGAGGATTGATTCAAAAGGATCTTGCATCAGTTCAATATCAACAAGGAAGTCCAGTCGCATGTCAAAGACAACACCAGGATCCAATAAAGTCTTCTAGTACTCCAGTGGTTTCGGATGAAAGAGAATCCTCATTTTGCCTATGGTGCAAGTTTTGAATTTTAAATGGTTCATGGTGATTATGTGTATGTGTAAAGTGGTTATATGTAGCAAGTGGAAAACCTATGGTGAACCTATGTTAAGTTTAAAACCTATGTGATATGTAAAGCCTAGTGAAAAACCCTTTCAATGGTCGAAAGCTATGGTTATAAACCATATGTATAAACCATATTATATCAGTCTAGCTGCGCGGGGGAAAAGTTAGCCGTCGGGCAGAGTTGACTGCAAAACATATGAAAATGTTTGAATGTAGATAAGAACCAGTATTTTGGGAATAAGACTGTATAGAAAAACGTTAGAGGTTGAATGTTAGAGTTGTCACATGGATGTGTGTCGAAGCTGCCAGATCTAACTGCTGAAGTGGGAGCCAACCACTACATCATCAATCTACAACCTGTCACATGGAGTCGCACCGTCGAGTTGTTACACCGTTTGGCCAGACCGTCGGATTATTTTTAATACAAAGTCTAAAGTGGGTTGATTGTTTATTAATGCACAATTTTAATTAGACCACCATGTAACTAAAATTCTATGTGTAATATGTCAATTGCAATGAGAGCTTCATCACTTTAATTCCAAAACCATATAACATCTTTGTCCCGGATGGTTCAACCTCGGACCTGGCCTGAACCTTATAAAACTAAACCATTTCTCCATGGAAAGGGAGAGAGTGATTTTGGAGTTTGTATTCAAAATTATGTAAGAGAGGAGGCGTTTTTCTTTTCAGTGTATCTTGGTTGTCCGGGGACGGAATTTGGCGCCGAGATAGTCGTTAGAAAGCTAGGAGGGATAAATTTATTTTTTCAATGCCCAGAGGTGCCGTGAGCATGTTCAGTCTGGAGAATCTTGATGTAAATACTTCCTTGGATCAATTTTTAATCAAACGAATGCTCATATTGAAAGCAGACTCGGAGAGGTAGTCCATCAAGGACGAACTTTGTAATCAATGTTTTTTGTCTTCTATCTCTTTTATTTGATGCAAATTCATGTGTAATTGTGTTTCTTAAGTTATGGATTAAGTCATGAAATGGAATTGGTTTCCTTCAATCAACCACACTAAGTAATCTAAGTTAACAATCAATTCTACTTTGGAAAATATACCACACTAAGTACTCTTCCGATCACTGATACTACAAACCCAATATGGGTCTATACAACCAATAAATATGACTCCATCACATCTAGCATATTCCAAACCATAATCCACTGTTCCCTGTAAGTACCTCAACACATGTTTTGCAGCCACCCATTGCACTCTCCTAGGCTCCATCATAAACTGGCTCAATGTGTTGAATGCAAAACAAATATCTAGTCTAGTGTTGACCGGATACATCAATGAACCAATCAACTGACGATACAAAGTGGGATCCACCAACTCAGAATCAACATCATGAAGCTTCTTCCAATCGGTGATCATAGGAGAATTCATAGGCCTACAACCATCCATACATAATCTCCCCAGGATATCTCCTGTATACCTACCCTAGCCCATAAATATGTTCTTATCCTCGTGCCAAAACTCCAACCCCATAAAGTAATGCATCAACTTCATATCATTCATATCAAACTATGATGCAATATCTCTCTTGCAATGCTAGATGAGTGTGTCCTCCCCTGTAATAAACAAGTCATCCACATAAAAAAAAAATGAGTGGATTATCACCTGCCAAGAGAAATTATTGGTTCATATATGCATCACTCTTCTGGAAACCCATCTATTAGAAGTAGGCATCTATCCTCTCATACCATGCCCTCAGTGCCTGCTTTAGTCCATACAAGGTTTTTTTCAACCTACATACATGAGAGTCCCTCCCATTCAACTCAAAGCCCTTGGGTTGCTCAATGAACACCTCCTCTTGTATAACACCATTGAGAAATTTGGTCTTCAAATCCATCTGGTGAATCCTTCATCCCATCTCAACTGATATAGATATGACTACTCTAATGGAAGTATAATGATAAAATGGTGCAAAGGTCTCCTCATACTCAACTCCCTCTACCTGTAAGAACCCATGTGTCACAAATAAAGCTTAGAACTTCTCCACGCTGCCATTCTCAACATGTTTGATCTTGTACAGCCACCTGGAAGTTACCATTGGCTTCCCATCAAGATCTGACACTACCTCCCAGACATCATTATTCATGATAGAGGCATACTCTTCCACCATGAAATCCCTCCAGATATTTTTTCTAGTGGCCTCCTTAAAAATAGTTGGATGTATCTATACAACATCTGTCACAAAGCCACCCAACCTCTCAGGTGGTATACTCTCCCTCACTGACCACTTGGGTCTTCTCATTGCCTCTTGAGCCTCATTCATGGTCTCCCAAAGCCATCTTGGATTCCTCCTCCTTGCAGTATTCTCATGTGGTGGTATGTGAAAATCCTCAACTAGTGCCTCTCCTCCAAACGAGGAAGGATCTAAAATAACCAAATGAGATCTTGAACTTTGAGATATTGTGCCTAATGAACCTGCACCAGGTGATCTTGTACTCTGTGAACCTGTCACCCCTGAAGAAGGTGAACCTCATGATCCTGATACACCACCTGATGATCCGAAAATCTACAATGTGGCCCCTTATTGAGGAGCCTACTCCTCTACTTGATCAACCTCTCGAGAAATCAAATATCACATCCCTCCTCAATATAATCTTCCTCTGTGTAGGAAAATATATATATTAGGCTTTGTTGGTCTCGTTGTAACCCACTAGGATAGCCCTCTTTGTTGTAGGCTCTAACCTCGTCCTCTTCTCTTAATGGATGTGTGAATATGTAAGGCACCCAAATGTCCTGATGTGCCTAAATTTCAGCTTCTTTCCGGTAATAAATTTTCAAGACTATTTCTCCCCAAGACTCTGTGTGAGCTCCTATTCTGTATATAAACAATAATGTTACACGCCTCGTCCCACAAGAAGAAATTTAAACTATGATCATGCAATATCGCTCTAGTTTCATCCATAATAGTCATGTTATTGCTCTCTACCGCCCCATTCTGCTGAGGACTGTAAGGCACAATGAGCTCCCTCCTAATGCCAACACTCCCACAAAAATATCTCATCTCCGTAGAAGTGTAATCACCCCCATTATCTAATCTCAACACCCTGATCTGCCTCCATGTATGGTACTCTACAAGAGAATTGAACTCTTGGAATCTCTGGAGACCTCATCCTTGGTCTTAAAGAAGTGAATCCAGGTCCTCCTGGAGTATTCAGCAATGAATGTCACATATTACTCATATCCACTTAATGATACATGGGACATAGGACCATATACATCAGAATGAATCAAGCTAAGGATACCTGCAGCTCTGTTGTAACTACTATGGAAAGGTGTCTTGGGGTATTTTCCTAAAGCACAACCCCTACACACATCATGATTCTCTATGTTGAATTCAGGTAACCCTATAACCATATCCCTCAACATCCTGAAATGTCCATGGTGCAAGTGGGCCATCCTCTTGTGCCACAACTCACATAACTCACTGCTAATGGTTTGCGTTACCATAGGTTAAAGAGGCCGAAACATGAGTTTGTATAGTCTCCCATTGTGAGCTCCAATCACATGAGTAGACTTGATACTCGATCCCCTGGGATATAACAACACTTTTCCCTTTTGTAACAGTACCTCATATCCCGTTTGCTCCAAGCTAGAGACATATATCAAACTCTTCTTCAACCTTGGAACATAAAGAAAATTTGCTACCTTCAGAGGGTGTGGCGACTCCCTCTGAAATGATATTGTCCCAATACTTATCGCCTTGACTTTGGAGTTGTCGCCAATCACAACCTCCAAGTCAATATCATCCTCCAAAAGGCTCATGAAGTGCTCTCTAACTCTAGTCATATGGAAGGATGCTCCACTGTCTATGCACCATGCAAGGGAAGTTGTGACATGAGTGGATAAAATCACCATGAAAGCACACTATGAATCAAACATAGCTACAAAATCATCCACATTGATTGAAGCTACAACTCCTTATTTCTTATTACCGTTCGTATTCATACATTGTATCACATAATGACCCATCTTCCCATAAGAAAAGCATTTAAATTTTCTAATGTCATTCTCCTTAACCTTTTTCTTCCCCTTCTCCTAATTTGTTCCACTAGAATACTCCTTCTTGATCATATTTCCCTTCTTTCCCTTTGCCAAGAGAGAAAAATTCTCCTCTTCACCTCCCCCACCACTCTTGCTGCCACCTCTCACACTCCTCCTGAGCTCCTCTTCGATGAAATCATCCCACATGCTCCTCCAACGAGGAAAGTGCTCTCTGTCCACCAAGCCATGGATAAAACCATCCCACTTCTCAGTGAATCCATCCAAGGTGGTCCTAACAATATGCTCCTCTGGAACAACCTCTCCATGATAACCAACTCATCCTTCACCTGTGAGACTCTGGTGAGAAAATATGTCACTCTGTTGGTCTTGGTCATCTTGGGGTTATGTAGTTTTTTTTCAACACCATCTTCCTGTTCTCATTGGAACTCTGGTGCAAAGATAATACAGACTCCCACATATTATATGCATATCTCATCCCTGAAACATGAGGGAATAAATGGTCCTTGATGGCATCTAAAAGGATCCTCTTTTCCTTCACATTATTCTTGTTGAACTCCACCAACTGAGCTGGATCAATGGGTGCTTGCACAACTACTTCAACAACATCACACACTTCCAACTCCTCTAGTAAAAGCATGATGATGTCCTTCCATAGGACAAAATTTTCATCCCCCATAAATCTGTCTACTACTCTCAACCCAATAGAAATGACCCCACAATGAAAAAAATGGAACAAATCTGGAAGCTAGAACCTTCCTCCCTCTAAATTGCTGAAGTCTTTGGGTGTCTTCAAAATTTTCAAAGCTATAGGTTCGCTGTTTGAATACTTTAGATGCTTTCTGTTTTCTTTATCAACTGACTGAAATTGAAGATTTGAGCCTCATCTTGGCTCAATTCAACTCTCATACCATGTAGAAAATTTATGATATGCACCCTTAACCCAATTTACAAGTTTGCATGTGTTTGTTTAGGCCCAATCCACATGTTTTGACACGCTGATATAAAATTTAGTATGCATTAATTGCAAATGTTAAAAGAGTACTTCTACTACTTTTTCTTTCACTTTCCTATCAACTAAAAATTAACACATAATTTTGGCAAGCATTAAAGCATATGAGACACTTATTTTTGGTCAAGTTGACCCCAGAAAAGCTCCACTAGTTCTTGGGGAAAATCAATCTTCAAAGAAGGATTTTATTGCTTAAAAAATTACAAAATAAGTACAAATATTCATTGTACTTATCTCCCTTTTTCTGCTGTAGCATTAAATGCAATTTCTGGAAATTTGTGGCCACTGAAATTTTTAGATTTTCACAAAATCTCATGCCTTGAATTTTTGAAAATTCTCAGCTCAGATCCTAGGAAAATGTGCCCAGAAATATGCCTCGAAAACTGTGCTAAAGGTGCCTCGAAATTCTAGTTGAAGGTGAGACAATATGCCTTTAAATTCATGCTTTTCTGCTTCCTCAAAATCCATGTTGACATTGGTTGTTGTCTTGAAATTTGTGCCTCTAATTTTTTGCCTGAAAACAATGAAAACCTCCTCGATTTTCGTGCAAAAGTCTCCTCTAAATGTGTGCTACAACCTTTTAAAATCATGCCTCCTTGCCTTGAAAATTGTGCCTACTATAGCTACCCTATTCCTCTAAATTCATAATGATGTTTTCCCTCCTTCTCCTATAAATTCGAGCCTCCTTCCTTGCTTCAATTTATCCTTAGTAAACTTTCCTTCTCTCCTCTCTTATCATCATGCTCTCTCAAGTGTGAAGTGAAGAATGAGCCTCCCTTTTCCTCTTTTGTCTCCTTAGAAAAGATTGAATCCATAAACCTAGCATCCAATGGTTGAGATTTCATCTTCAAATCTCAAGATGTTTGGTTGAGATAATTTCTCCCAAATGACCCCAATCATACATTGGCCCCATCAATTAAATGTCTCCTAGTACCTTTATTTTATTTTATCATAAAGTGTTTTTTCAACTCACTTTAATATTAGAAAAGTACACTATGTACTTTGCACATAAAGTCACTTTATAAAGTACAAGTGAATTTAATATTAGAAAAAAATTTATGATACAACACTTTTAAGTACCTTTTCACCCTTGACATTAATTTAACTTATAAATGTCATTGAAACAAAAATCCATTAATGTGCTCAGTAAGCTAAAAGGGATAAAATCTTAGTAACACCTGTACTTGGTATTTTACAATTCCTATCATGTAATAGGCATGTCTAGGTCAATATTTTGTTCAATTTTTGAGTGGTTAGCATTGTTATCATCATTGCCATGATTATGGAAAGTTGCAAGCAGTTCCGGGTAGTGGTCTTGAGGCTACTTTGAAAAAGTGGCATAGATCTTGTGACTACATGCACAAAACATGGGATTTGGGTCATAACCGCTGGAAGCTAGGATTGTGTGCATATTTTGGGCCTCATAACCGCATGCATGCAGTCTTATGGGTGTAGTTGTGGAGCTAGGTCAGTGAAAAAGTGTTCCAGTTCATGGATTGATCACCTGGGGTGGTTGGTGGGCTCGTGAGTGATTTGTAGTCCCTTAAGGATGTTAGTAAGTGTTTAGTTTTTGGGCCTCATTTCCATTACTAGAATTTGGAGGTCGGGTCATCTCATAGTGACTCCCAATTCATGTTTACCCTGGAGGGCCTGTAAAAGTGGGTAAATGTGGGAGAGGTGGTTACTAGTTAGTTTCGTAAAATAGTGCCTTGTCTAAGGAGGTAGGGCCCCTCCTTAGCGAGGTATTACCTATACTTTATTCAACAGTTGTAGTGACTTTCATATATTTATTTTATTTCCAACAATTCCTTTAATCAATATTTAATTGTGACCCTGATATTTCCTTTGTTGTAACTTTGATATTTCCTTCTTTGCAACTCCAAAGTTCAACTATTATAATTCTAATTGTTGCAAATATGAAGTTTGACTGTTGTCACTCTAATTATTGCTAATTTGAATTTCAATTGCTATAAATCTAACATTATGTGTTGTTTCAACTTCGATATAATATATTGTTGTATTTTTGTATCATAGGTTTATTGTCGCAACTCCAATAATTTTCATTGTTGCACTTATGTAGTGTGGATTTATTGATTTAGTTTGTTCATAAACACTAACGTTAATTACATACTAATTGTTGGGTTTACATTGCAGGTTACAACTTAAGAAGCCATTGCAAATTTGCACTGACACCATAATACCTTGTTTCTTTTCCAGAATTTCAATTAATATATTTTCAATAGATTTATGTTCATAAAAGTCATATTATAACCATTTTTCCTTTATGAGAAAGTGTTTGTTTGATGGTTTTAGAGTTATTTCATCATATTGCATACACAATTGCATTAATATGACTAAAAATAATATCATCTCAACAATTATAACAAGTCACCTTAGATGCCCATTTGATTTACTTTCTTGCAAGTGTGCTCTTTACATTCCTGTAAGTGTGGATTATATTGCAAGTAGATTTTTCCTAGGGATTTGTGAAAACATCCCAATATCTTGTGTTAGATACCTATAATACTAGTGCATCCCATTATCTTTATTGTTATTGTAGCCCCCTTATTGTTATTGTCATGCCCATGTAGTCCCCATATTATTATTATTGTGCCCCATAGAAGCCCATTATTGTTATTGTTGCACCCTTACATTATGTCGGCTCTCCCTATATTGTGATCCCTTAGACTCCTATATATAGAAAGGAGGTTTTGTCATTTGAATCATCCAATAATTGTTCATTTATGTAATGTAAATGAGCTTTCCTCCTTGTTGGTGTCCCGTGTTTTGATAGTTTGGCAAATCAAAAGACAAGGCAACATCAGAACCAATCTTTAGGGTTACAGGATCTAGTCCTCCTGCTCTCAGAGAGGGATCTCTCAAATATTTGTTTGCAAAGGTTTATCTTGTGTGCTTTGAGTATTGGTTTTAGACTAGTTATTAAGTGTAGGTGTTTGATTGTTTGTTTGGTTGAATTGATATAGCAGAATATGAAAGGTCTAGGAAAGATAGGTAGAAAGAAGAAGTGTTAGTTCCATAGGGAAATGGAGTCAAAATGAGGCCATGAAAAACTTATCAATGGATGTGGGATATCAAAGGGAAAATCTAACTTGGCCGCAGGATCCTTTGGTTTTGGAATGAGATGGACATTAATGATTTGGAAAGAGAAGTTTAATTCTCAAACAAAGGGAATTTGAAAGCACAACTTGAACAATAAAGAGCTATTTGGTAGATAGGGCTAACCATAAATTCTACAAATCACACCTTTAAGCAAATAATGATTTCAAAACAACTTTTAAAATGAAATCTAAGATTCAGGGAACACCCTATTTCCTCAAAGATTTTATTTCAAATGACTTAGAAAACATAAAAGATTCACTGATAATTACGAAAATAGAAGAGGGAACACCTAAATACATCTATGATCACAACTATAAAGACCTTTAAGCCAAATGTTCAAGCAAGGACAAGGGGAAAGATCAGAACAAACCTCCTTGACTTACTGTAAGCAAAGAACTTCAAAGGGAGACTTCAATAATAGTCTTTAAGTGGCAACAGACAAGCAGGGAGAACCATAAATCATGCTGAAACCGACTGTTCGAACTATTAAGGAAATAAACAAGCATGAAGACTAAAGAGAGAGGTTAAAGACTCTAAAATACTTCAGCAGAAGAAAACATGAAACAATGAAGGATGAACAGGTCTAAGGTGCTTCCAGGAGTCATTTCTTAGCCTAAAAATTTCAACCTACTATAGTAAGAAATCATGGAACAAAATGAAAATAGGAGAAAACATTAAACAGTTCAGAATACTTCACCAATAGCCAAGCTCATGGATCCAATGATAGAGCCTTCTCAAGAACAAGCATGCAACAACACCATCAAGGCATCCAAGACTTTAGTTTCTTCTTCAACTTCAACAAACTATGTATTATTTCAGAGAGTTTCAGTATTACAACTAGTGATCAACCAACCAACAACTTCTCTTCTTCTAGAGAAGTATTTATAGAAGAAAGAGGAGGTGAGATCTAATAAAAGATCTCCCAAGGCAATTAATACAGAGTAATGACTTCTCGGCCTTTGAGGGGCTCGATGGAGAAGTGTACAGACATTCTGTCTGTATTAACTGTTTTACACTTAAGATTAAGCTCGGTAGGAGCTTTTGTTTAACTTTTGAGGCTCTGTGTCATATTGTAATAACTCTTCTGATATTTTTTGCATTAAATTATTTTAGCAGAATTAACTGTTCGACTGCGTTGAGGCAAATATCTTCGTTTGATCAATAACTTCGGCCTCTATTTGAATGCTTTGAGGCACAGGTGGCTCTATGGTAGATGAGAGCAATCAATTTCCCTCAGATGTGGCGCTGGAGGCCTTTCTGTCTGTAGATCTTTATGATTTCCTTTAATTGTGATTTAATTTAGAGGATTAGGCTTTTGATAATCAATCTTAGCCGTAATCCCAAAATTTTTCTTCAATCTTCTGTTCTGCTGTGTTCTGTCTTCAACAATGATACTCTTTTAATTGTGATTTAAAATCACAGTGTCTTGTTGATGTGCAGGCCGCGCAGGGCTCGTATGGCATCAATGCCTCATGAAGAAATGACGAGACGCGGAATGTTGAACCCATGAATAGCTTCCCTTTGATGAATCAAAGGTACAAGAATCGTCATCCCCAGCCCTTTGACTTTTATATAATGGAAAACCCATCAAACACCTGCAAAATACAAAAATATTAATAAAATCCTGCGTTTTTTTGGGAAAAACTGCTTCAGAGGAAGTGGGAAAAGAGCAGGGCCATCGGATGGCATCATCCAATGGTTGGGATTCATTAGGGGTGATCAAAGGAGAGTGGAGGAAGAGAATATATCAGAATCGTTTATCGCGCGGAGATCAACGATGGGGATGACATGTTGGAATCCTCTTGGTGGAAGGTGGAAGGTGATGAAATAATGCGGGAACGATCTGGGACCATATGATCTGGACACGTGGATGGCCCAGATCCAATGGGAGGATCGCAATTGGCGGGGAAAGAGGGAGGGTGTAACAAAAATTTCCGATGTGATTGTGTGATCGGGGTGGGCGATGCGATTGAGCGATGACCGTTGATCTGAGGATCAGATCAATGGTGGGGAATGAATCAGAGGGATGGCCGATTGGGGGAAACAAACAAACGTGCTCGATGAAACTTGCGATGCAATTGAGCGCTAATCGTCGATCTACAGATTAGATCGACGGTGGAGAGTGAATCGAGAATTGGCGATTAGAGGGGGCATTATGTTAAATGCGCTCAATGAAAATGTTGCGATGTTGCACGAGCTGTTTGATCGGCTTACGATCAACGACGGGGATTTCTTTTAAAGCGAACCGACGGAAAACCTTCATAATATTTTAAAAAACCCAAAGTTTTAAATTAAACAAAGGTTTTATGGTAAGGGCGGGGTATATATATAATATGTTTAGGCGCCCGTCTGCGGGGCCTTTAGTTATATGGAACAATAATAGGCCCGGGGCATTATATAACAAAGGGCTAGTCGCAATCGGGCCTTCGGGCTTTTCAATCTACCCATTGTGGATTACTTCCGATGCGATAAGCGCCTGGTGGGCATAGCGCCTGGTTTGTAGGGCGTGGGCATGTGGGGGAAGTGGTTTAAGACTTAGCCCAAGGGGGCTTAAGTCCTTAGTAATAAAAACTTGTTTTTATGATTTTTTTCAGAGTTTTCAATGGATTTGGGGGTTTTGGAATAATTTAAAAATGAGTTTTAAACTATGGAAAATGATTTTCATGAATGGAAGAAGAAGAATCATGAAAATAGAGGAGTTTTATGGAGAAAAAGGGGAGCAAAATGCAGGTTATTTTTGAGTGGAGGAAGGGGAAAAATGATGATTTGAAGTAGTTCTTCTCATGAAATCAGCAGAATTTCTGAGTATAAAATGGAAACAGCAATGAAGATTTTGGACAGAGGTATGAGGTTTTCAAGAGTCTTCCAGAGATAACATTTTTTAGCAATAAAACTTGTTTCTTGAAGGCTCAAAAATTATTTAGCCAGCATTTGATATAACAAATTTTATAGCTGGCTAACAGTGGCTCCACTTGGGGATGGTGCATTCTTGAAGGCATCAAGAATTTCAGACTTGCATTCTCTGGGACGCAGATCAGTGCCTCATCCATTGGGCTGCCTTTCTTTGATTGAATGATCTTCCTTGCTCTGCAACATATTAGCAGCCATGAAAAACAATGGATCTTTCATCAACACAAGCTTTCTACCTACCCAATCCTACTGATCTGACATTTTTTCTTCATTAGAGTGCACTTGGATTGGCAAACTCTCTTACAAAATTTTATTCTTTTGAAAGCAAGAAACTAATCTAATTCTACCTCTTATGCCTCCATGAACTCATATTGAACAGTTGAGTTCATATACTTCTCTACCTAATCTACCTAATCTCTTAGGATTAAACAGTCTAACATATTTTTTATTCTCTAAATTCTACAATAGAAATTTAAAAGCATACAAGTTAGGATTAAGCAGTCCAACTGGTAGCTGATCTATGACATAAAAAAAAAGTTTCACATAGATGTTATTTTGCAAAAAATTAAATCAAAATGGAAGGCTTAAGATATGAAAGTTAAAGCACTTCCTTCATCTTTTTTCAGCTCTGATTTTATTTTTGTTTGAGCTGTTCTTTCCTTGTTCTCTGGTTCAGATTTTGAGCTGATTAGAACCAGTTTTTATCTTAGCCTAATATATCTACTGATAAGCCAAGATTAAACTGTTTGGCAAATCGAATTCACTAAACTATCAGTAGAAAATTTAAAACTAATTAGTCATGATTAAGCTGTATGACTGACTAGGAGTGTGTTTTTAGGAGTGGCATTTGAGCTTGCACACTTTCATATTTTATTTCTCTTTTTGGTATGGGGCTATACCTTTCTTGTTTTACAATCTGCCCTCTTTTCTCTTTTCTATTGTTTTTAGATTTTTCTTTTTCTTTCAAAAAAATAAAATAAAATCAACAACTAACTAAATGCTCAAAGCTGAGCTTTATTGACATTCCTATCTAACCTACTCTAACTTGAAATATAAACATGTTTTAGCTAATGAACTCTCTTTTCTAGTACAACCAATCCAGCAAATGATTCCATGATTGGTCCTTCTTCATCTCCTTAGGCAGGCTGGTCAAACAGGGCCACTCCCATTCCTTTTGTTTTTTGGCAGCAATGCTAAATAATCTTCTTGCTTTCGGTAATACACTGCTCCTAACAACCTTAATCCCTTCTTTAAGTGTCTTCAAGAAGTGAGCATAGGGATATTTAAATAATGCCTGGTGAAGAGAATTTGGAAGACATGGTTCTACCAGGATCATTTCTTCTTTCTTCACTGGATCAAGGTAAAGATTCTTTTCGGAAAGAACCTTTTCTTCATCTTCATTATTATCTGAACTGGAGGACTGATCATATATTGCAGTTTTGTCTTCTTGTAGTCCTGGTATGCTCTGATTCAGTGGAATATACTTTGTGAATATATCATCATGTTCTTGTGCAGGGGTATCTTTTATTACCTTAATCCTCTCAGGAGAAGGCCCCTTATCTTCATCTTTCTCAAGAAATTCCTCTTCCTTTCTAATCTCAACCTTAAAACTAATAGATTGCTGATTCCCAATTATGTGAAAGCTATTTCTGATGGATTGGATTGGCTTATTACGGCTCTCAAGTTGATGATAATGAAATTCGTGACACCAATCCACTGCTGATTGCCCTGCATGATTAGTTTCTGTTTGAAGCTCATCATCATCATCAAATTGATCAGAAGTTGAAAAATCATTAGTATACACAATTTCACCAATCAAACATATTGGGTTATTAGTTTGTTCCTCTTTGAGCTTTTCTATAACTATGTTGTCTGATTCAAGACAACAAGGTTTAGTAAGTAGATGAATAGAAGTGTTTTGTTCAAATGGAGGTTTGGAGGTTGGTTGTTTGTTTAATATTAGATCAATCTCTCTTCTGTTAAGAGAGAAGGAATTGCCTTTTTTCTTAGGACAAATGTACAACGGTCTTCTTGAGCCTCTTCTAATGGATATCCATTTGAGTTTGCAGGGGAACTTTGAGGTTTCTCTTGTTTTTCCTGGTCTATCTTAGTTCTGAACAACTCCTCATGATTTTTGTTACAGTTATTCAAAATATGGGATTTGGGAGTTGTTTCTAATAGAATATCAGGATGCCATTCTTCTTTAATCATTTGAAATGAGTTATGACATAAAGGCAGAGACTCTGGTTGTGTTGTCTCTTCTCCTGTTTCAGATTTTGTGGGTTCAAAATGGCTTATGTTTTCCTCAAGGTACTGCTCACTATTAGTATTTGTAATTTGATCATGAAGTTCTCTTAATAGCCTTGTACAAGATATAGGTAGGTAATCAGGAATTTCCTGACAACCTTCTTTATTGCTTTCTTTGTAATGTTTTTCATCATACATATCTGATAGTTTTTTTGTTTGTTCTTGATTTGAAAGGAGCATGGGCTGCTCTAGATTATCAATTTTTAAATTGGCCTCATACCTTTCAAATCTTTTCCCAAGTATATACACCATCTTTTCCATCATGACTAGCAATTTTTCTTTATTGTTTTCTCTATAATCTTGCTCACCTTCTTTTATAAAGTCTTGATCATCATCTATATATTTCTCATTATCTAGGTCTTGTAATGGTTGAGTTTGTGTTTGATCTGGGAAAAACATAGGTTGCTCTGGATAATCAACATCTATATCATCCTCATGCTTTCCCAATATTTTATCAAGTATGTACACTATTTTCCCAGTTAGGCCCAATAATGTGTTTAGTTTAGCTTCTCTGTCCATACTTGGATCCATGTTTGTAATAAGAGGTCAATGTATCTTTGTAACCAGTTCAGAGTCCTTTACCAGTGGAGTTATTAGGTATTTTGGGATTGTGGAGTCGCCAGGTGGAAGATTTTGAAATTTTATGTCCACCAAAAACATGATTGGGTTTGCTCAATGCATTCCCAAGGGAGTCTATAAGGACTGGAAGGGTAATAGGCCTTTTGGAGGACCGTGGAGTCACCAGGTGGAATTTTTTTTAGCTTTTGTAAAGGTAAAATGTTTTAAGGTTCCACCACCATGTTTATTATGAAGCCAAACTAAATATTTTGGGTTTTTCTGAGTTTTTGTGGTTGTTTGAAAGGATAATGAGTTTATAAGAGCTTTCTAGGCAACTATGAACTCAGTGGTCCCACCGTGATCGCCATTATGTTGGTGGCGATGAGGTGGTTGATAATCACTGTATAGTCTTTGAAAATAAGGGATTTATGGAGTCCTAAGGGGTACTTAGATTGTCACTAACTCAGAAGTGTCCCACCGTGATCACCATTATGTTGGTGTCCTGTGTTTTGATAGTTTGGCAAATCAAAAGACAAGGCAACATCAGAACCAATCTTTAGAGTTACAGGATCTAGTCCTCCTGCTCTCAGAGAGGGATCTCTCAAATATTTGTTTGCAAAGGTTTATCTTGTGTGCTTTGAGTATTGGTTTTAGACTAGTTACTAAGTGTAGGTGTTTGATTGTTTGTTTGGTTGAATTGATATAGCAGAATATGAAAGGTCTAGGAAAGATAGGTAGAAAGAAGAAGTGTCAGTTCCATTGGGAAATGGAGTCAAAATGAGGCCATGAAAAACTTATCAATGGATGTGGGATATCAAAGGGAAAATATAACTTGGCCGCAGGATCCTTTGGTTTTGGAATGATATGGAAATTAATGATTTGGAAAGAGAAGTTTAATTCTCAAACAAAGGGAATTTGAAAGCACAAATTGAAAAATAAAGAGCTATTTGGTAGACAAGGCTAACCATAAATTCTACAAATCACACCTTTAAGCAAACAATGATTTCAAAACAACTTTTAAAATGAAATCTAAGATTCGGGGAACACCCTATTTCCTCAAAGATTTTATTTCAAATAACTTAGAAAACATAAAAGATTCACTGATAATTACGATCATAGAAGAGGGAACACCTAAATACATCTATGATCACAACTATAAAGACCTTTAAGCCAAATGTTCAAGCAAGGATAAGGGGCAAGATCAGAACAAACCTCCTTGACTTACTGTAAGCAAAGAACTTCAAAGGGAGACTTCAATAATAGTCTTTAAGTGGCAACAGACAAGCAGGGAGAACCATAAATCATGCTGAAACCAACTGTCGAACTATTAAGGAAATAAACAAGCATGAAGACTAAAGAGAGAGGTTAAAGACTCTAAAATAATTTAGCAGAAGAAAACATGAAATAATGAAGGATGAACAGGTATAAGGTGCTTCCAGGAGTCATTTCTTAGCCTAAAAATTTCAACCTACTGTAGAAAGAAATCATGGAACATAATGAAAATAGGAGAAAACATTAAACAGTTCAGAATACTTCACCAATAGAGAAGCTCATGGATCCAATGATAGAGCCATATCAGGAACAAGCATGCAACAACACTATCAAGGCGTCCAAGACTTCAGTTTCTTCTTCAACTTCAACAGACTATGTATTATTTCAGAGAGTTTCAGTATTACAACTAGTGATCAACCAACCAACAACTTCTCTTCTTCTAGAGAAGTATTTATAGAAGAAAGAGGAGGTGAGATCTGATAAAAGATCTCCCAAGGCAATTAATACAGAGTAATGACTTCTCGGCCTTTGAGGGGCTCGATGGAGAAGCGTACAATCGTTCTATTTGTATTAACTGTTTTACACTTAATATTAAGCTTGATTAGAGCTTCTGTTTGACTTTTGAGTCTCTGTGTCATATTGTAATAACTCTACTGATATTTTTTGCATTAAATTCTTTTAGCAGAATTAACTGTTCGGCTGCGTTGAGGAAAATATCTTCGTTTGATCAATAACTTTGGCCTCTATTTGAATGCTTTGAGGCACAGGTGGCTCTATGGTAGATGAGAGGAATCAATTTCCCTCAGATGTGGCAGTGGAGGCCTTTCTGTCTATAGATCTTTATGATTTCCTTTAATTATGATTTAATTTGGAGGATTAGGCTTTTGATAATCAATCTTAGCCGTAATCCCAAAATTTGTCTTCAATCTTTTATTCTGCTGTGTTCTGTCTTCAACACTGATACTCTTTTAATTGTGATTTAAAATCACAGTGTCTTGTTGATGTGCAGGCCGCGCAGGGATCGTATGGCATCAATGCCTCATGAAGCATTGACGAGACGCGGAATGTTGAACCCGTGAATAGCTTCCCTTTGATGAATCAAAGGTACGAGAATCGTCATTCCCAGCCCTTTGGCTCTTATATAATGGAAAACCCATCAAACACCTACAAAATATAAAAAGATTAATAAAATCCTGCATTTTTTGGGAAAAACTGCTTTAGAGGACGTGGGAAAAGAGCAGGGCCATCGGATGGCATCATCCAATGGTTGGGATTCATTAGGGGCGATCAAAGGAGAGTGGAGGAAGAGAATATATTAGAACCATTTATCACGCAAAGATCAATGGCAGGGATTACGCATTAGAATCCTCTTGGCGGAAGGCGGAAGGTGATGAAATAATGCAGGAACGATCTGGGACTGTCCGATCTGGACACGTGGACGGCCTAGATCCAATCAGAGGATCGCAATTGGCGGGGAAATAGGGAGGGTGTAACGAAAATTTCTGATGAGATTGTGCAATCGGGGTGGGCGATGCGATTGAGTGATGACTGTTGATCTGAGGATCAGATCAACGGTGGGGAATGAATAAGAGGGATGGCCGATCGGGGGAAACAAACAAACGCGCCCGATGAAACTTGCGATGCGATTGAGCGTTGATCGTCGATTTTCAGATCAGATCGACGGTGGAGAGTGAATCAGGAATCGGCGATCAGAGGGGGCATTATGTTAAATGCGCTCAATGAAAATGTTGCGATGTTGCACGGGCCGTTTGACCGGCTTACGATCAATGGGGGATTGCTTTTAAAGCGAACCGGCGGAAAACCTTCATAATATTTTTAAAAACCCAAAGTTTTAAATTAAACAAAGGTTTTATGGTATGGGTGGGGTATATATATAATATGGTTAGGCACTCGTCTGCGGGGCCTTTAGTTATATGGAACAATAATAGGCCCGTGGCATTATATAACAAAGGGCCAGTCGCAATCGGGCCTTCGGGCTTTTCAATCTACCCATTGTGGATTACTTCCGATGTGATAAGAACCTAGTGGGCATAGCACCTGGTTTGTAGGGTGTGGGAATGTGGGGGAAGTGGTTTAAGACTTAGCCCAAGGGGGCTTAAGTCCTTAGTAATAAAAACTTGTTTTTTATGAATTTTTTTAGAGTTTTCAATGGATTTGGGGGTTTCGGAATAGTTTAAAAATGAGTTTTAAACTATGGAAAATGATTTTCATGAATGGAAGAAGAGGAATCATGAAAATAGAGGAGTTTTTATGGAAAAAAAGGGGAGCAAAATGCAGGTTAGTTTTGAGTGGAGGAAGGGGAAAAATGATGATTTGAAGCAGTTTCTTCTCATCAAAATCAACAGAATTTCTGAGTATAAAATGGAAATAGCAATGAAGATTTTGGACAGAGGTATGAGGTTTTCAAGAGTCTTCCAGAGATAACATTTTTTAGCAATAAAACTTGTTTCTTGAAGGCTCAAAAATGATTTAGCCAACATTTTATATAAAAAATTTTATAGCTGGCTAACACTCCTCAAAGAGGATAATTTTTAAGTCATTGATATATCTTTTCTTATATTTTGTGAGCTGGTTGCATAACATTTGGTATCAGAGCTTTCGATTCTAGGGTTTTTCTTCTTCAAACAAGGCATCTTGGAATTTTAATTATAATTTTTTTCTATGAAGATTCATAAGATGAAATGTAAACCAAGTGGAGCTGAAATACTATTGAACCTTGTGTACAAATTTAAGATATTGGTTCGCTATATTTTCAGAGATCTGATTTGAGGAAGTTAGGGTTTTTACAGGCTCCAAAATTTCATATGAAATAGGTGACCTAGGTAAAATCGTTATAACTTTCATTTCAGGAATCATATTTGAATTCTGTAAAAGTAGCTGAAATTGCATAGACTTTAGTTTGTGCTATAGAAATTTCAGAGCCAAATATTGAAACAATGACACGTGGCATCCTGTACAGCTTCGCTCTACTGAACCGGTCCATAATCAGGCCATCGTGGCATATTTGATGTAACTCTATATTGAATAGTCCAATATTGGTATGACTGGTGATATTGAAAATATATTCATAGGGCTACAATAGGACCTAACTTCAGACCTTGGAGATCCGAAATTACCAAATTACAACCATTGCAAGATCGAGCTCCTAAAAGAAAGAAAAATGTGTGTATTTTTATTTTTAAAAATTGCATAACTTTTGTTTGAAAAATCAGTTTGAAGTGATTCCAAGGGCATATTGAAGCATATAAATCAGTATTGGGTTCTAAAATTCCTCCCAAACAAAAGAATTCCAAACCCATTAATCCCTCATAAATCTCTACTATGATGCATGAAGAGGAAGAATTGCAACATGATATATCAAAATTATGGGACCAAGTGCAACGATTTTTTTCTCTCACAATGAGCAACCAAAGATGATCTAAAAGGTGACATGGATGGTTTAAAAGGAAACATGGATGGTTTAAAAGGCGACATGGATGGTTTAAAAGGCGACATGGATGTTTTAAAAGGCGACATGAATGGTTTAAAATAATACATGGAAGGTTTGAAGAAAGGTTTGACAAAGTTGCTACAAGAAAGGCTTCCTAATGGCGAAAAGGTATTAGATGAAATTCGTGATGAGAAAAAAAGTAATGTTAGTCATGATTTCATAAACTCTAACGTTAGATTGAAGACCTGCCATATTCCAAAGATCGATATGAGGAAGTTTGATGGCAAGCATCCAGTAACATGGATACTACAAGTGGAGCAATATTTTGATCTCTATAATGTGCAACACACACAAAAGGTACGCTTTGCAACTTTGTATTTAGAACCCAACCAGTTTGTATGGTATCGATGGATTTTTTCACGTAAACCAATTATCACTTGGTCAATTTTTACGGAGGAAATGATAGAATTTTATGAAAATAAAAATAGCAACGCCTTCTTTAGCCAATTGATAAAGCTCAAACAAAAGGGTTCAATGGCATATCACATTGAAGACTTCCATAAAAAATATAAGGGTAAATGATATTCTAGAGGAGCATAGGATTGATGTCTTCATAGGGACTTTAAAGGATAAAATCCAACATGAGGTTAGCCTTTGGGAACCTGATTCATTGGAGAAGAAATTTAGGTTGCCAAGAAAAATTGAAAGCAAAATTATGGCAACAAGGAAGCCTACCACTCACAACTATAAAGATGGAAGTGTTTATGCTCCTAGTCTTCCACAACCTACAAGATTGACACCAGAACAATTGGAAGAAAAAATAGCAAAAGGGATTTTCTACAGTTGTGATAGAAAATACACTAAAGGTCATAAGTGTGCCGAGAAGAAATGATTTTACATAGATTGTGAAGAGGAGGAAGAAAAGGAACAAGAAACTTCAAAAGAAGAGGATATACATCAATAACCAACCCTAGAGAAAGAATATATGAATCCGGCCATATCTTGTAATGAATTGGTAGGGATTAATACACCTCAAACTCTCAAGATATAAGGACATATCAAGAAGAAAATGGTAATAGTGCTGATTGATTCAGGTAGTACCCATAATTTTATTCATTGTAAGATAGCCAAGGAATTGAATTGCATCTTATACCGAGCACTAGAGTGTCAAGTGATGGTTACAAATGGAGAAACTATAAATTTCTCTGGAAAGTGCCATAATATTAAGATAACCATGGGGGAGCATGTATTGAATAGTCCAATGCTCTCCATTCCAATGGGTGGTCCTGATGTTGTATTAGGAGTCCAATTGTTACAATATTTGTGTACGACAGCTTTTAATTTTGAAGAACTTTTCTTAAAATTTTTTTGGGAACGAAAGGAATTTGAATTAAAGGGTATCACAGGGAAACTAAGAAGGATAATCAACTATAATGGAATGACAAAGCTTCTAAAGAAATAATAATGAGGCATAATTGCACAATTATGCTCACCAGAGGTTCAAACATCAAAATCATCTATTTCTCCAGATCTCCAAAAATTTATGGACAATCATTCTAAGGTATTTGAGACATCCAAAGGCCTCCCATCTATTCGTGATCATTATTATGCTATTTATTTGATTCTAGGAAGTTTTCCTCCAAACATCAAGCCTTACAAATATCCATATGCACAAAAGAGTGAAATTAAATGTATCGTTGCAAAAATGTTAGAGGTCAGTATAATTCAAACTAGTCAAAGTTATTTTTCAGCTCAAGTAATATTGGTGCACAAGAAGGATGGATCATGGTGCATGTTTTTGGATTATATGGAGATAAAAAAGCTCATTATTAAAGATAAATTTCCCATTCCTCTCATTTATGAATTATTGGATGAATTACACGGAGAAATTTACTTCACTAAGTTGGATCTTCATTCAAGATATCATCAAATTATAATGAAGGCTGAAGACATTCTGAAAACGACATTTAGAACTCATGAGGGTCATTATGAAATTTTTTTCATGCCCTTTTTCCTTACCAATGCACCTTCTACATTTCAAGGTTTGATGAATTCCATTTTAAAACCCTTCATTAGAAAATGTGTGTTAGTATTTTTTAATGATATACTAATCTACAACATGTCTTGGAAGGATAATGTTCAACATGTTGAGAGGGTGCTCAAATTATTGGAGGAGAAACAATTATATTCAAAAACCTCCAAATTTTTCTTTGGAGTAAAGGAGGTGGAATATCTAGGTCATATTGTATCTCATGATGGTGTTAGGGTAGACCCTAACAAAATTAAATCCATTAAGGAATGGAAAATCCCCACAACCATAAAGCATCTACGAAGATTTCTCGGGTTGACAAAGTATTATCGCAAGTTTTTTAAGAATTATGGGAGAATTGCAACACCTCTAGCAACATTAATAAAGAAAGATGCATTTTCTTGGACTCCAAAAGCAACTAAGGCCTTTGAACATCTTAAAGAGGCAATGTTCCAAGCATCGGTCTTAGCTACACCAGACTTCACAAAAACCTTTATTGTGGAATGTGATGCCTTAGGAAATGGAATTGGTGTTGTTTTAATGTAAGAAGGAAGACCCATTTCTTTTTAAAGTCGCCCAATCAAAGGAAAGTATTTACACAAACCTATTTATGAGAAGGAAATATTGGCAATACTATATTTACTAAAGCAATGCCGAACTTACCTAATGGGAAGACACTTCAAGGTAAAAACATATCATGATAGTGTTAAATACTTTTTGGAACGAATATTATCTTCACAAGAGTAGCAAAAATGGGTCCTAAAAATGTTGGGTTATGAATTTGAAATCATCTACAAAAAAGTGAAGCAAAATGTTATTGCAGATGCACTCTCAAGAAAGGATGGGATGTGGAAGCGTTGCTTTATGCCATTTCTATTATCCAACCATATTAGATAACCGAAGCAAGGGATGAATGGAAGAATGACGAAGAAGTGTGGACACTCATTCAAAAGTTGTAACAAGATCCCAATACATCTGATACATTTAGCTAGAAAAATGATTCATTATGGTACAAAGATCGCTTATATATTTGTAAGAATTCCCAACTCAAACAAAATATTCTTTTGGAATTTCACACCTCTCCCTTAGGAGGTCACCCAATATTTTAAAAAATTTACCACAAGGTCAAGAAGGAATTTTTTTGGGATGGCCTTAAATACGATAATCAAAAGTTTGTGGTGAAATGTTTCATTTGCCAACAAAATAAAGTTGAGACAGCCAAGACCCTGGGTCTGTTACAACCTTTATCCATTCCAAGTCAAGATTTGGAGGAGGTTTCATTAGATTTTGTCACAGGTTTACCCAAGTTCGAAGGAAAGGGTGTCATCATGGTGGTAGTTGATAGAATTACCAAGTATGCACAATTTTGTACATTATATCATCCATTTAAATCCAGTACAATTGCTACTGCATTTATGGAAACAATTCAAAAGCTACAGGGAAACTCAAAGATTATGGTAAGTGACAAAGATCCCATTTTCATGAGAAATTTTTGGACATAATTATTTTCGTGTCTGGGTACTCAATTAGCTCATAGGTCATGTTAACATCCTCAATATGATGGGAACAGTGAGATAGTGAACAAATGTTTGGAATGATATCTTCTTTGATTTGTAATTAATAAGAAAACACAATGTGTCAAGTGGTTACCTCTAGCTGAATGGTGTTATAACACTTCCTTCCATATTGTAGCAAGCTAAGAAGGATGAAAAATTATCACCAAAGTACTATGGTCCTTACAAGCTGTTGCAAAATATTGGTACTACGACATACAAATTGGAGCTTCCTGCATCTTCTCGAGTGCACCCAATTTTCCATGTTTCATGCTTAAAGCAGGTTATATGTGACAAGATCCCAGTTCAAACAATATTGCCAAAACTTGAAGAGGAAGGACAAATAATATTAGAACCTTAAGCAACCTTAGAAACAAGAACTCAACAACTACGAAATCGATCAATTTCAGAATATCTCATCAAGCGGAAGAACTTACTTGCTGAAGATTCCACATGGGAGGATGATATTTTTATACAAAAGCATCCAAAATTTCTCAAGCATTGAGTACAACACTTTTTTTAAGGAGAGGGGCATGTTAGGTCCCTATAATACTAGAGTATCCCCTTATTTTTATTGTTATTGTAGCCCCCTTATTATTATTTTTGTGCCCATGTAGTCCCCATATTGTTATTATCGTGTCCCATAGAAGCCCATGATTGTTATTGTTGAGCCCTTACAATATGTCGAATTTTATTATATTGTGACCTCTTATAATATATATATATAGAAAGGATGTTTTTTCATTTGAATCATCCAAGAATTTTTCATTTATGTAATGTAAAGGATGTTTCGCACTCGAAGAGGATAATTTTTAAGTCGTTGATCTATCTTTTCTTTTATCTTGTGAGTTGGTTGCATAAAATCTTGACCCATGAAATTGGTTTAGGCTACTAAAAATTTAGATGGTATTAGCATGAATAATGCATGATAGTTCACAAGTTCCATATGAACATTAGATTAACAATTAAATGTACAAACTTTTGGTTGTCTTTATGCTCAATTAGAAAGGTAATTGAAATTCCTATCAATGGAATTTTTACAAGGCATAAGAATGCACATCTGGTTGAACATATAAAATACCACAAATATATTATCATGTCCCTTCCTAGCTCATGGAAATCCACCCAAAAAATCCATGCATATGTTGTCCCAATTTCTTGTGGGTAGAAGTTATGAATGGTATAAGCCTTACTTTCGATTACTAGTTGTGTTGGTGCAAAAAAGTATTCATCGTCTGATAAAATAAGCTACACATTCTTTCATTATGGGAAAATATACACAACCATATATGTTGTTAACTATCTTCCCAACATCAAAATTTCCCACAACCTTGGAGGTGTGAGGCTTTATAATAAGCTACAATATTTCAACTTTGGGAACATAGAGCTTGTCTAGCTTGTAGATCAACCCATTATGGAGATGATAGTAAAGCTTATTTTCAGTATGTTTTACATGAATTTGGACCTATAACAACTGAGACACCTCTTTTAAGTCCTCATCTTATGTGCATTCATCCTTATATGCATCATGGGTAAAAGGATCCATGTACATGAGATTTCCCAAATGGGTGGCCCTGAAAGCATGTATAACAACTTATAAATGTTTCCCTTTTCATATGGATGACCAAATGAAATTGTTGCAAAAATCCCATCCACTTGTAGTATCTAGTCCTTTGAATCTTACTTTGATCCTACAAACATTATAGTGGTAGTGATCATCGTGGTTAATGGTTTCCTCTGCCATCAGATAATGCTTCCACTTCTTAACAATTTTAGCTAAGGAATAGAGTTCCTTAGTGTATGTAGGGTAGTTCAAGATCCCACCATGAAAAATTTAAAATTGGTAGCACACTAGCTTACCTCCTTGCATCAAGTATGCTCCCATTGCATATCCACCTGTGTTTGTATTCACTTCAAAAGCATTCTACAAATTAATTAATGCAAAAACCAGTGCTTGATTAATCTTTAGTCCAACTCATCAAAAATCCTTTTGTTGATTCTCCCCCATTTAGAAACTCTTAAGATAAATAGTTATAGCATGTCTTGTAGTGACTATATCTAAAGAGTATGTTGTAAGGTTTCATAGGTGTTGTGCTACCCCAACAAGGATCTTAAATTTGATGGAATTAGTAGGAACACATGAGGGTGATTTCCATATTTATGGGATCTATTGTGAGTTCCCCTCCACCAATGACATACCCAAAATACATCAATGAATGCCAAGAAAACTCATGTTTCTTAAGGTTAGACAATAAATGACTCTTTTTCAAATTTTGTAACATTTTCATTAGGTGTGATATATGCTCTTCCTTGGTGGAGTTATAAGCAATATATCATCTAAGTACACTATCAAAAATGAATTTAGAAAGGGATAAAATACATCAGTCATTAAATGTATAAATGTAGTTAGCATGTTGCATGAACCGAAGGGAATTATTGGCCATTCATAAGGATCTTTCATTGTATTGAAGGTTGTATTCCAATTTTCTTATTCTTTAACTCATACCTAGTGGTATCTTGATTTTAGATCCAACAAGATGAAATACTTGGTATGTTGTAATTTACCTTAACAAATCATTGATCTTGGGTAGAGGGTATTTATTTTTCAGGGCGATCATGTTTAAAACCCTGTATTTGATACAATAACCAAGTCCCACCTTTCTTGGGTACTTGATGATAGGTGACCCACAAGGTGAGGTGCTTGGTCAAATTAACCCCTACTCCATCAATTGATGCAATTGCTTCTTCACTTCATTTACTTCCAAAATGGACTATTTATAGCAACCCAATATTTGGCGGTGGTGATTCAGATGATGTCAATATCTCATGAGGTAATTCCCTCTTAAGTGGAAAGCCTTTGGGCTCTTAAAACACTTCTTTATATGATTGCAAAAACTCTTCCAATTGATGTCTCAATTCTTTGGTACATCCTTCTAGAGGTGTGTTTATTTTTTATGAATACATCACCTAGTTGATTCTAATAGAACTAATAAATTTATTGTCTTTATTAGTACTTACCATAGATATATTAGGTTTAAATTTGTGTGAATTAAAGATGAAATACTTCCCATACTTGATAAAAAATCATTTGTTTTCTCTCTTCACAGAAATCACATCCCTCATATACATGTGTGTTGATTTGGGGTAGCATTAGATGTGCTATAAGTCTCAAATTGTGTGGAGATGCTTAGACACATGTATTCCAGATAACCCATATTTTTTTTTGGGAAATTCCACCCAGAGATGGTTTTATTTAATAAATTAATTATTTTTAAGGAGACCCCAAGTATAAACTTAGGAAATTGAAATAATTAATAGGTATTAATCTATACTGTGAGTGAAAATTCTAAAAAAAGTAGATCAAGTCAAAATGTAATCTTAGCTGTTGATTGGAGATCTAATCTTGGTTGTTGAAGTCTCAATGAGAAGAATATAAAGAAGAATTGAGGGTCATTTGGAAAGACACACCAAGAGATCAAGATATCGAATTTTCTGAAGTGAGGAGTGCTCAGAGGAAAACTTTGATCGAGATATTCTCACGCAGTTGAGGGGCAGAGACAGTTTTTGTTGGAGGCGCTTCTTTGGGGCCAAGAATAATCAGCAGAGAGGCAGAGATAGATACAAAGGAAGAAGTACAAATCCTAGAAAGGGTGACGCAACACCCAGAGAGGGTAACCTAAGGCCACGAAGTCCACACGTAGTATTCCGAGCAGAAGTCTGAGTTTCAATTGGGAGATCGAAGTTCTGAGACGGGAGGGTTGGAATCGAGATTTAAGAGGGTTGAAAAATTCATTAGAGGAGGTGACGCATTCCATCATATGTCCCCATGCAGGCCTACATAATTACTGTGTAGAGGAAACACAGAGGGTGATGGGGTTTCGTCAGTTCAACTACCGTTTCAGCTAGGGCTTGTAGAGTGAGGTAATGTCACAATTTGTCTTTCTTCTGCCAAGTGATATTATTTGTACTGAATAATGGTAAGTTTTTTTCTAGAGTATCCTGGGAAGAGAAACCTTGCCGAGCTGGGAAGAGATGTGGGCTGATCTTCAACAATAAGAGCTAAGGAGGGATCTATTCAAGTGTAAACTTGACGACAAAAATTGTAGTTGGTCGAAGAAAAAGCAGGAGGAGGAAAATGTAGCCCTTGCATCCAAGGGGAAATAGGAGCAATGAAGACAAAAGAAGGACGTCTCGAAGATAAAATTCTTCAGGCATGGTGAAATTGGTCACTACGCCACACAATGTCCTTTGAAGAAAAAGGAAAAGTACATTAAGCATGATCTGAAGGCTGCGTCCACAAAGATCGAGGAGGATGAGTATGCCATGAGTGCCCATGCATCTCCAGGAGGGAAATGGGGCGATATTGAATTGTAAGTTAGCAAGAACTTCAGTTGGGAAGGATCCTTGAGGAGTCCACCTCTTGGATCATGCCCTTGCTACTGGTGCCCAACATCAGAGTAGCAAGCTGTAGGAGTTTCAGTTGGTACAAAGGAGTGTTGAAGCAACATATGAAGTAGTCAGCAGTGCAAGAATCTGAGCAGCGCAGTATAGAGTTGTAACAGTGCAGAGGGATGTAGTGTAGAGAAACAGTTGTGTAGTACTTCAGAGGGACATCGTGGGACTAACAACAATCATAGATTCAACATCGAGATGCATCCTGAACACTTGTTCAAATTTTCTTTTGGATGTTTTTCAATTGCTTCTCTCAGCAACTAAGTTGCAGTGCAGAGTTAGCAGTGGTAGTGCTATCAACAAATGCAACATTTGAGAGGGATTTGCAGTACAAATGTGGTGTTGATCGTGGCAGGGTCAATAGAAGCTCATTTGCAGCAGCAACGTAGTGTTTGGTGGATAGCATGTTGGACATCAACAACGTAGAGGGAGATGCATTAGAGCTAGAGTAGTGTGCAACATGACATATTTGTTAGAGCACATTCCTCGCTAAGAGGGAGTGTTGATTTGGGGTAGCATCGAATGTGCTCTAAGTCTCGAACTTTGTGGAGAGGCTTAGACACATGTATACCAGATAACCCATAAATCGTTTTGGGAAATTCCACCCAGAGACGATTTTATTTAATAAATTAATTATTTTTAATGAGACCCTAAGTCTAAAATTAGGAAATTGAAATAATTAATGGCTATTAATCTAAACTGTAGGTGCAACTTCTAGAAAAAGAAGATCAAGTCAAAATGTAATCTTAGTCGTTGATTGGAGGTCTAACCTCAGTCGTTTAAGTATCAACGAGAAGACTATAAAGAAGACTTGAGGGTCATTTGGAAATACACACCAAGAGATCAAGAGATCAAATTTTCTGAAGTGAGCAATGCTAAGAGGAATACTTTGATCGAGATATTCTCATGCAGTTGAGGGGCATAGACAGTTATGTTCAGAGGATCTTCTCTGGGGTCAAGAATACTCAACAAATAGGAAAATAAAGAAACAAAGGAAGTAGCATAGAGCCCAAAGAGGGTGACACAACACCCAAAGAGGGTGACGTAGCACCCAAAGAGGGTGACGCAACACCCAAAGAGGGTGACGTAGCACCCAAAGAGGGTGACATAGGGCCATGAAAGCCACATGCAGAGGCAATGCAATATTTCGAGTAGAAGTCCAAGTTTCAACTGGGAGATCGAAGTTCTCAGATGGGAGGGTAGGAATCGAGATTTATGAGGGCTGAATGATTCAATAGCGGAAGTGACTTGGTCCATCAGAAGTCCCCATGCATGCCTACATAATTACTGCGTAGAGGTAGCGTAGAGGGTGCTAGGGTTTTGTTAGTTTAGCTATCGGGTCAGACGAGACTTGCAGAGTGAGGTAATATCACAATTTGTATTTCTTCTTCCAAGTAATATTCTATGTACTGGATTGCCAACAAGGCATCCAAATATTTTATTAAGAACTAACTACTACTTAATAATAAAACCCTCAGATTTGTTGCACTAGTTTTCCTGCATTGGGTTTTTCTGGGGACATTTGTCCAAAAAAAATAGTGTCCTATGTGAAGTTTTTCTTTTTCTCAATTCCTTGTTTCACATATTAATTTAATTAAGTGAAGGTTGCTTCAGTAATTCCTTCAGTATTTACAAAAGAAATCTGCAAACAACTTGTTAATGTAATTTACAAGTAGGTGAAGTTAATTCAATTTTCTATAGTAGTATTCCAGATCTAGGACTTGGAATTTTCACAATGTAGGGTCTTTCAAACACTACACTACACAAATCAAGTGGTACTACATCTATCCCCAATTCAACAATATAATATACACTTAAAAAATTGATCGTACACTATTTAGTGTCCTTGAAATCTACATTCTTATTTACCCATCCCAATGGATATTGGTTAGGATGATCATGAATTTACAATCCAAGTTTGTTAACCAAATGTTTTGTTATGAGGTTGGTCTATGAACCAAAATCAAATAGAGAATCCACCTTTTTCTTCTTGACCTGTATCTTAATATGGAATATTTTTCTTATCACCTTTTCTTCCTTGTGACAAAACTAGTCAAGTTTTCCTCCTTTTGCACTTTAGTGCATACAATATTTTCATCTACATCCAATCTACTCTCTATCTAGTTGCCTAAATCCATGGATAACAAGTTATTCTTCCTGACATCTTTCTTACAATTCTTTGGATTCAACCATGGATGTAACTTATGACACTTATATTTGATGTTACCATCAATATTACAATGGTTGTTTGAACCTTGCACTAATGTGTAATGGATACTGTCTTATTGTACTTTCCTTCTAACTTCTTCCCCCCCTCCTTGGAAGCATCCTGGTGGCATTTTTGTTTGAAATCACTTGGTTTTCAATTATTATTACTTATACTCTCCTAGTATTATGCTTTCACACCTCATTGAATATCCTTGGCTTAAAGATCACCACTTCCTTCTATAAATTACTACCTAGACCCTCTATATACTCAAGAAGTACGTATTGGTTCTTTGGAAATTTACCTAACATAATCACCATATTTTTAACTTGGTGGTGTACTCTTGCACACTTTGCCCCCACCTCTACCTAAAGTGATGCCAACATATACACTAGTCCTCTACATACCCAACATGGTAGAAATGGTACTTTATGAGGGTTTATAAATTCCTCCCACTTAGTTACTAGGGAATCACCCTCCAAATTACATGGATTTGTGTAGCTTTCCCACAAGGTTAGGGCATGCTCTCTAGTTTTAGTTCTGAAAATGAAATATATTTCTCATCTACTATGTTATAGACATTGAAATAAAATTCTAATTGCAGCAACTAATGATTCAACTTAACAACATCAATCTCACATTGATGGAATCTGATTTCCATGTTCACTTTGATTTTAAATAGAGATCATGAATAAGTGGTGACATTATAAGTTGTTTCTCTTATTCTAACGTTTTTTAAACTCCTCTTCTTTGCCCTCGTTATCTATCAAATTTTGAAATGATCTAAATTATGAGTTAGAGCCACCAACATATCCAAAAGTTTTAAACTTGTTTATTCAAGCCACTGTTAGGAGGGCCATATTGTGAGAGATATCAATAAATTTTTCTTCTAATTTAAAATATATTCCCTCTGCCTCACCCCAAGTATTTGTGTTTCAACCCATTAACCATGTCTATGATTCTAATACTTCCTTCTGAAGACAATTTTTAGATTTTTCATCTTCACATAAAGCCCCAAAGAAAATTGCTTTGACACCAACATGATTTGTAAATTGTCATGGATATTATATTGGGACAATTTGTAATAATAAATCATATAATATTTTGAAATATCTTATTATGAAATTTATTACATGAAATAATAGATTTAACATGCTTAGCGTTGTACTAAAAAGTATAGAAATAATTGAAATGGAAATAAAAAGAAAAGCAAATGAACAAACCATCCACACGAAGGTACAAAATATGTGACCTAGGAAAGCCAATATGGGAGAAAAACTAAATGGAAGGTGAGGGATATGATTTTATCTATTTATTTAGTTAACATGAAATTACATAACAAAGGAAGGGACACTCAATATGGTGTTTCCATGGATACTGTGGTTTGAATGGATACTACATAATCTTCTATCTCCTTTTTTATGTTTCAATATTCCACTCCTAGGTGCTCTGTTCAACTATGGAACAGTAACAATACACAAAGAATGAAACCCCTTCTCTCAATAGTTTCCCAACATTTAACATAGCTTGATAGTCATATAGGGTTAGGGTAAAATATTTTTCATGTCTCAACTCTAAATTGGTGTAATTGTTTTGGACCCTCTAAAGATTTCTTGAAATTCGACGTGTAACTAGCTTGACATTTGTGAATACTTGGGGTTGAAATTACATCCACTCAGTACCATGGTGGTCAAATGGGTATGCCACTTTATAAGAGGTATAAATTTCGAATTTAAATTTCAATTGTGGTGATTTTTGCATCATTGGAAAGTTTGCAATATGTATAACAACATCAAGTGGGTCACATGCTAGTATTGCAAGGTATTTACCCCAAAAATTGTCATTTGATACCTCAAACCAAGCCTAGAAGGTTTCAAAACCCAAATAAACATACTAGGAGGTACCCTTAGAATGGGTCCTACAAGTATATTCATTTAATTTTTGCACCTAAAAAGTAGCAAATTAGATGACAAATAATATTATGATCTATTTTCGATCAATGGTAGGTGTTTTAATTTACTAAATTTGCTAATTTAGATTCTCTTATGGGATATATGTGTCAGTTAGGGGCCTTGGTTGGTTATGAAGGCTCTATTAGGTCCCCAAATGGCCCTAATAGATTAATATATGCTCTTTTTAGTGCTTACTTGGTTAGACTATAACCCAATTTAAGTGGTTTTGGTACAATTATCAAGTTTTTACTTTATTTAACTAAATTTTTTCAATTTCTCATGGTTGATTGGTTCTTATGATACAATGGGGTATTTTCTGTAATCCCAAAGATATTTCCAATTGAAGTGTGACATAAGTGCTCATGAACGTATAATAATTTTCTCCCAATAAATCCACTCACCCCAATAATTAATGAAACATCATGATCGGGGTTGTAGATCAGTTGGAGATAGAGTGCATTATCAATGCACTCCTTTCAATGTTGCTAGCTCAAACCTCACCTAGCCCATGTGTCATGCTCAGGGGGTGTATGGTGCACATGGAGGTTATAGTGGTAGTTATTAGAATCGACCTTATGTTATGTGAGTACAAGCCCATCCTAGTTGTCCATTCATATAGAAACAAAAAAAGAAAAAGAAATTCAGTGAAACATACAAAAAATCCACTTAAGTGTTTCCCAATTCCACTTTGGATGCATCGAGAATTTATTGAATTGAATACTCATTAATTTTTTTTTGATATCCTTATACCATGTACATGTTACAGAGATATTGTCCCTGATTGTTATGTTGTTTCTTATGGATATAGTTGGAGGGAATTTCCCATGTACATGTGCTTGGTAAGACCCCCACAAAATTTTGGGAAGCTTGTTTATGAAAATGTGGAGGAAAATGAGATGGTTGGAGAGATATACCATGCTTTAAATATCCATCACAGTTGAGGAAATTCCCTTAGATATGAAACCATGTTATTTCTGCTCATGGAATATATTAAGCCTAAGTGTTATTGGTTCCAAGTTATCACCATAAGGTAGATGGAAAACTAGACTCTTGCTACACACATTAAAGAGCATTGAAAGGGAACAATACTTAGAGAGGTTGTTGAACAGGGAAATAATAGGTCTCTAATTTTGTTGTGTGAGGAAATGGAAGAGAGTGCCATGGCTAGTATAATAGGTTGATATGGTCCTAGAGATATTTTTTATCAGGAGAAGGCTTGTCTTGAGAGTAGTGGATTAGTCTTAGTGAGATTAGGACCATGTAGAAGATTCCTTCACCTTGGTGCCATCATGGTCTAACTTGGGGGTAGAATCCATAGCTGATTCCTATATCTAGGTGGAAAATCACTCCTAGTAGCTACTTTGGTGTATATGCTTTTATTTTATAGATAAGTATTCATGGTTATGTTCTTCTAGAATGATTTATTATTTTATTAAGACATTGAGTTTAACAAATAGTGAAATAATTTTGATTATGCATTGTTATTCCTCTACTAATTGATATTTTCATATGAATGTTATTATTTAATGTTGCTAAAGGTTAAATTTGGTCTAAAATACACTTAATGGGGCAAAGTAATCTTATGGGTAGCATTATATGTCCAAGGAAGATGTTTGGGGATGCTACAAAATGGTTTCATCATAAATTGGACTGTTCTCAAGTACCTCATCACCCTAATAGGAGTATATAAGTGGTTGGGTATGCCACAAAATAGTATCAAAGCTCATTTATTTAATAGTAAAGCTATTATGGGGATGAATTTGAGTGTTCAAATGGAATTGCAATTGCATAAAAATTATTTGACAAAATGCCTCAATGGAGATTTGGGAAAAATATATCATGGATAATTGGAATTAAGTTCCTAAAATATCCACCTCAATATTAATATTAACGAACATATTTTGCAAAGGTTCTAGATACAACACTAGGGTTGAATTAATTGGAAATTATACTATATTGGAAGAATTATAGCCCGCATGCCAAGTGTTTGACAAAATTCCTTAATGAGGATGTGAAAAATGTATTTACAAGTCATATGTTAAGTAAAATTCCAATGAAGAAGTGCATAATTCACAATTAAGAAATCCATAGTTTTAATATGCCCAAATCACATTCTTAGAAAGGTAGATGTCCTTGGCATGAAGGTGAAACCAATGTAATTAAATAAATACATAGTTTGGATCTATGAAAAAATGTGCAAGGGAGGTTCAAGAGGCATAGCATACCTATATTTAGACCAAAATATTTCTTTTAAAGATAGAATTGGTCAAGAAGCCAATCACTTATGTGAAATGATGGCTTTAAAACTAGTCTTGAATTTAGCACAAGAAGTTGTTGTAACCCAATTACAATTTTTTGGAGACACAATGTTGGTTATAAATGGATATGTAAAGACATTGCTCTCAAAAATTTTGCATCACAATCCTTGCATGATGAATTTCTCAACCTACTTACATTATTAATCTCATATTAAACATATGAGTATTATTGCAGACAAGCTCTCAAAAGCTAGAGTTTGGATGGACCAAGGAACCTAGCTTATTACAGTAGTCCATAATGACCATATAGAAAAATATAATCATGATCCATGGACCTAACTTTAATATTTTCAATTATTTATCTCAACTTTTGTACGATGATGTACTTTCACAAATCACTTGATGAATGGTTAATATACTACTTAGAATCATTTTATGTTTTGAGGAGGCCATAGGTTTAATTGAACATAAACAAAATTCAATTTTTTTTGTTTGTGATGATGGATAAGGAATAAGAATGCCATGTAAAGGGATTAATTACACTTATGAATACCATGGGAATTTGACTATGTATTTTATTTATATTAATAAAAATGCAATTTTTTTTTTGGAAAAAAATGGGTAAATTGTGAAATCGCCCTATTTTGACATTGATATAGTTCAAAATTTCCATTTTTGGAGCTAAAATTTAGTATAAGAGTTACCAATTTGTGTTGGAAGGTAATTGGGGCTAGAAATCCATACCCATAAATCATGATATTCACATCGCATTAACATGAAAAAATGATAAGTGTCAATTTGGTAAAAAATTGGGGTTAATTTTCTTCCAATGAAACAATAATATGAATTGGTCTTATGATGATAGGGGCCATGAAATGACCATGGCATTAGTGAGTTTCCCATTTATATCAATGTGGAGGAACCCATGCAAATTTAGATTCATGGCTATATGTGGAGGCCATGTAGAAAGGGAGAACTCAATGGTGGAAGTGTTAAGAGCAGTTTTAGAAAAAGTGATAATGGCAAGTCGTCTCATAAACCTATACCATTGTAGTGCCAAAATTTTTGTTTCAAAGACTACATATCAATATTTCATAGTGGGTTTAGTGAAGGGTGGTAAGGGTATTGAAAAAACTCAAGAAGTGGTTTTGGAAACCAATGTTCAAGCTTTGTAATGTCAAAAAGGGTGCTATTGGAAGGTTGGTAAACAATATTCTAGAGCCACAAAGCATGGATTCAGAAACCAACATTCAATTTCCATAATCATTGAACAAGTTCCATGTGTATGGGAAATTTATAATTAATAAGGCCATGGATTGTGTTAAAGTTTAAAATCTTTGGCCTCTATAATGGATTTGGACCATCAAACTTGATCATAATTCATATATCATTGGGATCAAGGAAAAAGGAAGGACCTTAAAGTCCCATCAAACATAAGATGGGTGTAATTCCCACACCTTGATCCTGTTATGTTATGCTAGGTTTCCAGCCTACCTATTGTGAGATTAATTGTTCTAATAGATCCATATTTGTGTTATTAGTATATGTATGAGGTATGTGTAAGCGAGCTTCATACCCACACCTCACATGAATACACGAGTATTTTACAGTCTACTATGATAACTGAATCATAATGTAAATTAGTGATTAAGTCTTAATGTTGATTAAATAATAATTAATACAACACTCTAATTAGCCTTAAGCTTGATTAGTGGTTAATTAAATGACTATCTTGTTTTTTTGTCAAGTGGTCTAAGTTCACCAGAGATTACATCAGGCTTGACCCGTGGCTTGAGAAACCACGAACCAGGGGCATCTAAGCCTTCAAAATCACCTGAGGATCACACCCAACCTGGGCCACACCAACACTAAGCTAACTGGGTTTAACTTCTCTCCTCCCCCTAGCACGGGCGCAACAATCTCCATGAGGTTTGATCCTGGGTCGCCCTTCTGATGAGGCCAATACTCAACCGGTTATGCTAGTGGGACTTGACAATTAAATGAATAGCCTTAACCTTGATTAAAAATTTACATTTAATTATTATTAATTTAAGTTTAAAGTTAAAATTAATTAGGATTGTTATGTATCCATTGATTTGAAACGAACTTTAAAGATTATATTACTTTAATATGCATTTGTTAAGTGGTGGGTGAATGAATTGACCACCCAAGGCATTAATTAGGGACATTGGGGAAAGTGGGAGGGATAGGGAGGTGGGCTTGAGAAAAACTAAGATAGGTGAATAGGGTGGAAGGGGGGATATATCTTGGAAAGGATTTGGTTTTCAGGTGTATCATTGATTTTTGGTTTTGGAAGGGAGGAGTGGATAAGTGTTGGGTTTGGAGAGTGGAGACAGATGGGAGAAGTGTGGAAGTAAACTTGAAAATGGATGTTGGAGTTGGAAATTGGGAAGGTGTTTGGAACCTATAAATTGGATGCATTACGACTGCGGTTCTAGACTTGGGATTGGATAGCAGGGAAACCTCTGGAGGTTACCTTGGCTAGAAATACAAATAGGTTGTTCCTGGTTGGAAGGGTGGCTTATTCAATTGGGTGATCCTAAGAGAGCACCACAACAAAGTCACCATAACTAGATATCCCTATTATTCGTTATTTTCATTTAAAAATATGATAATAAGAAATATGTGTTGTGGAATAAAATTAAAAAATATAAAATAATGGTGTAGATGTATACACACACACACAAAAAGGGTTACTTGGAATGAATGCTTTAGTTTACAAGCCTAAGGGTGTGAGTAGGGCCTCACATTGGTATCAGAGGTCAAATTCAAAATATGGACCCTAAAACACACTTGCACACACCACCAACCAAGTCACCTTGACTTTATTGACCTCCAATAACTGCTTTTTTTGCAAGAATGCATGAATCCTCCATGTTAGATTTGAAGAATTAGTGCGTACTATATTTTGGATTTGAACTTTTGGGATTTGTTTCCCATACAATCAAGTATGGAGAAAATGTAAAGAAATAACATCATAGCAAACTAAACATGTTTACATTATAATAATTCACAAAAACAAAGATGATAGTACAACACACACAACGTAATATTGACAACATCTTATATATAGAAACAAATAAAACAATATATTATATGAAGCCACAATTTCTAATAGTTGCACTATGAAATTGAAATCAACAGTACCTGTAAGATTCTTTCCCACACATCTTTTGAATAAGAAATGTTTGACCACACGTAGTGCACAATATCCTGAAAACTTGTACTATGACCAAGTAACACTACACCCTTCTATCCTTCTTTGTTAATAAGGCAGTTAATAAGTTGGTCACGTTCTAAAGCATAATTTCAAAATAAAAATGAAAAGAAACAATGATAAAAATAGTTAGCAATCATATCTCATAGTAATTTAAAATAAATAAATAAACTGTATCCGTAATTGTATATTCTTTGTAGTGATAAAGCATTAACTTTGAAAACCTTCTCCAAATCCAAGATTTTGATGCCAAGTGCCAAAAATGTTTATTTGGGAAAGAAACTAATCTCTATGGTATTGTGGTAGTTTTCTCTAACGTAACAACCCCATTTCCACCCTCTTGGAAATATTTCTATGTGCATTGATATGTATAACGATGTGGAATAATATAATAATAAAATTATGAATGGAATGAGATGGGCACATATTCATGATCCTATGGATGTGAACAGGGGGAATTTCTTGTGGAAGTCTAAGCCTACACTTAACTGTCACTTGTTTCTTTGACTTGAGGTATGTAATGGGGTGGAAATATTAATAGAAATATGTACAACAATGTGCTTTTGAAAGAACTCCATTGAACAATGCATTTAAGATTGAGTATGGACCCATGTTAAATATGGGGATCGATTGTAGAGGCACTTAAAGGCAATGGATGCATTTAGAGGAGAAGGATGAAGTTGACCACTACCATAGTAGGGGAAACTATGGTCAACATGCCACCATACAATGTATGGGAAAAAGGGAGACAACATAGACATAGGTGGGTGCAACACAAATGGCAAGATGTTGGGAGAGTTAAAGTAGAAAAAATAAAGGAGAGAAAGCACCATGAAAGACCAAGAAAAAGGAAAAGAAGCAGCATAACACATCACAATGGAAGAGTAGTAGGTAGAGACAGGACTTTGGATTCCCATGCGGATGTGCATATGGCTAGCGTGTATATCCCTTGAGCACTTCCCTTCATAGAATCCAAATTTGGCTCAGGGGTGGCTACTTACAAGAAAGATTGTAGTATATATTTCCTATGGTTGAGAGGAGAGTTGAAGTCCCAATCTCAGTTTCCAGTCATCTCCATACAAGATAAGTTGTCTACTTTTGATACTATTTATATGAATATAAAGTGAATGCTTATGGGCATTAGTAAAATATATATGCCAATGATGAGAAATGTCTATTTTCCTGTGTAATTAATGGGAATGTATGCTCTTGTGTTTAATGATGGGTGTGTTAATGGTTTAATTACTAGGGTATGAGAGACGTGTGAAGTCTCTATTTAATTGGCTAATGCTTCTTGTAGAGTTGATTGTGTTAGAAAATCCTCGGGCTATTGAATTACTTAAAGGAAGTTTGCCTTTATGCATGACTACATCAACAAGGATCCTTGAATTCCATTTAAGCTCAAGAGGTGTAGTTTAAATGCGCACATACCCACACACATACACTCACATATGAGAGCTAGTCCGAGTGTTTATTTAAGATTAGGAGAGATAGACTACATGGTTGTGTCAAGAGAGGCCTCAATCTATATATAAATACATATAAGTTAATCTCAAGAGAGATTGGCGATATGGAAGTGTCGAGAGAGGCCACGCTTTATCTCTCTCTATGTATAAAGCTAAAGAGGGATCACAACCCCAAGAAATTTCATCTTGAGCCTAAAGTCCTCAACCCTCGGAGGAATTTGTGGTGTACACATTAGAGAAGAGCCAAGGAATGATAGAGGCTAGGAAAAAAAATTCTCCAATACATATAAGTTAAACTTTTGACAATTCTCTCTCTCTCTCTCACTCTCCCCACAAAAAAAACCCAAGAAATGTCATCCTGGGTTGAGGAGAGGAGTTTGAAATTCCTAAAATCTTATAACGTGAATGACATGATCTGAATAAGGGTCGAGACCTTGGTGGGACCTAGGCCTAGGGTATGAGGAAGTAATGACATCAAAGTGAGGGTGCCATGGCATGTAGGTGATGTGCCACGTGGAAGGTTCCATTAGCCAGGTTGGAGGGCCAAGTGGCCTAAAATGAGTGACACATGGAATCCTTGGAGATGGCCACATGGGTGGCGTGATTTAAACATCACGTCAGAGTGATGTCACCTCAGGATGACATCATATTAGACCTCAAAAGAGGAATATAGGAGTATAACACAAAGGTGGCGAGGTTGACGAGGCCGAGAGATGGGTGTTCTTCCTAGTAATTGACGATAAGTTTCAAATCTAAGACCTTGGTGGTTTCACAATGGAAACACATTTGGCCAGGAGGCCAAAGTAGATAGAGGTCAAGGAAATGAGAATAATCCCTGCAAACTCAGTGCAAAACTTTATCTCTCCCTGGGGAGGTCTTTGGAATGTACTTAAAAATTTATGCATGCTAATGCCTAAGGATAATTATAATGTGAATAAGTTGTAAAACTAGCTAGGGGAATGGTTTGGTGGGGGACCGAGTGGGGAACAATGTGACAGGTGCCACATAGGCATAATAATGGTATTACTTGGCCACATGGATCCACCAAGAGTTATGGGGCTGACACATGGGAGCCACATGGGTGTCACATGGCAGTACCATTGCTGATGTGGTAGGGATTTAAAATATAAACTTCAGATGGCCATAACCTTTGATTTAATAGTCAGATTGAGGAAAAATTTATATAGTTGGAAACCTCTAAGTGAGATGGATGCGATGGTGGAATTAGGTTTGAGGTTCATGGAAGTTGAAAATTAAGGAATTGTGTGAAGACATTTCCATAATAATACCTTGGGATTTGGGTTAGGACAAAGTGTCACCTCTCATTTAACTTGATAGACCCAAGGGGATGGGACAGAGTGTTTTAGAGTGGTGTCAGAGAAGAAGGTTCAACACTGGATCTTTGGAGATGATTTAGGGCTCTAACACAATGTGATATGGTGTTAGGACCTGTTATAAAGCATGGTAGTCATAATGGTTGATAGTGTGATGCTCAAGATATAAATATAAACATACATATGTGTGTGTGTGTGTGAGAAAATAGGGGCCTCACTATTAATCTGCGACGTTGGAATTTTTTACTGTTCTGTAACCATTGATCCACTGAAGGTGGGGCATATATGTGTATATATATGTAATTTTATGTTGTATCAGCAGCCTGAAGTGCTTGGAGGGCCCTATTTGTGTGTGGGTGTCTGTATTATTGGTTTTTGGAACATGCAACTAACATTAAAATTTAGATGAGTGAATAGTTACAGGGAAACATGCTTTGCATTAGCATAGCAAGACATCGACTAGTATAGTTATATTATTTTAACTAACAATTGAGTGTGTATGGAATCACATGAGGAGACTCAATCATAGAAAGAAATATTAGTTTATGCGAGTCTCAGGCACATGAACCAATAATGTGGAATTTTTGGAAGAGAGGAGGGAATATTCCCTCAAGCTCTCTGGAAAACAGTGAAAAGCCCCTTCTTGGAGTATTTAGAGGGGCATTGAAGCTTTAAGGTTGCCATGAAACCTTGAAGAAGACTTAGTCTCTCTCTCTCTCTCTCTCTCTCTCTATATATATATATATATATATATGAAGGACACACTAAACGCCAGGACTCATGGGATTAATTTGTTATGGTTTATTGAATGTTTCACGTGTTTGCGTTTCATGATTGACCTTATATTTTTTGTTGTTGTTTTGATTATTGAAATTGAGCATGCCCATGCTACCTTTCTTGTGATTTTGTGTTGTTGTTATGAGTTTTCCTTGTTCTTCATTTCTTCTTATTCTTGTATTTTTATGTGTTGGGTCTTGGTAATTGTTGGGTGTGGTAAAGAAGGTGATGGAGCTCGAGGAAAGAGTTGGGTGGAACCAAAGGGAAAATAGATGACCCAAATAAATCATTGTGAATATATAAGAGGATGGTGGAGGGTAGGAAGAGATGATGGGACATGAAAATGGGTTAGTTGGGTCCATATGAATAGGTGGATAACAACATGACAACCATTAAAGTGGCTCAAAAAGGAATTTATTTCCATCGAACTTGTATACATATGCACCCTTTATCTTATGATGTAGTGCGGGCATAAAGCTGGCATTTGGTTTGAAAGATTGTTGATTGAAAACCATCACAAAAGGAAGATAAGCCATTTATATTAAAAAAAAATATTAAGACCATGTGGATGGAATGAAAACAAATATTGTGATTTCCATGTAGCACAACAAGTTTGTAATGGGTTCCAGAAAACATGGAACACCATTAGGCAAATGGGTAGGAAAGATTGTTGTTGAAACTTATGTTGTAATCATGCTCTTGATAATTGGAGTGAGCATGAATGAAATAATGACAAGGCTGAAAACTAGCAAAAAGTGAGAAACATGAATAAGAAAATGTTGATTCTAATAAACTGTTGTACAATGGATAATAAAGGAATATCAATTGATAGTGCTAATGATGGGAACAAGGTAAAAGGTAAAAGAAAGAAATTACAGTGTAGAATTCCTTTTGGCTGAGTTTGAAAAGCTATGTTCCAAATAAATGCATGCCTTTCTTGGATACAAAAGGTTCTCTTAACATTGATTTTATTTGGCATTTGTGAATATGTGTTATGTTCATGAACATATTTATGATTAAATGAATGTATGCAATTCCATTGTATTTGACAAGTGGTTGTTAGGAATCATTATTGTGGAAGGATGGTTGGTTATGCTTATACAATTTGATGAATATATAAATGGAACATTTTGGATAACATAATGAGGTTATCCAACGAGATTCCCTATTATGTGAGGAATCTAATGAGCAAGTGGGAATTCTTGCCATTAATTTTTTTATTGTCATATAAATATGACATTCTCGTGTCCATGTGTATACTAGGTCTATGAAAAGGAAGTGTTGATGGTTGTATCAACATGTACACTAACTACTAACTAGAATCCTTGGTTGAAGGATTGGACATGTCTTCCTCTAGGTGGTTCTTAGGCTAAGAAAACACTCAGTAGTAACTACTAATTGGAATTTATGCCATTGAGTGTTATGCATGGGGATGCAAAAACACTCAGTTCATATATATGCAAATGCATGTTGTGCGTGGGGCTAGGTAAACACTTGGTGCATAAAGTTCAACTACTTCCACCACATAAGTGGTGAACAATAACACCTACCTTATGAAAGGTGTGGTTGAGGGAAGGTAGGCCACCTGAAATGTGGGGTCGCTTGAGCCTGGAGGATAGATAGATAACCCAAAATGTGGGAATACATAATACTAAGGAGCCTGTGATGATGACATAGCTACGATGGTAGTTGTGGTATCGGGAAGTGGTTGCAAATAATATATTTTTCAACATAATACACTTGGATGGTGTTGTTCTCACACTTTTTTGGAGGTGAGTGAGATGGGGTGGGGCTTATTTGGACATATACGAAAAGAATTCATGGAGAAGTGTGAACGCTACTATGTGTTGTGCCCTGGGGCTGATAAAACACCTAATGAATTGGAGTTAAAGACTAAACCATATAAATATTGCGTGGAGTAGGAACACCACAATAAGTGTTGTGCCTTAAGTCCAAGAAGACACTCAGTGTTGGTAAATCCATTCATGGCATTTTTTTTAATATCAACACTAAGTAGTGTGCCCTGGGGTTGAGAAAAAACACCGAGTACTGTGCCTTGGGGCTAAGCAAACACTTAATGTTGGTAAATCAATTTATGACATTAATAACCACATTGATTACACTGCCTTAGGGATGAGAAAACACTTAGTGTTGGTAACCACATTGAGTGGTTAATTTGGATCTATGTTGAGTGTTGTGCCTTGGGGGTTGAGAAAAAAATCAAATATGTGAGCTTTCAGAGAAAGTTAAAGATCATAGCGTTACTAAGTGCTTGCCTTGGGGATAATAAACACTTGGTGAATTGGAGTAAAAATGAAGATTGCATGGAGCTATATTGAATGTTGTGCCTTGAGGGGTGAGAAAAATTTAGATGAGCTAAGCTTGAAGACAAAGTTAAATATTTCAGGGAGCTATGTTGAGTACTTGCCTTGGGGCTAAGAAACACTTAGATAGTTCAACTTAAAGTCCTTATTTGTAGTAACTTGAATTTATGATCTAATATGATTTTGTTGTGATATGAAGTGAATAAAATTTGCAGGGTTTATATCATGAATAACACTATTGATAGAAGCATGATTTAAAATTGCTGAGAATCTCCTTATGATGAATATCATGAAAATTCATGTGCTTATGATGAAGGAAGATCATGGAACTACTAGCACAAGCATATGAGGCAAACTATAGGTCAAAAAGAAATAGCTTGAAGATATCAAAGTGCACCATAGTGTGTCAGAGATGAATAATTAAGGAAAATGGACATTGTGGTGACATTGGAACCCAGTATGTTCGTTGATTGCAAAAATCATGTCATGACTTATATTAATGTGTTCAAGTGGGGAAATGCCTTAGTTCAAAGCTCTTCTTATGCAAGGAATCCTTTCCAAGTGAGGGATCGACCGAGGGATTGAGAAGCAAAGAAGGGGATGCTTGAACTTGGAAGGTGAGTGACAACACGAAAAGAGGAACCAAATCACTTGAGGGAGTAAGGAAGTAGAGAAGGGGGTACTGAAACATGAAAATTAAAACAACCCCAGGTTAAATTTTCATGTAATAAAGGATATTAAAGGAAAAATAATAAGACCAAGGTCATGGGACACGTATTCCAAGATGAATGTTGGGGAAACATCATAGTGGGCATCACTTGTGGTTTATTATGGCCAAGGAAATTGGCGAAAGAAAAGAGACAATAACTACAATTTAATTATGAAAATAAAGGAATATAGGAGAAAATGGAGATGAAGAAACACAAATTTTAATACAAGGGAAATTAGAGGAAAATGAAGGAAAATGAAGAAAAAGAGAGACAACAATGATAAAAAGGCATTCGAGAAACTGTTCACAATTTTTTTTCTTCAGTTTGAGCTTTTCTCTCTTACACTCTAGCACACTTAGAGCATTGTAGGAGCACTCCAGCATTCACTTGGATTAGGAAAGGAAAGAAAAGGATAAGCACGGGAAGGTTGGATCAATAGCCTGAGCAGGAGGATTTTGAAGGTATTAGGTTGCACATGTGATTTCCTAGCTGAGGTGTGAATGCATGATATATGGATTTGTTTATTTGGTTCATTTGTTGTTAGTGGCATGGGTTTTTCCTGGTTTGATAGTGGTGTTAGCCTTGTCTTTCCATTTATTGGATAACCATGGTGTGATGGGATTCATTCTTGGTTGAGCTTCGGATCGTTGGAAGGTTTTAGAACTAGGTGAGGTGGTTTCAAGAATATCCCAAGGGTTGGGGGTGGAGATGGTTTTCTCAAGGAAGCCCTCGACAAGTGGGTGGAGACAGGAAAATTCCTCAAGGTATGGTGAAGGTATCCAAGCTTGATTTAGTTTTGTGATCTTGAGATTGGTTCTAGTGAGATCACGGTAGCTTGAGGGAGGAGGAGGTTTAACCTTTGGATTCCATTTTTGATTATGTCTTGGTTTATCCCATGAGATACCACATTCATGCCTGGAGTATGGCACAAGGATAATTGGTCGAAAGAAAAATTTGGTTCAACTCAATCTGTGATCAGGTGGTATGTGGAAGTCCCTAACTTGGTTGGAATTTTAATATGTTAATATGAAATAGTTTCCTCTTATGATTAATGAGAACTTGTACTTGTTATTATGAAAATTTTATGGAATATTTGTGATGGTTTCTATTTAGGTTATATGTATGGTTCTATGATGTGATCTAGCTATGGCTCTTGTAATGATTTGAAAAGTTATTGAATGGTTGATGAATGCATGTGCTAACAAGTGTAGTTGCAACTAGCTTGAGAGGGAATTGATCCTTCTTGATGATTTTTAAATGAATTTTAGAAGTTTATGATCAGATATGCATTCATGACCTGTAGTTTACATGTTTATCATATGTTTGATGAAATTCCTATCATGTACTAGGCATGTCTAGGTCAAGAGATTGTTAAAGTTGTGAATGGTTAGAATTGTTATCATCATTCCCATAATTCTGGAGAGTTACAGGCAATTCTGAGCAATGAAATAGAGTCTAGTTTGAAAAAGTGGCATAGATCTCGCCACCACATGCACAAAATAAGGAAAAAGTGGCATAGATCATAACCGCACAAAGTGGCATAGATCATAACTGCATGAATGCAGTCTTATGGGTGCAGTTGTGGAGCTAGGTCAGTGAAAAAGAGTTCCATCTCAGGGATCAATCACCTAGGGTGGTTGGAAGGCTCCTGAGTTATCTGTAGTCCTCGAGGGATGTCAGTAAGTGTTTAGTTTGTAGGAACCACTTCCATAACTAGAACTTGGAGTTGAGGTCATCTCATAGTGACTCCCAACTCATGTTTACCTTGGAGAGCTTGTAAATGTGGGTAAATGTGGGAGGGGTAGTTACAGAAAATAAATTTATATTTTCATGGGCATGACTGAGTGGAATTAGAAGTTACATTGGGTGTGTCCTAAGAAAAAATGAGCCAAAAATATTTTCTAAAGAAGCACTGAGTGTAGTGGACAACATGGATGGAAAATGGAGGTGGGAAATGCTTTAGATAGCAAGCAAGACAAAGTGCATTAATAAAAATATGAACTAGACATAACCTTTGATAAAATGACTAATTTAATGGATGTTATACCCACTGAGTTGTTGGGAAAGAAATTGTGACTGTAAGTGAAATTGTAATGAGTTGTGTTTATAAAAGCTCACTTTTAAATTTGTGTTTAGGAAAAAAACACTGAGGAAAATGTTCTTGTAAGGGGGTGGGGTCTGTAACAACCCCATTGCCACCCTATAATAAATATTGCTATGTGAAATTATGTTTATAATAATGTGGAATAATGAAATAATAAAATGATGTCTGGGCTGAGAGGGACACAAATTCATGAGCCTATAGATGTTAAGAATGGGAATTTATTGTGGAAGTCAAGCCTACACTTAATTATCACTTGTTTCTTTAATGTAAGTTATGGTATGGTTGGGAAATATCAGTTGAAATATGGACAACAACATTCCTCTAAAATTACTCCACTAAACAAAACATTTAAGATTGAGTATGGGCCATTGTTGAAGAGCGGGAGAAATTCTACAGGAAATTAGAGGAAATGTATGGGCATATAGGAGAAGGATGAAGTTGACCATTGCCATGGCAGGGAAAAATTTGGTCAATACACTACCATATAGTGGTGGGAAAAAAGGAGACAAAAAATACATGGGGGGGGGGGGGGGGGTGCGCAGTGTGAAGGATAGGATGGTGGGAGAGCACTAGGAGAAGAAAAGAAAGGAGAGAAAACCTTGTGTAAGACCAAAAAAATGTGGAGAAGAGGCATAACACATCATGATGGAAGAGTAGTAGGTAGAGGAAGCACTATGGACTCCCATGAGAATGTGCATATGGTTGGTGTGAATATCCCTTAATCACTTACCTTCACAAGCTCTATTTTTGGCTTAGGGGTGGCTATATGTACGAAATATTGCAGTGAATATTTTCCTATGATTGGAAGGAGAGTTGAAGTCCCAATCTCAGTCGATAGTCATCTAAATACATGATAAGTTGTCTACTTGTGTTACTATGTATAAGAAAATAATGTGAATTCTTATGGACATTATTAAAATATATATGGCAATGATGAGAAATGTATATTTTCCTATGTAATTAATAGGAATGTATGCTCTCGTGTATAATGGTGGGTGTGTCAATGGTTTAATTAGCAGGGCATGAGATATGCGTGAAGTCTTCATTTACTTGTCTAATAATTCTTGTATTGAACTAATTGTTAGAAAATATATGTGTTATTGAATCATTTAAAGTAATTATGCCTTTATGCATGAATGTATCAACATGGATTCTTGAATTCCATTTAAGCTAAAATACATGAGCTCTCAGAGAGGTTAGGGACAAAGGGATTCCATCCTTTTGATTTATAGCCCTGACTCTTTTTTTGTGGGGGATATTTTTTCCCTTAGGGCATGTGTTCCACAAGTGTCCTGTTAGGAAGCATATTCAACATCTGAATGTCTTGTTCTCATAATATGATACATGGGTCCACTAAAAGTTTTTATGTTTCAGTTATATATGGTCAGGTAGACCTTTGATGAGCTTTTCTACGTAGAATCTAGTGAAGGTTAAAATGCATTTCTCTATCCTTTCGAGGTCCATCTTTTTAAATTTTCTCAAAGTGTTTCCAATTTCCTCTAGAACCTTGGGGTGACATAAAGGAAGGGGGATATTTGCAAGACTCACCATATTGACATTTTTTAGATCACCATTTCTGTGGCATCAAAATCTAGGAACCATGGGGTGTTGAAGAGCCCAACTCTACCCCAAAATAAGGGTCCATCATTTAGTGCTTTCTCCATATCTTCTTGAGTATCCAATTGGATAGTAAAGAAACCCTTAGAGCATAAATAGATCTCACAATTTGGGGTCTAGGATGAAAATATACACTGGTGTAAAACATCAAATCTAGGCTAGAAAATATTAAAATTGCATATCATAGCCTTCGATTGGAGAGCGGAAAAAATGGAGTTTACCTCTAGGAGATTAACCTCCATGGTAGGAAATTGTTTCATTTTTTCTACACTGTAGGGTCCTTTGTTGAAATGAGGTTTATTACCAGAGATGGAAGCCTTTCCTTGCAATTCGTCATTGTAGGAGGTAGATCCACTAGAGGTCATAGGTTCCAAATCTCCCCCACATAGCCTCAAGTTTAACATTATGTTAGAGTTCCCCTAGATGTAGTAGTTCCTCATCGGGAAATAATACTAAATCATCTTCCCTTCATAAAGTGGGCTAAACCTATACGGGACGCGTTGCTTCAAATTTCCCATAGATTCTGAAGCCTCGATTCAAAATAAGGAGGACTTCCCATTAATATTTTTAATGAGGATTTGGAATATTTCCTGGCCCAACTCTTCTTGTCTTTTGACTAACATAGAATTGTGAAAGTGAGGCAAGTCTCCTTATGAAAACTTATTGTGCATGTGCATAGGTTGGAGCAACATCACATGCCACATTTCTATGAAGGCATAATTGACCAGGCCTGCCTGGCTACCCACAAAAAGAAAAAAATTGAATGATAGGAGGATATGGTTCTAATGAAATAGTTGCATTAGGAGAAAAAATGCAAGGGAATCCTTGCCATGTCCATACATCACATAAAAACTGATTATTGCACTCCACGAAACCAAGTTTCTCTGACTCATTTCGTCAAACACTTGTTGTTCCTTCTCAATACACCCCCATTTAGCATGCCTATCAAACAATGCACTTGCCATAAATACATTTAATTTGGTTTGAATTATTATCATATAACTATGGATTTCTTGATTGTGACTCAGAGCATCAATGTAAACACACTCTTGGAGAGCACTAACACTGGTAACTGAGTTCACTTTTTTTTTTTTTTAAATGTCGGATATTTGTATTACTCTTTGAAAAGGAAGCAAGCTCCCACTTACAAAATTGATGAAAGAGGAAAAATGGAGGAGGGAAACAAGAAACTGGGATCATAGTCCAGTGCTTTTACATCAGGGCAAGGAATTCCTCCAACAACATTGGATTTTTAGATCCCAAAAATCTACTTCAAAACACAAATAAAATTACATTTCATAGCCGAAACTGATTATTGAAAAAACTAATACTTATCCTACAAATTTCTTTCTTCTAAACTGCTGCTGATGTATAATTCGATTCTTTTCCTTGAACTGATTAAGGAGGTCCTTCACGTGTTCAATCTTGAATTTGTATCCCATGCGCTATGGGAAAATTACTGAAGAAGGTTGATCCATTAAAACACAAGCATATGAAGCAATAAAAGATCGCAAAGAAAACAAACACGGATATGCAATATTGAGCAGAGCAGAGGGAACAACAATCAGAGCAGAGGGAACTACAATCTGAGTAGAGGGAACAACAATCAGAGCAGAGGGAGCAATAATCAGAGCAGAGGGAAACACAATCAAATCAGAGGGAACAAAAATCAGAGCGGAGGGAGCAACATCCAGAACAGAGCGGAGGGAACAACAATCATAGTAGAGGGAGAAACATCCAGAATAGAGAGGATGCATGCAATGATCCAATGCGCAACAAATGGGAGCAATGGAGATAAGGAGCGTTGTACAGAGGTTAATGCGGAAGAAGGTATAAGAAGAGTGGGTAGGGGAGGGATGACGGAAAGAGGACAAACAGGTGGGATACTCGGGAGGGAATTAGGATGAGGCAGGAGAATATATGAAAGGTAAAGGAGGATATTAGAGGGAAATGGAGAGGGGATAAAACAAGGAGATGTTGAATAAAATAATTGGATATAATCCATGACTAGATTCTGAGTGATGAATTTCCAAACTTTCAGAGATTTGATGCTGATATGTGGAGTACAATTATGGGATGATTTGAAATTTGACATTTTTACCTATTCTGACTTCACCTTGATCCCTTAGGACTACTATGTTTGCCAAGGAATATACATTTTTGTTGTTGTCTCTCAAAATATGATAATAAGAGACTTTTCCTAAATTAACTACATTTTCTCTAATCCGAAGAATGATTTGTGCCAACTCTGAATTCTTTGGAATGGTATTGTTCACCATTTGCTGGATGATTACGAAGGAGTCTCCAAAAACGACTGGGTTCATTATATTTTACCTCCTGAGAATGTGAGATCCTATTAAAATTCCATAGGCTTATGCTTTGTTATTTGTTTTAGTGCTAGGACCCCATTCGAATTTGAAACTTGAATTTTGTTCATTGTTCAGAATATAGCCTCCTACACCAGCTCTACTGGGTTGGATTTAGATGCCCTGTCAAAAATCATATAGGAACGCTTAAGAATGCTGATCCACTTGAGAAATTATTCTTCATTTAGTCTCACTTTCCAAGACTTGTTGTTGGGGGTTGATTTTATGATTTGTTCTTGGGGATATGTATGTCTTTCAACAACTAAAGATATCCAGGTTATTTCTTTATTTTGGAGGAGAGAATTATCAAATTTTTAACTCCTTTTGAAAAAATAAATTCAGCTACTAGTGCCCAACCCATGGCAGTGACTTTCCTTGGATTTGATTTTATATCTTGAAGGATCTGCTTATTTCTAGCGAGCCATATTTTCCAAAAGAGAAAGGAAGGTAAGCCTATCCATAATATCTTAATAGTATTCTTATTTTTAAAAGATTAAGGAAATAAGTTCCTCTAATTTTAATAGAAGTCCTCAGTGTTTTGGGTGAAATTTAAGTTAATTTCCATAGCTTCGATGAGGAGATTCCAACAAGCGTTTGCAAAATTACAACTGAAAAACAAGTGATTTATGGTTTCTTCCTCATTATTGCACATGGGGCATCTCAAAGGTCAAACTATTCCTATTATTTAAATTATAAGGTGTTAATATCTTACCGTTTAGGACATTCCATATGAAGATCCTTATTTTTGGAAGAGACTATGTTTTCCACACTACTTTACAGAGGGGCCAAGACAGATTGTTCCCTTGGTCTTGGAGTTGATGTAGCACAATTTAACACTGAATGATACTGCTGTTGGATTCCATATAAAGGTGTCTTTTTGACCTTCTTTAATTGGGGAAACACCTTTTAAAAGGCAAGTTAAGGTTTCCCATTGGAGAAATATGGCTGGAGGAATATGAGGATATTTCCAACCTGTCCAAACTCCATTTTCTTGACTCCAATTAGAGATCTTCTCCAGCTCTGTTATTCCATTTTTATTCAACCGATCCATCAAAGGTTGAATTTCTTTGTGCTGTGAGATTGGTGTTTGTCCCATTATACTGTCCTTCCATCTGTGTATATCTTTACCTCCTTTTTGGATTCTTGAAGCATTCTCAGAGATTATTGGAATTACTTTTTTAGCAAGTTTCCACAATTGCGAACATGGTATTAAAGGAACACTTTTGCTTACAAGAAAGAAGCAAGGGAAATTTAAATATTTAGCCTCTATGATTTTCTTCCACCAACTCAGGTTACCAGTGATCATTCTCCATAATATTCTTGCTTCAAGAGCAAGATTCATCAAACCAAGGAGCCTTATAGAAATTCCTCCCTACTCATAAGGTGCAGTAACATGCTGCCAATTAACTGAACTGAATTTTTTACTTTCTATTTTTCTTCCATGCCAAAAGAAGACTCTTATGACAAACTCAATATGTTTATGGATGCTTGTTGGAGCCTATTCTATAGAAAATTGATAGGATGGAAGTGCTGATAAAACAACATTAATTAATATAAATCTCTCGCCTAGGTTGAGCCATAGGATTCCCCACCCAAGGAGTTTTTTCTTCATTTTTTCTATAATGTTGTTCCATATTTCAGTTTCATATTATTCTTCATAATTGACAATCCTAGATGTTTAAAATGAGTCCAATTGCTTTGAAAGGGTACGCTGAAAATTTGGGAGATCCGGTGAAGTGTTATGATTGGCACATTCCAACCATAAATGCTACACTTTGAGTGGTTTATTAGACATCCTGGCACCTCCAGGAAGTCATCCAAGATGTTTTAAAATATCCGTTCAATATGCATGAGGCACCTCCAAGAAGCAGAGTGTCATCAACTAAAAGAGAGTAGTTGATGCTTTTTATTTCGGCTTAAATAGATATACTAGTAATGGATCTAGTTCTTCTACAATGATCTAAATTTTCGTAAAAAATTCTGCCATCAAGATGTAAAGAAACGGGGAAAGAGGACATCCTTGCCTCAGACCTCTATTTATTTGTATGAATTTGCTTGGTCTTCCATTTATTAGAGTAACAATCCATAGGCCTTTAATGCATGCTTGAATCATATCGATGAGGTCTTTAGAGAAGCCAAATTTTTAAAAAACCGATGATAAAAATTCTAGGTTCACTCGGTCAAAGGAATTTTCCATGTATAGCTTTAGAATGAGTCATTGCTCTCCCTTTAATAGGCTTGAGTGAAAAGCCTCTTGTACTAATAATATGTTGTCAATGATTTGTCTCCCTGGCATGAATCTCTCTTGATTTTTTGAAATCAACCCCTGCAAAAGTGGCTTAATCCTGTTGGCCAAAAATTTTGAAATTATTTTGTAAGAAGGGTTGCATAGAGAGATAATCCTGAAGCGTTGGAAGGATGTCGGTTTCAAATCCTTCAGAATTAAGGCAAAAAAAAAAAAAAAAAAAAAAAACAAATTAAATTTCAAATATAAAAATTAAATTAAAAAAAAATTAAATTTTTTGAATTAAAAAAATAAAAATAAAAAGAATTTTTTGATCGTGGTGGCACCACCAATCAGCCTCCCGCCCAGGTGGCAGCGGAGGCCAGCCGCTGGGCAGGAGGCCGATTTCGAGAATCACCCTCCTGCGGCGGGAGGCCGATTCCGGGAATCGGGAATCGCCATGAGGCCGATTCCTGGAATCGGCCTCCCGTCGCGGGAGGGCGATTTCCGGAATCGGCCTCAGGGCGATTCTCGGAATCGACCTCCCGCCGCGGGAGGGCGATTCTTGAAATCGGCCTCCTGCCGCGGGAGGGCAATTCCCGGAATCAGACTCCTGCCGCGGGAGGGCGATTCTCAGAATTGACCTCCCACCCAACGGCCTCCGCCTCAACCTGGGCGGGAGGCCGATTGGCGGCGCCACCACGATCAAAAAATTATTACTATTATTATTATTATTATTTTTTTTTTAATTTAATATTTTAGATTAATTATTTTTTAAAATTTAAAATTTATTTATTAAATTTATTAAATTTTAATTATTATTATTATTATTTTTTTAAATCTTTTAATTTATTTAGTTGTTCATTTTTAAAATTTATAAATTGTTTCATTTAAAAAAAACAGTAAATTTATGGATAGTTTTTTTTTATTTTAATTTTCTTTTTCAATTTTAAATTTTGTTTTGTTTTTTTTGTTAATTTTAAAATTTGTATTTTTTTTATCTAAATTTTAATTTTGTAATTTAAATTATTTTTAAATTTTCTATTTAATTTTTTTTTTTTTTATAATTATATGGTTTTTTTTAATAACTTAGAAAAAAATGTTTTGATGTTTTTTTTTAAAATTTTTTTTGGTTAATTTTTGTTTTTTTTTCTTTAAATTATGTGTTTTTTTTTCAAATTTTGTCATTTCTTTTGATATAATTTTCGAATATTTTTGTTTTTTTTTGTTTATTTATTTATTTATTTTTGTTTAAATTTTTTATTTTTACGAGTTAATTTTGTTTTTTTTTAAACATTTTTATTGGTTTTTTTTTATTGTTTATATATATATTTTATCTAAGTTTTGTGTTTTATTACCAACATGAAAATCACCACTCTAAAAAAAAAAAGTTGATGTTGCATCAATACGTTTCAAAATTAGCATGAAAATCACCTCTCTAAAAAAAAAAAGTTGATGCTGCATCAATACGTTTCAAAATTAGCATGAAAATCACTAAAATTTTAAAACAAATATTCATACTTCATAAATAAAAATATTAGAGTGTCGAAAATGTGCTAAAAAAAAAAAGGTGATTCTGCATTACCACTTTTCAAAATCGGGTGCTTTTTATGCTACCAAAAAAAAGTAGGTAACAATGTGGTTACCTATTTCATCGGTAACACAGTTCAACCCTTCTGGGCACTATGTCACTCAGTTTGTGGATTCATTTGCTCCCCAGACTATTTGACATCCGCCTCCCGATTTCACACCCCGCCTTTCGGCTTCTGAAATCGGTTCTTCAACAAAATCTTCAGATTTCCTCTTTGCCTTCTACGCAGCCTCTACGTAGCCCTGCATGGATTTGCGTCAACCTATCTGGCTCTACACTAGAGCTGCTGGATCTCTCTTTGCCCTTCTCTACTGATGATTCTCTGACCGAGAAATATTTCTCTTCAGAAACTATCTTTTCCCCTCAAATATGTGAGAATATCTCGATCAAAGTTTTCCTCTGAGCATTTCTCACTTCAGTGTTGAGATTCAACAAGATGATGAGCTTAGTGAAAAGTAAGCACCTCCACTAAGTGGGGCCCGCAGGCTATTTTTAGGTGTATGTCTATTTTTAGACATGGTGAGCAGATTCCATTGATATACATAATATATGATAGTTGGGGTTTTTAGCTTTAAGATTTCCCGTTAAACAACTATGTTATGTGTGATTGAATTTATTCACATGTGTTTGCAATTGAGTTTTAAATTTCCGCAAGTTTAATAGTGGAAAGATTCTGTATTTAGAAAGAAGATAAATATTGTTAGATAAAGAGAATCCAGTAATATATCAGTATTAATAAATTTCTACATGGTATCGGAGCAATATTGATCACTGGAGATTGCAATTGTGAATAAGTGCTGAGTTTTGTGCTGGTGGACAATTCAAATTTGCTGCAGGAATTTCTTGGTGCAACAGTTGAGTATTCATTGAAATGTATTTCAATGGGTTGCGATTGGAGTATGCCCTTGAGGGTAGCTTGAATTACATGGCCTGGAAGGATAGGATGGAGGCAGTGCTTGAAGATAATGGACTGAAGGTGTTCATCGATAGCGATGTTCCTAATCCTGCTTCTAGCGATGCTACAAAACTTGACACATGGAAAAAGAAGGTAGCAAAGACAAGAAGAATTATGTTGGAAGGTGTGAAAGACCATGTTGTGTCAAGCCTTCACGGGAAAGCCAATCCATTTACAATGTGGAAGGATTTGACAAATATTTTCCAAAGCAGCAACGACCATAGGAAGTTGGCGCTGAAAGATAAGCTCAGAAAAATAAAAATGGAGAAGGGCGATAATATTCCAAAATATCTCACGAAGTTTGTCCAATGTAGGGATTAACTGGGAAGTGTGGGGATTACAGTTGTGGATGTTGACTTGGTGAACTTGGCTCTCCTTGGGCTTCCAAAGAGTTGGCATATCTATGAAGACTCTATCAATGGATAGGAGAAATTGCCGGATTGGGAGCAACTTTGGTCAGATATTGTGCAGGAGGAGATAAGGCGAAACACTAGGGATGGCTCTTCATTGAAGAATGATGATGAAGAGAATTTTGATTTGGCTACCAAAGCAAGGAGAGGGAAGGGGAAGAAATCCCATCCAAAATCCGAGGCTAAAGGCAAGAAGCTAGATTTTTCCAAAGTGAAGTGTTTTCACTGTCACGAACATGGGCATCTCACCACTATCTGCCCACAGAAAAAGAAGAACAAGAAGGATGCTGGAACTGCAGATGGAGAGGCCTCAACCTCACAATTTGAAATTGATTTCTCCTTGATCGCATGCTTGGTTTCAAGTGCAATGGGATCGGTGTGGTATCTTGATAGTGGTGCGTCTTTCCATATGACGGGAGACAAGGATTTCTTTAGTGACTTGGAGGAGAAGGATATCCAAATGCATATAGAGATGGGCGACGATGGTAGATACAGTGTGATCAGCATTGGAACCATTTCCTTTAAGAGTGAGTCAGGTAAACCATTTCTGTTGAAATATGTTATGCATGTTCCAGGTCTGAAGAAGAACTTGGTCTCGATTGCAATGTTGGAAGACAAAGGTTATGACGTTGTTTTCAGCGAGGGAAAAGCCTTCCTACGACATAAAAAAATAGGTCAAACCAAGAGGATAGGGATTTGAGTTAAGAATCTCTACAAGCTGAAGGTAGATGGCTGCGTTGCAATGATGGACAAAGCAGAAGAAGTGGTGAGCTGAGATGAGGGCGAATTATGGCACAGGAGATTGGGCCATCTTCACCATGGTGCCTTGAAGATTTTGCAGTAGATTTCTACTGGACTTCCCAAGGGTACTCTTGCGCAGTCAGATTAGTGCAAGGGATGTACTATGGGTAAGTTTGTGAAGACCACCTTTCATGAGAAGGAGAACCGTGCTTCGGTGATCTCGGAGAGAATTCACACAGATGTGTGTGGACCTTTCTCGGTTGCTTCAACATCAAAACACAAGTATTATGTTATATTTTTTGATGGCTATTCTTGTAGATGCTGGATCTTCTTCATGCAGAAGAAGAGCGAAAGATTCTCAAAGTTCTGTGAGTTTTAAGCATTGGTGGAGAAGGGGTCGGGGAAGCAAGTGAAGGCTCTATGGAGCGATAATGGTGGTGAATATATCTCGAACGAATTCAAAGAATTCTGTAGCAAAGAAGGAATTCGAAGAGAACTCCTAGTTCCTCATAACCCACAACAGAATGGGGTTGCAGAGAGGAATAACAGAACAATCATGGGTGATGCACGAGCTATGCTACATGACCAGGGCCTACCGATGCACTTGTGGGCGGAAGCATGCAACACTATGGTTTATGTGCAAAACCGTTGTCCTCATAGAGTACTTGGCATGAGTACACCTGAAGAATATTTTACTGGTAAGAAGCCTGATATTTCTCATTTGAAGATTTTTGGCTCATTAGTTTACATTCATGTGACAAAGGACGCCAGGAAGAAGCTGGAGTCGACTGTAGAAGTTGGGATATTTGTGGGGTACATAAAAACACCCCATAATTATCGTGTGTATTTTCCAAACAGTCGAATGACTGTGGTGCGACAGGATATAAAATTCAATGAGGTGAAAGACATGAAGTTGTCACTTGAGAGGGAGCTACACTTGCATGCAGAGGAGGAACTTCTTGTTTCCAAAGATGAGCCTCTAGATGTGGATCAGCCACAGGAGGAGATTCATGGAGTGGAGGAGTCCACTCATGAAGAACCAAACATCAAAACAGGCAGGAAGCGTACCACAGAACTGAGAGACTGAAGCTTGATGCGGCACATAATGTAAGAGTTCCTACATCATAGCGTAGATAGAGACAGTCACCTGACCGATTTAATGGATACATGGCTCTTATGAGCAAGTGTGTCGTGACAGAGCCATATTCATTTGAAGAAGCAGCGTAGGAGCCCATATGGGTAGATGCCATGGTGGAGGAGTATGACTCCATTGTAAGAAACAATGCTTGGGAGATTGTTCCAACGCCGGTGGGTAAAACAGTGGTAGATTCAAAATGGATCTACAAGGTAAAGAAATTTGTTGATGGGAGCGTCGAGAAGTATAAAGCAAGATTTTTTTCCTGGGGCTTCTCATAGATCGATGGGATTGATTATGAAGAAACCTTTGCACCTGTCACACGATATTCTTCCATAAGGACCATCCTTGCTCTCTCAGCGCAGATGGGTTGGCACATTCATCAAATGGATGTGAAGATTGTGTTCCTTAATGGGATCATTGAGGAAGAAATGTGCATTGAGCAGCCTGAAGGATTTGAGATCTTTAGCAGCGAGTCGCATGTGTGTTGACTCAAAAGAGCGCTATATGGGCTGAAGCAAGCACCCCGTGCTTGGTACACACGGATTGACAAATATTTCACTAGACTTGGCTTCACCAAGAGTGAGGTGGATGCAAACCTATACTAAATTGTGGTGGAGGGTAAGCTTTTAATCATTGTTCTTTATGTTGATGATTTAATACTAACGGGTGATGAGCAGTTGATACACTCATGTAAGGAAAATCTTGCAAAGGAGTTTGAGATGAAGGATTTGGGCCTCCTTCATTATTTCCTTGGATTGGAAATATGGCAGCGAGAAGGTGAACTATTTGTGTCTCAAGGCAAGTATGCTCGGGAGATACTTCATAAGTTTCACATGGAGGACTGCAAGCCCATGGATACTCCTCTTCCGGGAAATTGGAGGAAAGAGAATGCTACATCGGTAGAGGTAGTGGATGCCACTGTTTATCGACAGTTGGTGGGTTCGCTCATGTATTTAGTTAATACAAGTCCAGACATATGCTATGTGGTGAACCAACTTTCACAAGCGATGGTTAAGCCTACCAAGCTCTTTTGGAAGGCAGGCAAGCATGTCCTGACGTATCTCAGGGGCACATCTGAGTATGGCTTATGGTACAGACAGATAGATGAGGTGAAGTTGCATGTCTTCACGGATGCAGATTGGGGAGGCAGCCCAACGGATAGAAAGAACACATTAGGAGGGTTTTTCAGTATCAGATCTACATCAATTTCTTGGTGCAGCAGTAAACAAAGATCTGTGGCACTCAGTTCAGCGGAAGTAGAATACATGGCATCAAGTCAAGCTGCATGTGAGGCTATCTGGATGAGGAAGATCTTGGTCGGTTTGTTCGGTTCACATTTAGATCCTACAGTGATACATTGTGATAATCAGAGTTGCATTAAATTCTCGATTAATCATGTGTTTCATGATAGATCTAAACATATTGATACCCGGTATCATCATATCAGATATTGTGTGCAACAGAAGATCATGTTGCTTTAGTACATTGCTACGGAAGATTAGGATGTAGATATTATGACGAAGGTGCTCGGCAGGAGAAAATTCAAATAACATAGAGGCAGGATCGGGGTGAAGGATAATCCCTATCTTGTTGAGAGGGAGTGTTGAGATTCAATAAGATGATGAGCTTAGTGAAAAGTAAGCACCTTCACTAAGTGGGGCCCGCAGACTATTTTTAGGTGTATGTCTATTTTTAGACATGGTGAGCATATTCTATAAGTTACAGGATGCTATTTGTAGATGGTTGGTCAAATGTGAAAAATAGATGAAATTCTATTTTTAGAATATTGGGCAAAGTCTATTTATAGATCGTCAATATAAAAATAGGTGCATGTCAATTATTATTAGCCCTTAATAATAATCCGACAATAAATATCAACTTATTCCCTTGGAGCACTTTATTTTAGTGAACAGATTTGGAAAATCAGTGGGCTGAAGGAACTATGCAATTCCTAGGGTTATTGGTGGCTCATGCATGGAGCACTCAGTTAGAACTGAAGTGGAAAAGTTATGACAGAGTTGGAAGAGTAGTTACGGGAGTTGTTATTCAGTTTAACTCAGTTAAGTGAGTTAAACTTAGTTGAGCTAGTTGTATCTAGTCTAACTGAAAGATACACTAGTGAGAGTTTAGTGAATTAATTATTTAATTAATTCATAAATAGAGACTTACTTTCAACTGAACAAATATAACAGTTAACTACTTGCATGTCAATTCCAGTGGAGACCCAGTGGAGAGATAGGTGAAAGGGTGAGATGGACTATCCGTTGTGACTATAGTGATGTATTCAATGCATCTGACACACATTGGAGTTGCCAATGAGGATTGCACAGTCAAGGCAAGGCCAATTCGAATTCATTCAGGGGTCTTCTTCAGCAGGGATTGCGCAGTGGAGTCAGGCTGTAAGGAGGCAAGAAATTGGTGGATAGATATGCAAATTTCTACATGACAGTGTGTAATGATTGTTGATTGTATTGAGAGCTTGATGTACAAAGCTTTGTATGATATTATTACATGATTCCACTGATATACATAATATGTGATAGTTGGGGTTTTTAGCTTTAAGCTTTCCCATCAAACAAATGTGTTATGTGTGATTGAATTTATTCACATGTGTTTGCAATTGATTTTTAAATTTCCACAAGTTTAATAGTGGAAGGATTCTGTATTTAGAAAGAAGATAAATATTGTTAGATCAGGAGAATCCGGTAATACATCAGTATTAATAAATTTCTACATTAAGAAAACTTGATCTCTTGATCTCTTGGTGTGTTTTTCCAATTAATGACCCTCAAGTCTTCTTTATAGTCTTCTCATTGAGACTTCAACAACCAAGATTAGATCTCCAATCAACGACTAAGATTACATTTTGAGTTGATCTACTTTTTCTAGAAGTTACATTCATAGTTTAGATTAATACCCATTAATTATTTTAATTTCCTAAGTTTAGACTTAGGGTCTCATTAAAAATAATTAATTTATTAAATAAAACCATCTCTGGGTGGAATTTCCCCAAACGATTTTTGGGTTATCTGGAATACATGTGTCCAAGCCTATCCACAAATTTTGAGATTTAGAGCACATCTGATGCTACCGAAAATCGACACTCCCTCTTAGCGAGGAATATGTTTTAGCAAATATGACCTAGTGCACATTGCTCTGAATCTAAAGCATCTCCCTCTGCAATGCTGATGTCTGACATGCTATCCACCAACTACTGTATTGATGCTGCAACTGTACTACTGCTGACCCTACCACGATAAACACTACATTCATACTGAAACTCCCTCTCAAATGTTGCATTTGTTGCTAGCACTTCCACTGCGAACTCTACACTGCAACTCAGTTGCTGAGAGAAGCAACTGAAAAACATCCAAAAATCTAAACAAGTGTTCAGGATACACCTTGATGCTGAAAATCTAACTGCTGCTAATCCCACGATGTCCCTATGAAGACTGAATTGTTGTTTCTCCTGCACTGTGTCTCTTTTCACTACTGCAACTCTGCACTACACTGCTAACTACTGCATATGTCACTGCAACACTCTTATGCACCAAATGAAACTCCTCTAGCCTGATAATACTAATCTTGGGCACCTGTACCAATGTCATGAAACAAGAGGTGGACTCCTCAAGGATCCTTCCCAACTAAATTTCTTGCGAACTTACAGTTCAATATCGCCCCATTTCCCTCCTGGAGATGTGTGGGAGCTCATGGCATACTCACATTCTTTTATATTTGTAGACGCAACCTTCAAATCATGCTTCTCATCCTTGTCCTTTTTCTTCAAAGGACATTGTGTTGCGTAGTGACCAAGTTCACCACACCTGAAGAATTTTATCTTCAAGATGTACTTCTTTCGATTCCACTACTCTTGCTGCCCCTTGGATGCAAGGGCTACATTTTCCTCCTCCTCCTTTGTCTTCGATCCACTGCTACTTTCGTCATCAAGTTTACACTTGACTAGGTCCCTCCTTAGCTCTTCTTACTTAAGAGAAACCGGTATCTCTTCCTAGCTCGGCAAGGTTGCTCTACCCAGGATGCTCCAGACAAAGACATGCCATTCTTCTGTGACTGTGTTGAGGGCCAACCTTACCATCACAGTAGGATGAGGTGAGGACCCCACTACTGCTAGCTGACCATGGATTTCCCGAAGCCTTGAGAGAAAAATATATATGCACTCCCCTTTATGCATCTAAATCATCCTCAATTTCTGCTCTAATTACATCTTACACTATTCAAAAGATTCTTCGTATAGCACTGCTAAGTCTTCCCACAACTACCTAGTTGTGTCTTTGCTGGCTATGTGGGACATTATGTGATATTTGAATCCATCAAGGAGAAGCCTATTCACGTTCGCCATATCAGCCGTGTAATTATTCAGTGGATCAATATTTGTAGGGAAAACTACTGTACTCTTCATGATAAGCTTGAGATCATATTAATATAGCAAGCATGTGGTTCGCACTTTCCAGATTACATAGTCGGAGGCTCCCTCCAACCAGTCCTGATCTCGAAGCTCGTGAGCTGCCATGGCCGTCAAGAAAATGTCGAATATACTCCCTCTCCTTATCTTCTGCGTAGCGCTAGACTAGCTTACACACTCCTTACTGGAGATGGTAAATCAACCACCCATATCTGCTGCTCAGAACTCGAAAAATAGAATTCCCGGGCCAAGAACTCCCTGAGGAAGAAAATTCCCTCATTGTGCTTCTTTTCTTTCTTCTGACGTCTTTCTGCGCAAAAAAAACAAATTTTTCTTGTAGAAAACTACATCCCACCAGCCCTTATGCTGAGGCTCTGTGCTGCTCCCTCTGCCATGACAAAATTTTGATCTGGAAGCCCTTTCTCTTTGTCGTCTCACTTAGAGAGAGACTTTCCCCGAAACTTCAGCCCTCCTAGTTTGTACTGTGCAATACCTTTGGGGACTCGAATTGCTTCCTTCTGTAGCTATTTAGCATCCTTCTCAGCATTGGCTATGCTCTTCTTATTTCACCTGCAATGCTCTGATACCATGTGAAAATTCCAAGTTGGAATCCTATTGCAACCAACTGAAAATAGTTCACCTACTTGTTATTTAATGAACAAGTTATTTGTAGTGTTTTACTGAAAATACCGAAGAAAATTAATACTACAACCTTCACTTAATTAATTAATATGAGGAAACAAGAAACTGAGAAATAAATAAATACATCACAGAAGACACCGTTTTTTTGGACAAACGTCCCCAGAAAAACCCAATGCGGGAAAACCGGTGCAACAGATCTGAGGGTTTTATTATTAAGCAACAATTATTTTTGAATACATCTCTAAATTTATCTCTAGAAAATTTAGTTCGAGAGAATATCATTGACAAAAATATTAGTGAGGTTACCTCACTCAATCGTTGGAAATTTCGGTTGACTCGACCACTGAATGAGATTCCTCTGACAGGCTCCGCGTTGCCTTTGCATAGTCACTACACAGTCCCAACGTCAACCCTTTTGGGCACTGCGTCACTCAGTTTCTGGATCAATATTCTTCCCAAAATCTTCGATCTCTTCCTCCTGGTCTCACACCCTGGATTCTAGCTTCTGAAATTGATTCTTCAGAAAATCTTTGGATTTCCTCTTTTCCCTATGCATGGCTCTGCATTAGCCTCTTTGGCTCTGCGTTGGAGCTGTTGGATATCTCTCTACCCTTCTTTGCTAATGATTCTCTGACAAGGAAATATTTCTCTTCAGAAAATTTCTCTGCCCCTCAACTGTGTGAGAATATATCGATCAAAGTTTTCCTCTAAGCACTGCTCACTTCAGAAAATTTTGTCTCTTGATCTCTCGTTGAGTTTTTCCAAATGAACCTCAAGTATTCTTTATAGTCTTCTCGTTTAGACTTCAACGATCAAGATTAGATCTAAAATAAATGGCTAAGATAAAATTTTGACTTGTTCTTCTTTTTCTAGAATTTACACCCACAGTTTAGATTAATACCCATTAATTATTTTAATTTCCTATATTTAGATGTAGGGTCTCAATAAAAATAATTAATTTATTAAATAAAACCGTCTCTGGGTGGAATTTACACAAACGATTTATGGGTTATTTGGAATACATGTGTCGTAGCCTCTCCAGAAAGTTTTATACTTAGAGCACATCTGATGCTACCCCAAATGAACACCTACTAAACGAAAAATGAGAAATACATGAAAAAACGAGACTGAAATCATGTTTTTCATGTATTTGTCATTTTCGTGTAGTAGGGTCAATCGAAAGTATGCAACATGGGTACTCCTTGGATGAGGAATCAAATTTTGCATTGAACAAGTGTTCCCACTTGAAATTTGAGTAAACCCATAGGGAGATAAGTTGAAAATACAAGTTGAAAAAGTAGTTTTTGCTTTTTTCCTTCTAAAATTTGATGATGTAATCTAATCTTATTTTATTATTTCCACTACTATTTTATAATTTCCTTGGGAGGCCCATTTTAGACGTCAAAATTCCCCTAATTTCAAGAAAAAACACCTACCCACATATTACAAAGAACAAGTAGGAGCCTTTCATAATTTGGCTCAAGGAATTTAAATAGTAGAAGAGTAAGAGATTAGATTCATGGAATTGGTCAAATATGTCTTCTTAATGGCCACTAATTAGTGCTAGGAAAATCATTTCATTTATGGATTGAACCCTAAGTTCAGGGAAATGTTATAGATGTGGAAACCATCCTTAGTTGTTGAAGTTCTTGAAAATGATGACCACGTAGAAGAGCATTTTGACTTAAAAGGGGGAACAAGAGTTATCATTCCGTAACTACCAAGAATTGTGGGGATTCCCCTCACACATTTTTCAGGGGGGAAGTTCTAGGTCACGGCCATATGGAAACATGATTGTACCCAAAGAAATGTCCATAGGGATTTCAATGGCTACTAGTGTATGTTACAACCATTTTTGCATCATCTCTTGTAAGTGTCATTATGAATTGTAATTCATATAAATATTGTGAAAATGTAACAAAATTACTGTGATGGAGGAGTGGACATGGATTCAAAGATATAAGGAGGTGGATTTTCTTGTAAACCCAAACCAATACATTCATTTTATCACCTACCTCCATGGAAAAATGTTTGCCTAGATGGTGCAAGAATTAAAGAATGTACGGGTTTCCTGAGCAAGGGAAGAGCACATATAGTCCTTGATCTCATGGAACATGTTGATGTGGTCAACACACAAGGAAAGGATAGGTATCAAGAAAAAAAGGCCTGACAGGAGACCATGCAGAAAGGGGGCTTGGGGATGCTTGGTTAGGCATGATCATACAAGAGAGAGTGGACACACTTGGATGTGCACGGAGAATAGTTGAAGAAAAGGATGCAATATCTATGTATGTGTAGACATGGAAATATTCTAAGGAGTGTGGTGTAAAGAGAGGACTATTGTTTTGATAAGGCAGGGTCATAGTGGAATTTGTATTCCTTCCCAACAAGTGTAGATGATGTGCACTATGGTACTTCTTATGGTGTTTAATAGGTGGCGACCCCAAGGATGGAATCTGGATTCTTGTGAAACCTAACAAGTGGAGGCGTGGTGTGCTTTGAATTCCTCCAAGATGGTAGTTGGAGGCACTATGGGCTCTAGATCTCTGTAGTGTGAATCAAGTGGAGACACAATTGGCTCAAGATTATTGTAGTTATTTTTGGGTGGAGCACTGCGTGCTTTAGATTTCTCGAAGTGATTATTGGGTGGAGACATTGTGTGCTTTGGATTCCCGGATTTCAAGTGGAGGCACTGTGTGCTATGGATTCCCATGTAATTTGGTTTATTTTTATTGGTGTAAATTCCCTCGAGCACTTAAATCCTTAGTCTCTGAATCCGGCTCGAGGGCGGTCAGCTACAAGAAATGTTGTAGTGTGGCTAGCCTATGGTTGGGAGGAGAGTTGAAATCCCTCCCTTAGTCACCATTCATATAAGTTAATTAGATATGTATACTCACTGATACATATTTTGTACGATGAATGATACAGGATATTGTTATGTGTTGTGAAAATCTTGTAATATCACTTTAATGGAGGAATGTGTTATGCTTGGTTGTTACATTGAGTCACTTATGTGATTGTTCTCATGGTTATGAGGGATTGAAGACCCCTACAGTTTTTAATGCTCTCATGAGATGTAACATGATTTATATATGTCTTGTATGAATGTTGATGTGCATAGTTAATTGCTACAGTGTGTGGGTTACATTGTTTGGCATGACCATAAACATTTTGACTAATTGAGACTGTTAAATATCTTTATGCTGCAATGCACATTTTTATCAGTGAATATTGTAGTGCCATGTGGGATCTTTTTATGGCATGATATGTTGTTTCTATGCTTGAAACTACAAAGCAGTGATAACCATGGTTAGGCTTGCTCGGGTACCCATTAATAGGCACGTTGATGGTTTTATTACATACATTCATGATGCGTATAGTTCCTTAAGTGATCAGTTTGGGGATACAGGTTTTATCCCTATGGAAATTTGATGTTTTGTGCAATTCTTGGTATCAAGGGAGGCTTGGGAAAAAGTTATTGGAACCCTTGAGTTATAAGTCATAATACTACTAAGTAGGTTTGTATGTGGGTCGATAGTTTTTTATTATTGCTATCTTTCATAATTACCTTTATGGTGGGTTTAAAATTAATTAAAGTGATTAGAGCTTAATACTACCCCATGCCTAATTTCCAAGTGATAACCATTTATATTGGGCACAATAGACAGAAAGTGTGATGCCAAGGACTGATGCCATATGAATTGAAAGTTCACATTGCACCATCCATTAACACTAGGATTAGTTGAACCATCTTAGACCGAAGCATGGTACACAAAGGGAAAACATGAAATTTATCAAAGGGATTGGCCCCATGGGATACCAAATTAGGTTGAGGAGGTAGGAACCAAGAAGGGTAGGTAAGTCTACATGGATGCCACATAGGTGGAATGACATGGTAAGGTTGATGACATGGGACACTATTAGTGTGACACATGGCAACATGAAAAAACCCTTTCAGAGGGCCAAGTGGCTAGTTATTCGATGACATGTGGATTTGACAAGGGATTCAACATGGAAGGGTGAAATCACTTTGAAATTAGTGTGATGTTAGAAATATGTTGTGAAGGTAGGGTGACGTGGAATCTATGTGGATACGTGGCTTCCAGGTAATGCCACGTGACATGCCATGTCATCCCGAACTACGCTTATTGGAATATTCATGAGGGTCTCCCTTCTTCCTTGGTGTGGGTAAAAGAGAGTGCGATGTCAAATTTAACATTTTAGGACTGGATTTTTTTTGTCCATGCCTTCCATCTAACGTCAGGTTTAGTTAACTCATCCTTGGTTGTGGGTGCGTTTAACAAAAGGCGCTAAGGAGGGATCGTTCATTAAATAACATAGAAAGTGCTAGTAGAATATCTCATTAAATATCAAGGAGGAATGGGGTATCGATATTGATATTAACTATTGGTTTAAATTAGATTGGTCAGGTCAAGGTTTTGGCCATGCGAGGTGTCATGTGGTACTACCTAGTTAGTCAATCTTCATGAGTACATAAATTTAAATCTAGGAGTTGGATTGAGGTAAGGTTTACATCATCATAAAGCTCTTAATGAGTTGGATGCAATGTTGTTATCTAAGAATAATTATGCTAACATTGGGTAAGAAGGGAAGTTTGTAACCCCTTTTTCCATAATGAGACCTTGGAGGTTGGGTTAATTAAAAGTAACACCTCCCATCAACCTGGAAAGCTCAAGGGGTTTAGAGGGAGCATTATGGGGTGGTATTGGAGTGCCAACATTTAACACTTAGACTGAATGGGCTTAGGAGGATAAATTTTTAGAGCTATGTTACAAAGTGGCATGAAATTAAAGAAAGAGTTCAATACTATACCCTTGGAAAATATTATTTATTTCCATTAGATTATGGAATACCATACCCGGTTGTGTTTAAAGGATGATTATTTGTTGTGTGAAAATCTGTGTTGATGATATATTGTGTGTTGTACCCTGGCATGTGCCAATACAAAAAATATGACATGATGGATGATCGATAGGATAAAATGTTGTATGATATTTCATTTTCTAACTATGATAGTGACTTATGATTTGTTGTTTCAGATAACATCACATCAACATGCTTATTGCATATATGCTAAGGTGACGGGAAAATATGTTATTGTTGTTTTTTATTTGGCTAATAGTTATGTTTGAAACAATGCATAAGAAGACACTAAGGAATTTCAAGAAGGTAAAGGGATGAACACTAGGATGATGCAGTACAATATTGATAGATCATAGAATTGTGACAAGGAAGAGTTAGTAAAAAAGAGGAGAGAGGAAGACTCCCCTGATTGGATGGACACCCTTAGAAGTTTAAGGTTCGAGTTGAGTAGTTTCAAGGTTAACAATGAGAATATTTTCAAAACTTAGGAGAAGCAGGTAGAAGTAAATGAAATTATATAGCAGAGCTTGTCATATTTGCAAAGACTAAAGTAGCATGAGCTAGGTTCTAGCTACCTAGGAAATAATAAGTGCAGGAAAATTCCATCAGAACTTGGAAAGCATGAGTTAAGGACCAATGGTGCAAAAGGTAGTAGATCTAAGAAAATACATAGGCAGACAAGTGAAGATATAGTTAGAGGTGAAACTCAATTATGTACTCTAAAGAGGAGTATAGACAGTCATGAGCAACTATCCAGTGTTGCAACTAAGAGACACTATCAATGGAAAAGGAAATAGAAGGATTAATTCTATAATAAATTAATAGGGTTAAACCTCCTATATCTAATAGAGAGGTGAAGGCCAAGGAAGTGGAAGCATGGTTACTAAGAATGAGGAAGTACATCAGAGTACATGATTACTATGAGAATATGAAGGCAAGAGTATCCATTTTCAACTTGAAAGGTAAAGCTGAAATTTGATGATAAGACTTGAGAAATTTCAAGAACATCAGAGAGAAAGAACTATGTTGGAGAAAGTTTGAGAGGTATTTCAGGAAACATACCCATCTGGAAGGTACTACGATATCAAGGTGAAATAATTCTATGAGAAAAAACTAGGGAAATTGACAACTAATGAATACACCAATAAATTTTTAGAGTTGTTGAGGTATGTAATTTACATCAAGGTTCAGAAGGTGAATATCGAGAGGTATCTCAGTGGATTTCCATAGGAATTCAGGGATAGAATAGAGTTTTATGGGCCTAAAAATGATCCTTGAACTACCATGGATATTCCACTGGACAATTTGTCACAATAGATTTGATAAGATTATATTTAAAACATGAAATTATACACTATTACAATTGTATTAGATTTTAGGTTCTATATATTTTTAATACTTAATGCATGAAAATTTAAAATTATACAAAAAATAGAGAACGAAAAAATAAAAGCTCACACACATTTAACACAAGCTATGCTCTGGGAAACCCTTTTAGGAGAAAAACCCAACTAGAAGGTGAGGCCACTCCGCTCTCTTTCTCTTAATGGAAACGTGGTTTTGAGTATAAAGTAGTATAACCTTTGGTCTATGAGCCATTATAGTGCAAAAATACTCTATGTGTGCTCTACCTCCTATCCTTGTTGGCTATTTTTACAAATGAACTTGAAAGAATAGAACCCCTTTTCCTCCTAGTGGTCCGGTTATAGCATAGCCCGATATCCCACTAGTGGTTAGGTTTGAATACCTAAACACTTAACGATAGTTACAATATAAAATCTTCTAGAGTCTTCTACATCATAATCACATGTCTAGCCCCCTTTTCATGAATAATGTGGGCTGCCATGGCATCCTCTCAAATTATGGTGGTGAAAACAAGAAGGTCAAATTATGAATGGCATAAATTTTACATACGAACTCTGATTGACACGATTATTGTGTCGTTGGAAAGGTATCTCTATGTAGAATAATAAAAATGGTTCGACACTAGAGTGAAAATTTTTTTACCTCAAAAAACATGATGTGATGCCTCAATGTGCTCCTAGAAGGTTTTAGACCTTGTTTTTCCAAACTCGGTCATGCCAGTAAAAACGGCCTTGTGATTTTATTCCTTCACTTTTTCCACTATGAAAGCTTTGATATCGATGAAAAATAATATAATGATCCAATCTCGATAAAAAAAAAAAAAACTAGAGGATACCATCCAAAAAATGAGTTAGTACTATGAACAATCCAAACATAAGATTGACTCGAAGATAAAGGGGAATCCCAAGTTTAGAGGAAAAGGGAAGAGAGCTACAGGACATTAACCAGGAGGAAGAAATGTGAACTTTACCACTCCTAGAAAGGGAAAGACCCAAAAAAAATTCATTACTGCTGGTCGAGAACCTATAAAGTTTTAGACTTGTGGAGAAAACCATAGGTAGAGAGACTGTCCACAATGAAAATAGAGGGATCCTAGGCTATATAATATGCAAGAGGAAAAGACAGTGAAAGATGTGGCTTGGGATGTACCGCGAATCGATGTTGTGTTGGTGTAACAACATTGGTGAAAATTCCATGTAGCAAAAGTAAATAAAGGAAAAATAATAACCACGGTTATGGGACACTTATTACAAGTTGAATGTTGGGGAAAACATCCTAGAGGGTGTCATTTTAGTTATTATGGCTAAGGAAATTGGAAAAGGATTTAAAAAGAAAAATGACCTTTTTTGGAAATTTATTTATTAAAATAATGGAAATTAGGAGAAAAGGGAGGTGAAAGGTTACAGGTTTCATGTGAGGAGGAAAATGAAGGAAAACAATGGAAAATGAAGAAAATATAGGCCTTTTTAATAAAAAGGGTTCTGAGGATCAGTTCATAGACTTTTGTTAGTTCAGTTTGGAGCTATCTCTCTATTATCTCTCTCTTACTCTGTTAGGCACTTAGAGTTTTCTTGGAGCACTTCAGCATCAGATTAAGAAGGGAAACAAAGGGAAAGAGGAAGAAAAGATCAAGCAAGGAAGAGCAGGGTCAATCAATTACAACGGGTTTACTTGCATGTATCAATTTGCATGTGTGATTTCCTTTATATATTTGACATGCATGGTTATACATGCATGTTCTTGGTTCTCTTGTTCTCATTGGCATGGGTTTTTCCAGTTGTAACAATGTTCTTCAACCTTGCCTTTCCATTTCCGAATAGCCATGGTGTGATTGGGTTCTCGTGGTTTGGTTGAGCTAGATTTCAAGATGGATTCGAAACTGAGTGAGGTGGATCTCTGAATGAAAGAACACATGCCTTAGTGATCCTTGAACCAGAATATGGATTGCGGTAAAGCCACTGGCCTAGTAACCCCTGAACCGAATTGTGGGTTGCATTAAATCTAGGTATTGTGTGCCTTGGCGGGCCTAGGAATCCTCGACTAGTGAATGGCGGGATATATGGTAAAGCCTAAAGGTGGTTTCCCTTGATCAGGCCTAGGAAATCTTATCGGTGAATGTCGAGATATACGGTAAAGCCTGGAGGGTGGTGTATTGATTATGGCTTAGTGATCCTTGGATAAGACTGTGGATTGCGGTAAATCATAGAGACTAGGAGATAGGAAAATTCCTCACGATGTAGGTGGAGAAATCTAGTGCCTTCCATGCTTTTTTATGCCTTAGTGATCCAATGAGGATTATGGTAAAGCCTGGGTTTTATTGATGAGGGTGAGGTGTTTTAGCCTCAGGAAGCCTTGAATGATTTGCTGGTTTTGAGTCCCACATTCATGCTTGGAATATGGCATGGGGGTGATTGGATGAAGAGATATTTGGCTCAACCAATCTATGGTCATATGGATGTGATAGTCCCATACCAGGTTGGCTTTTTCATTCATTAATAAAAGTTCATTTCCTTAGTATTTTATATGCAAATGTGCTAGTTCATATGTGGTATTTATGGCTGTTGTATCCTTATTATTTTTGTTGTTTATATGCTGGGTGTGAGTATGTTTTATGAAAGTGAAAATGTATCATTCTCATCATGTTTTGATTTGTAAATGAATGGGAAATGAATATATGACCTGATAGATTATAATGTAACTAATGTGATAAGCATCAATTCTTCTTAGCGATCCTCAGATAAGAATAAGACCCCTATGCTCAGATCCATTATTATGACCTGTAGAATGCATATTTGTGACATGTTTGACGAAATTCCTGTCATGACTAGTAGGGATCCAGCCAATTATTTTTTCAAGAATTTTCATTGGTATAATTGTATCTATGTAAATTTTAATTCTTGTAAATTCCATGAATATCTGGGTAATGAATGGTTCCTATCCCTATAATTTAGCCTTAAATCTCGCAGTCGCTGGCATAGCATTGGCAGAAAAAAGCTACAGTTGCACTCGGGCAAGATCATGGGAGCGACTAGGACTCTCAGTCACAAGGAGGCCTGGGGGTTTAATTCCTTGAAATGTTGAGTTCCCTCAGGGGTTGGTCACCTGGAAAGGTGGGTAAGCTCCTAGAAATTCTATAGGATGTGTAGAAGGTCATATTGGTTGTGTTGTGTCAGTTCCCCTTCTTTAACTATACACGGGGAGTTGAATCAGATCATAGTAGCCTCTCGTCACATGTTTACCTCGATTGGTCAATTACTTGGGTAGATGTGGGGGGAGGGTGTTACAGAGTGGTATCAAAGCATGGTTCACTCCTTGGACTGGATGGGTAGTGTGTTGGTCATGCATTCATGTCAGTTGCATATGTGTTGTTATGCTTGTGGTTTATGTACTAGTTGTGTGTGCATGGTGTTGGTTATGGCTTTAGCCATGTGGCCATGTGAAAGTTGATGGTGTTGTTGCTGAATGTAATTGTGGTGAATGTATGTATGTTATGCAATGGTTATGCATGTCAGTGTTTCTATTTATTGTGTATGCATGCATTGTGTCTAGTTGGTGTTATGGTTGTGGAATCATGCATGGTAGCTAGATAATGGTTGAAATGATGATTATATGTTGACTTGATATTTATATCTTGTGCTAATCTAGTCGGTCTTGTAGACGAGATATCCTCCCTGAATTATACCGAGGTACGTTGATTTTTTTATGATTTGGTTTAGATGACATAGTATGCCTTGTAGGAAGAGATCAAGATGACTAGAAAGATGTTATACTACAAATTTTATCCCTATAAATTAGATGAGAAATGTGGTGTTGGGAACTCTTCTGACTTAGCAGACACATTGAGGAGTTTGAAGGAAGATGTAGGGAGTTTCAAAGTAGATAATGGAAAAATCATGCAGGCATAGGAGAAACAATCAAAAGTCGCTGCAGTAATTCTTCAGAGTTTGTCAGAATTGCAGAGACAAGGGCCACTCTAGATAAATTATGGATAAAATGATGGGAATAATGGGGCATATGACAGTAGGTCTCATGGTGGTCACAGTTCAGATAGAGATGACATGATCAGAGATGGTAGATTCAGTGGATACTTTGGATAGGAGAGGTGATGGACATAGGTACTATTCTAGTTTTGGTTCTCACAGGCACTATGATCATCATCGTTATCACCCTTACAGGATAAGTGATAGGGGATACTTTTTGAATGAGTTTAAGAAAGTGAATCCACCTACTTTTGATGGAGATTTTAAGAATCCCGAGGATGTAGAGGATTAGTTACTCGACATGAATAAGTTATTTGAACTGCATGAGTATACAAAGAATATGGAGGCAAAAATAAGTATATTTAGCCTCAAAGAGAAAGAAGATATCTGGTGGAAAGATGTAAAATGGGCTAGAGACATCAGGAGAGAGGATTTTAGTTGGCATGAATTCAAAAGACTCTTCAGAAAGAAGTAATTGTTGAAGAGGTACCTCAACAACAAAGCCAAGGAATTCTATGAGCTTAAAATGGGATCAATGGTAGATGATGAGTATACGACCAAGTTCTTTGAGATTTTGAGGTATGTATCGTATCTTAAGGATGAAAAGAATAAAGTTCAGATATTTGTCAGTGGATTTCCATTAACATTTAGAGATCATATTGAGTATGATGAGCCTTGGTCACTTGAGGAAGTTATTGGGAAAGTGAAACACTTTTATGAGAAGTCAAAGCATAAGAATGAATCTCAACAAGGATGGAAATGGAAAGATAAGGGTAAAGGTAAATGGAAATCGAAAATAAAAAGACCTTAGAATACAAAAGAAAAAGAGAATGTTGCATCACTTAAGAAGTTCAATGTAGCTAGACGGGGACATGGGTCACAATAAAATAATAGAGGTGATGGTAGAAGACGGTTGGAGTGTTGGAAATTTGGTAAGGAGCATCTTAAAAGGGATTTTTCGTGTAATCAGGGTGGTATGTCTCACATCTATAGTGGAAAGGAGGCACAGAATTTTGGGGATGTTGGGTAGAGCATTCCTCATATCTATGCAACACTGGATAACAAGAAGGCAGATCATCATGCATCTATCATTGAGATGGATGGTAAGATTTTTGATCAAGTTGTTTCTATTTTGATTGAACCTGGGTCTAATTATAGTTCTGTTAACTCTGAATTGGTGGATAAGTGTGGCTTGAATAAATATGTGCATGCATAATCTTGGTTAGTGAAGTTGGCCACAGGTACCAAGAAGTGAGTTCATCATTGGGTAAGAGCTTGTGCATTTGATTTGAATGGTATGCCTACTTCAACGAATTTGAATGTGTTACTGTTGTGGTCATATAGTATGATTTTGGGAATGGATTGGTTGTATCTTCATAGGACCAAGGTGGATTTTTATGACAAATCCATTGTGTGCTTGGATGACAATGAAGAACAAATAATCTTGCAGGGTAAGAAGAAATAAACATCACTCAGGATGGTGAAAACTATGTAGGAAAAGTGCAGTCCCAGAAAATGGTGTGTGTTATTTGTACTTCACATTTCAAGAGCTACAGGTAAGGAGTATGAGGATGTAGAGACATTGAGCAGGTACCCGATCTTACAACAATTTCAGGATGTGTTTCCACCAAAGATCTAAGATTTTCTGCCTCATAGAGAAGTGGAATTTTTTATTGAGTTGGTACCAGGGGTAACACCAACATCAATGGAACCGTACATAATGAGCACTCCAAAGTTAGTAGAGGTGAAATTACAATTGAAGTAAATTCTTGACAAAGGATACATTAGGCCAAGTGCATCACCGTGGGGTGCACGAGTATTGTTTGTGAAGAAGAAGGATGGTACTCTCAGGTTGTGCATTGATTACAGGCAGCTGAACAAGGTGAAAATCAATAACTAGTATCTGTTACTGAGGATCAATGATTTATTTAATCATTTGGAGAGAGAAACAATGTTCTCAAAGATTGATTTAATACCTGGATATCATTAGGTACACATTAAGGAAGAGGACATATAAGATACAATTTTCCAGAGCATGTATGGGCATTATGAGTTTGTTGTAATTCCATTTGGCTTGGCTAATTCTCTAGCTACCTTTATGTGCTTGATGAATAGTGTGTTGCGCCCCTATTTGGAAAATTTTGTTATTGTATTCATTGATTCCATCTTGATTTATTCTAAGAATGAGGAAGAGCATGTTGAAAATTTAGCAGCAGTGTTGAGATTGCTAAGAGAGCATTAATTGTATGCAAGGCTTAGTAAATGTAGTTTCTTTTAGACAAAGGTACATTACTTGGGGCATGTGGTCTCTAAGGAAGGCATAGTAGTGGATCCAGAGAAGATAAGGGCTATCATGGAGTGGGCAGCTCCTAGAAATGTGGATGATGTAATATAATTTATGGGGTTAGTAGGTTATTATAAGAGGTTCATCAGGAACTTTTACCATATTTCATATCTTATTATGTTACTGTAGAGGAAAGGTAAAAAAATTGAATGGACAGAGGAACGTGCAAAAAGTTTTGAACAGTTAAAGTAGTTGTTGAAAAAAGATCTAGTGTTAAAGATTGCAGATACGGAAAAAGAATTTCTAGTGTGAACAGATGTTTGCAAGAGAGGGCTTGGTGGAGTTCTTATACAAGAAGGATAGGTGATATGCTACGAGTCACAGAAACTGAATGAGCATGAGCAGAAATATTTGACACATGATCTAGAGTTGGCATCGATCATTCATGCATTGAATATGTGCAGGCACTATCTTCTTGGAAGGAGGTTTGTACTAATGAGTGATCACAATGGGTTGAGATAGTTGTTCAACCAACCAAATTTGAATGATAGGAAACTATATGGTTTTCCACGATCAACGAGTTTTAATTTGAGATCAGTTACATCAAGGGTAAAGAGAACTCAGTTGCAGATGCTCTTAGTAGGAGGATATAGATGAATCATATAGAAACTATGGGTTCTCATGGGACAAACTTACATGATCGGATCTTACAGGTAGGGCCGTAGGATGGAAGGTATAAAGAACTTAGGCATAGGTTACAACATAGTATAGGTACATGTACAAATACATTTAGTGGTACAAGTACATGTACATATACAAGTAGTGGTACAGGTACAAGTGCAGAAAATGTGGACTATCATCTCTCAGTAGATGGCTTGATTAGATTTAGGGACATAATATATGTGACAAACAATAGTGAGCTCAATAATAATATCTTGAGGGAGTTTCATGTGAAACTATATTAAGGTCACCCACGATACCAAAAGACATTGACAGCTGTAAAGAAGTTATCCTATTGGTTGAATCTAAAGAAGGGTGTGACAAAGTTTATGACTATATGTTTGGACCGTCATTAGGTATAGGCAGATTCTAAGCATCAAGGTGGATTACTATAGTCGATTTTGATTCCAAAATGGAAACGGGAGGTCATTTCCATGGATTTCATTACAGGTTTTCCAAGGACATCTAGACATCATGATTCCATCATGGTTGTGGTGGACATATTGACTAAGGTAGAACAATTCATTCTTGTGAAGACTATGTATTCAGCTAGTGATGTGGCATAATTGTTCATCATATATGTGGTTAGATTGCATGGTTTTCTGAAGAAGATTGTGTCATACAGGGATTCAAAGTTCACTTCCAAGTTTTGGAAGGAGTTGTATGCAGGTTTAAGTACAAAGTTGGCCTTCAGTACAAATTATCATCCACAGTCAGATGTATAGACTAAGAGGGTCAACAAGAAATTGTAGGAAATGTTGAGGATGTATGTTATGCATCAACAGAGGATATGGGAGGAGTACCTTCCATTGGTTTATTTTACTTACAACAACAGTTACCAGGAGTCATAGAGGACAAGTCCATTTGAGGCATTTTATGGGAGGAGTTGTGATAATCCCATCAGTTGGAGTGATCCAATGAAAAAGGTATTAATTGGACCCGAACATGTTAACATAAATGGAACATGAGATGCAGGTAATCAAGAAAAATATAAAGGCATCATAGGACAGGCATAAAATCTATGTAGATCAGAATAAGTTGTTTAAGGAGTTTCAGGTCGGCGAACAAGTGTACTTGCACGTCAAGCCCAAGAAAAGCTCCTTGCGGATTAGATCATGTGTCAATCTAGCACCTTAGTTTTGTGGACCTTTCAAGATTATTGAAAGGATTGAGCCATTATCATATCGGATTGCACTTCCTCTTACAGTGAAAGTCCATGATGTTTTCCATGTATCATTTCTTAAGAAGTATGTTAAATATGTTGATCATGTGATTCATTGGTCTCTATTGCAGGTGGAGCCAGATGGAGAATTCTAGATAGAACCTCAGTGTATATTGTAGATAAGGTGCTCATGCTTGAAACCGAGAAATTGAGCAGGTTAAAGTGTAGTGGAAGCACTTTGGTCCCGATGAAGCTACATGGTATATGGCAAATGAGATGCAAGCTATGTACCCTTCTCTATTTGTTGGTTGAGCGAATGGACTTGATAAATGCTTTTGGTATATGTTTTGATGTGATGTTTTTAGTATATGTAAATATGTATATGCTGTGTAAATATTGCCATGAGCTGTGTTATAAAGCTCCAATAAGAGGTATGGTTGTCATGTCATTATGTTGTCATGTTGGTTTTCTTCTCAATAGGTTGATCATTGTAAATACTGCAACGAGTTAAGTTATAAAGATCCATGGGCAGTATGTTTTTATTACAACAATATTGTTGGTTATAGGTATAATTGAACATTGAGGATGGTGTTCCCCCAAGGGGGAGGGTTCTATAACATCCCTGGTGAAAATTCCATGTAATAAAAGTTAATTAAGGAAAAATAATAACCATGGTTATGGGACACTTATTCCAAGTTGAATGTTGGGAAAAACATCCTAGTGGGTGTCATTTTGGTTATTATGGCTAAGGAAATTGGAAAATGCAATGGAAAAGGCTTTGGAAAGGAAAAATGGAATTTTTTGGAAATTTATTTATGAAAATAACATAAATTAGGAGAAAAGGAAGGCGAAAGGTCATAGGTTGCAAGTGAGGAGGAAAATGAAGAAAATTAATGAAAATGAAGAAAATAGAGGCCTCATTAATAAAAATTATTTTGAGGATCAGTTCACAAACTTTTGTCAGTTCAGTTTTGGAGCTCTCTCTCTCACTCTTGGAAACTTAGAGTTTTCTTGGAGCACTTCAAAGTTGGATCAAGAAGGGAAGCAAAGGAAAAGAGGAAGCAAAGATCAAGAAAGGAAGAGAGGGATCAAGCAATTACAATGAGTTTACTTACAAGTATCGATTTGCACGTGTGATTTCCTTGCTATATTTGGAATGCATGGTTATGCATGCCTGTTCTTGGTTCTCTTGTTGTCATTGGAATGGTTTTTTCCAGGTGTGACAATGTTCTTCAACCTTGCTTTTCCATTTCCGGATAGCCATGGTGTGATGGGTTCTCATGTTTTGGTTAAGCTAGATTGATGGATGGAATCGAAACTAAGTGAGGTGGATCTCTGAATGAAAGAACACATGGCCTAGTGATACCTAAACCATATTGTGGATTGCGGTAGAGCAACTAGCCCAATAACCCCTTAACCAAACAGTGGTTTGTGATAAATCCAATTATTGTGGGATGTACGGTAAAACCTACAGGTAGTTTCCCTTGATCGAGCCTAGGAATCATTGCCTGTGAATGACGAGATGTAAGGTAAATCCTGGAGGGTGGTGTCTTGATTATGGCCCAGTGATACATGGATCAAAATGTGGATTTCCGTAAAGCCTAGAGACTAGGAGACATAAAAAATCCTCAAAGTGTAGGTGGAAAAATCCAGTAAAATCCATGTTTTTTTATGGCCTAATGATCCAGTAATGATTGCGGTAAATCATGGTTCTATTGATGAGTGTGAGGTGGTTTATCCTTAGGAATCCCTAGTTTATTTTTTTGGTTTTGAGTCCCACATTTATGATTGGAATATGGCATAGGGTGATTGTATGACGAGATATTTGGGTCATCCAATCTATGGTTGGGTGGAACGTGGTAGTCCAATACCGCGTTGGCTTTTGCATTCATAAATAAGAGTTCCTTTACTTTGTATTTTATGTGAAAATGTACTAGTTCATGTGTGGTATTTATGGATTTTGTATCCTTATTATTTCTGTTGTTTATATGTTGGTTATGAGTACGTTTTATGACATTGAAAATGTATGCTTCGCATAATGTTTTGATTTGTAAATGAATGAGAAATGAATATATGACCTAATAGATGATAATGCAACTAATGCGATAAGGCATCAATGCTTCTTATCTATTCTCAGATAAGTATAATACCCCTATGCTCAGATTTGTTATTATGACATGTAGAATGCATATTTGTGGCATGTTTGACGAAATTCCTATCATGGCTAGTGGGGATCCAGTCAAGTATTTTTTAAAGAATATTTATTGGTATCATTGTCTCTATGTTTATTTTCATTCATGTAATTCCATGAAGTTCTCACCAATGATTGGGTCCTAGCCCTCAAATTTATCCTTAAATGTCGCAGTCGTTGGCATATCAATAGAAGAAAAAAGGCCAAATTCATACTCAGGTAGGTTCATGGGAGTGACTAAGGATCTCAGTTGGATGGATGCCTTGGAAAGGGAGCAACTGGGGGTTTAATTCCTTGAAATTCTGAATTCTCTCAGGGGGTTGGTCACCTGGAAGGGTGGGTTAGATTCTGGAGGTTTTGTAGGATGTGTAGAAGGTCAAATTGGTTGTGTTGTGTCATTTCCACTTCCTTAACTGTACATGGGGAGTTGAATCATATAATATTAGCCTCTCGTCACATGTTTACCCTGATTGGCAGTTACTTGGGTAGATGTGGGAGGATGGTGTTACAATTGGACAAAAGTTAGACTAATCACCAAGGATCAATGATCAAGATGGAAGGTATGGTAAATAACCACCATGTTTCAATTTTTATTGACCTAGGTTCTAATTATAGTTATGTTAGTCCAAAAATCATGGAAAAGTGTGCATTACAAAAGATAACACATAAAAGTTCGTGGTTAGTTTAGTTAGCCATGGGAACTAGGAGGAAAGTTGAAGATGTGGTGAGTTCATGCCCAATAATGATTAATGGCATGCATACATTTACAAACTTGAACATATGCCATTGGGTTCATAGAACATGTTAGTCAGCATGGACTGGAACATTTGACACAAGACAAAGTTTTATTATTACAAAAAAATAATTAAATGTCTTAGAGATGAAGGCGAAAGAGTGACACTACAAGGGATAAAGAAATTCATGATTGTTAGGAAAATATAAACACTGCAGATGATGTGGTGCAATCAAAAAGGGTGTGAATTATGTGTTTTCTAGGTCACTAATGATCCAAAGGATAAAAAATATCGAATGGAAGAGTTTCTTATATTAAAAAAATTCAATGATGTGTTTCCTGAGGAAATCCTATGATTTTCCCCAAGAAGAGAAATTGAATTCTTGCCGGGATAAAAAACGGTGTCAAAGGCTTCATATCACATGAGCACATTGGATATGGTGGAGCTAAAAATATAATTAAAATAAATGTCAAATAGGGGTTGTGATATCCCCTAAATTAATCTTATTTGTGAATATTATATATGTCAAGTGTGAATATATTATGACTTTAAGACTTAAATGGAACTGATTTATCAATATTTGTGACTAGTGGTTACTTTATGTAAATATGTTTTAAAGTTATTAGTAAAATATGGGAAATAACATTGAGGTTGCAAATAGATAAAGAGAAGTTATGGATTGTAAGCCAATGGTTTGACTTTTTTACCCTTGGATAATGTAAGACCTAGGCTTCTAATATGAGGATTATGTTATCAAATTGTGGAAAATTTATTGATTAATAACTCTCCTAGAAAAAGCATTTGTTGTCTTTGGAAGCTGGGGATAGTGGAGCTCATTAATGAGAAAAGTAACTACCTTACACCTAATGGATAAGGGATTAATGAGAAAAGTAACTACCTTCCACCTAATAGATAAGGGAGGAGGTAGTTACTAAATACCAACGAAATCCTTAAAAAAAGGGCCTTTTTGTCCTATACTACAATTAGACCCACAAAGTGTAGAGTTGAAGTGAGGAGCTGCATTGACCTTCCTGATCTTCGAAAAACCCTGCCTAGGTAAGCATGTTTTGCAATTTCCCATATTCCCCCTCATATACCCCTCCCTTTCACTACTTCCATCACTACTTTGAATGTGGGATATGCCCATACCATATCCTAATAAAAAATTAGAACACAATCAATTGCTTCCTCTTCCATTTCATGCCTCTTATTATTATTATTATTATTATTTTAGAAAACATCTGTGAGTGAAAGTGGTGGGTGGTATGTCCTTCACTGAGGTTCAAACCACATTGTTAGCATTAATGATTCTATTTACCATTGTATATGTGCACCCATTTATGCACTAATTTTCTGGGCTAGGTGCAATATATCTGCAACTTTAGCCCCGAGGGTTTTCTCAATCTTTTGGACCATCTGAAAAATCGAAGGCATGCTGTCGATGAGGAGATCACACATTCAAATCAAGGTGAGCCCCTCTGAGTGACCGATAACTCTTGCAGCTAGCAACTAACACCACACTTAATGTGGATATTAGAGGAAGGAAGCGGGTTTCCTGCAAATTTTTCTTTCACACACACAAAATACACGCATGCATTGTCGAAAAAACCACAATGAGAAAATCCCAGTGACTTGCAAGCGTGTAAAGAACTATAAGAAAAACTATAAATTCTGACACCTTATGGCTTTAGAAGTCCCAAATAAAATCAATCATATTGCCATAGGACAAAACGTAGGGCTCATTGGCCAAATAAAGATAGACATTGAGACTAAACAAAAACAACAAATCCCATATGGTCGTAATAAGGAAAGATGTTAACCCTGAACAAAAACACCAAATCCCATCACGCCATAGTAAAATAAATTAAGACTGAAAAAATAAAATGAATCCCATTCTGGAATGGGGTCACAACCATCTTGTCATGCGACCCACCTAATTTTTTTTGGCTCATCCATAGGTAGAGCGGGGTCCCACCAAGACGTGGAATTTCGCATTTGGTGGAATGTTTTTCCCTCTGAAGATGTATTTCACTGTTGGTTGCCATCTTGGCTACCGGAACAAGAAGGAAAAACTTCCAATAGAGTGTGACATGTGGTTAATGTTCTTAAAAAAAATTATGAATAGTTTTTACATCAAGTAAATATATTAGATACTCGACCTTAAATATACACATCGCTTTGTCTATAATATCCCAATCAGAGAGGCAATATTCACCCTACACAACATGTGAACTGTGTGGAATTTTAAATGCTTTTCCTTTGCATGGAAGGGAGTAATATATGAGTGCACATCTTGTTGTAAGTTTGTATAATGGTTGAATAATTAGATGGGTATTTGTAATAAGTGGGGGAATGTTCCTCCCCACTGCACACGTTCACCTCATGCTTTATTTTACCGAAGTTTGGAACTTGCATGGATTCAAGGAAGAACCCAATGAACTCGTTAGTTTCCCAACTATTAATAGGATTTTAAGTGAGATGTAGATACAATCAAACATAATATTTGTAACAACAAGTTATTGCACCTCTCATCGACAAATAAGTGGAAGAAGAAAATTAAGTTGCAGTATTTAACATACCCTTTTGTCTCAATGGAAGCAACTTCATCTAAGGCCCCAGAGAAGAAAGTGGCCATGCTAAGATTGAATAGAAAGAAGTCAATTTGGGAAAATATCGAGTAGTTGACTATAAAATTTGACAACATGTCGACCCAAAATTACTTTGATGTCCTCATCAAAGAGTTGAAGGAGCTCCACTTCAAAGACCTAGATTAAAGAAGAAAACGATGTAGATAGCTAAGAGAGTTTTCACATCGTAGGATGATAAGAAAGGTAAGATATCTAGGGAGTCTGTGAGGAAATAAGATAGATTATGGTGTCAAGTGTTGGTAAAGGATTCAATCAGGTAACCACATGAGAAAAATAGATATTAATCATTGAAGCAATCCAAGATGAAATAGAATTTGGGAAACAAATATATGAAGAAATTGCAAGGTATCAACAAAAAAATACTCATTAAGTGGAAGAAGCAACAAAATAAGTAATAAGAACTAAATTTATGTCTCTAATATCACAACTAACACACTCACCAAACCTAGACTGTCGACTAGGAGAAATTGAGGTGCACATGAAACTTGGGACTTGATCAACTTAACCAGGGACTCATGTCGAATGAATCCACACAAAAATTGTATAAGAGATTGCATATGCATATAATCAAGATAATGGAGATGGATACCATGCATAACATCAAGGAGATCAAGTTTACATGTATGAACAAGACAATCAACAGGTTCACTAGGACAAGTCATGAACGAAACAATAACAAGGGTCCCTATAGAAATCGGTCAAGGAGAAACAGTGATCCCCAAGAAAAAAATGTAAGTTAAAGAAAGGTCCACTCACTATCCAACAAGGGTAACTTAACAACATGTAGAAGAAACTCAATAGCGGGAAAGTCCATCCCAATTCACAGTTAACCCAAAAAAAGACTAGTGTAAAACCAAAAAGCATGAAGTAGATAAGAAATTACAAAATAAAAAATAAAATATAAATCCAAATTCAACTAAGGATAAGATTTTTTACAAACTCAATACTTCAAGAGGAGAAAGTGGGAAAATTTATGGTGACTTTAAATGAAGTAGATAAGAAATTAAAAAAAGAGAGTAAAAAACCAAAGTAAATTACGGATGAGTTTTTTTACAAATTTAAGACCTCGGGAGGAGAAAGAGGGAAAATTTGTGGTGAATTTTTACCGTACATATGCTTCAAATTTAGAGATATAATAATTTTTAAAATAATCCGAGAGGAAAGGAGAAATTGATCAAGGGAGATAAATCAAAACACACTGCTTGATTCCCATTTATTCAACACAAACTTCTTAGGGCACAATTGTAAAGAGAATAAATTATTTCATGCAAATGTCTACCCCCAAGTCCAATCAAAAGACTCTCCAAAACTAGAATTCTAGGGCTCACCTATCCTCCTCAGGGATGGGAAACCTTAGAATTTCCTTGTGAGAATCCTTAAATTTCCCTCCACACTTTATCCAACATTTTTGCACCCCAAATTTTGAGGTTGATTGGTGACATTAATAACCACAAGGTGATTGTTTTGATTAAAAATGACAACATGCACAATTTTATTCATATAAGATACCTTAGGTGGATCCATTCTTATATCCATGCAATTCATACATTTCAGATTATGATATCCAATGGAGGTATATGGTGAAATGTGTGGGGCTATGTGAAAATGTGGGGCTATTAGTTCAAATATCACGTGTTCTCTATCGAAATGTTGGGTTTCAATGCCGTTTGTGGTGGAGAATGGTTGCACACTCTGGGCCCTCTTGCAATGGATTTTAAGGAATTATACACTAGTGGAAATAAGCAAGTGCATGAGCACACACTCAAAGAGATTACTCCTATCTCTCCCAAAATCATCAGCTCACACCAATAGGAGAATCTATTGAAGAGAGCTCACTCCAACGTTATTGCCTAATTCAATGCCATACAAGTTGTATAAATTCACCCACAAGAGATCCCCCCCATATTTGCAGATTTCCTAATAAAAAATAAACATGTATTTGAAACACCACATGGATTACCATTTCCATGTGGCAAGCATGAAAATTATGTCCCCTTGGGATCTAGGTGATCAAACCACCCAATATGTGTCCTTATAAGCACCCATGTGCATATAAGAATGGAAGAGGAAATATCATTCACGAACTATCAGAATTTGGAGTCGTACATCCTATTATGAGCTCTTACTCATTACTCGTGGTCATGATATTAAATAAAGAAGACAGTTGGAACACGAGTCTTGATTTTTGGGTTATCAATTAGTTGACCGTCTAAGACAATTTTTTGTTTCCAATTATCGATGATCTCTTGGATGAGATTTATGAAGGCAAGTTATTCCTTAAAGTGGAGCTTTTATTAGTATACCACCAAATACAAATGAGGGAGGTGGACTCCCCTAAAACAAACTTTCAGACACATGAACACCGTTATGAATTTTTTATGTTGCCCCATGGAATCCGCAGTGCTCCATTTACCTCTAATAGAAACATGAAAAATACTCTTTATGACGCTTCCTATAAAATTTTGTGCTTTTATTCTTTAGTGTTAGCTCGATTGAAAAAAAACTTGGGATTCCCATGCAAAAAATACTAATAGATCCTAGTAACTCCACAGGCACCACTAGTTGTTCCTTAAACATTCCAAATACATTTTTGGGAATCAAAGGCCAAATCCCTGGGTCACATTGTCAGTCAGGAAGGGGGAAAGTGGACCCCAAGTAAGTTGTGGGTATGTAGGATTAACCATAACCGAATATCTTGGAAAACTTATGTGGTTTATTGGGACTTACAAGCTACTATGGGAAGTTTATGAAGAATTATGGAAAAATTATCACCCTCTTAACAATCTCGCTAAAAGTGAATGCCTTTTTATGGAATAATGTTCTTGAGTGGGCCTTTTCTGGCTTTAAAGGGAACCATATACACCACACCCATTTTATGAGTGCTTGATTTCATTAATGTGATGCATTGAGTAGAGGCTCAAGAGATATGTCAATGAAGTTGCGTGATAAAAACTGAGGAAAATCGACCCATGTGAATGAGATGATGGCCACATTTCATAGAGTTGAGACTTTACACCCCTACATTGTTCGAAGGTGCCTGCATATCAAGATCAAGATCATGGTTTGAATTTTTCCGGGCGAAGGGTTTTCATCACTTGAGAAACACAAATATGTCACTAAGATGCACTAGTATAATTAAGATGTCATATATAATAAAGGAAATGAAGTTTCTACTTGATTGTAATAATCTCTCTCTTTTCCTTTCCCTTACAGTACCCTTACAGGAAAATGCCACTTTTGAAGGAGAAGGGCATGTTAGGGTCTACCCTCACCTACCTAATTTTGGGGCAGAGGGAAACTTCTGGAAGGGACGATGGATTCTTGATGGTTAGATACCTAATTTAAAATTGTTATCTCTGTAAAATATGACCCACTATATGGTTGGTACCCACTGTTGATGGGATTGCAAGTAGTTATGATTTTTCTATAAAGAATCTAATTGTATAAAATCCACGTAGATTCAACTAATAATTGTAATATGCTAATTTTTTTTACTTGAATCTACTCTACCAATTGCGGAAACCAATTTAGATCTTGAAATCACAAAACATGAAAGAGAAAGAATTTCAATCGCACAACATAAATATTTATCTGGGGAAAGCTTCAAGTAAAAACCTTACTATCTGTATATTGCATAAGCCAAAGAATATGAGAATATTACAATGCTTTTTTCCAAGCTGAGAAACCTCTGCACTATCTCTATCTATCTCAATGATTCCTAGACAAGCCTGGTTCAATACTTAACCAATTTATGGCTTGCCCAAATCCCTATTTCCTTGCGCATTTTCCTTGGGTAATTAGGACCTATTAATTAGGGAAATTCCCAATCCATAATGTGCAATCCATTAGGGGCCTTCTTATGACTTCATGCACCACTTGTACAATTCATATAATTATACAACTAATAGTACACTTCCCTTGAACTCCAATCTCAACTGGGTCTTTCTCAGAAATGACATGCATGAGTTATTTATGAGTGAATTATTAGTTAACTGGTTGAACACATGAAGCGGCATCTAACTGTCTAACCTCCTACAAGTTCCTCTATAATTTATAACTAGTTTAACTGAATTTAACTAAAATAATTTTAGTTAATTAATTACAACTCAAAATAAACTCAACTAGGGCTCCTATAATGGAGGAGACACTCCACATGCCTCTAGTTTGACCCCCAAATTGAATTAACTGAACCAAATAAGTCATCCTAACTTATTTAACTCGTACAAGTTGTCATGAGATGTGGAATTAAAATTGTATTCTAATTTTTGTCAAGATAAAATTAAATTAGAATCCTTTCTTGGTGTCGTTTTCAACACTCCCTCTCAACAAGAAAGGGATTGTCTGATACCCTGCTCCTGCCTCTATGTAACACGAATTTTCCTCTTGACAGTTCCTTCATCAAGATGTCTGCATCCTACCCCTTTATAGGAATTTACTATAATAACATAATCTTCCGCTGCACACATTCTTTGAGATGGTGATACTAGATGTCAATATGCTTGGAACTATCATGAAAAACTGGATTAACCAATATTTTGATGCAACTATAGTTATCACAACAAATCATCGTAGGATCCATCTGTTGACCAAACAACCCAAAAAGGATCTTCCTCATCCAAATAGCGTCACAAGATGCTTGAATAGCAGCCATGTAATCTACTTTTACTGAACTAAGTGCAAATTATCTTTACTTCCTACTGTACCAAGAAGTTTCTTCTGACCCAATACTAAAGATGCCCCCTGATGTGCTCTCCCTGTCAGATGGACTCCTTGTCTAATGCATCTGTGAAGCCTTGTAGCTTCACTCCCTCCATCCATTCATACCAAATACCAAACTGAGTGGTGCCTCTGAGGTATCTCAACACATGTTTGGCTACCTTCCAATAAAGCGTGGTTGGATTGACCATATATTAACTAAGGTGGTTAACCCCATAACACATGTCTGGTCATGTGTTCACCAAGAACATGAGTGAACCCACATGCTTCCTGTAAAAGGTAGCTTCAAATACTTCACCTGAAGTAGCATCTTCCTTCCTCCAATTCCCTGCTAGAGGAGTCTCTAAGGGTTTGTTGGTCTCCATGTGAAACTTCTTCAGTATCTCTTTTCCAAATTTCCAAACCAATGAAATAATGAAGGATCCCCATGTCCTTCATCTCAAATTATCTTGCAAGATCCTCTTTTCAATAATTTATCAGCTTCTCATTACCTGTATGAATCAAATCATCGACATATAATACTATAATAAATAATTTATCTTCTACCACAATATGGTAAAGATTCACATCTGCTTCACTTTTTGTAAAGCCTAACCCGATGAAATAGTTTCCGATCCTGGTGTACCAATCACGGGGTGCTTGTTTTAGTCCATAAAACGCTTGCTTGAGTATGCACACATGTGAATCTCTGTTAAAGGTCTCAAATCCTTCTGTGTATTTTATGCACACCTCTTCCTCAATCACTCCATTGAGGAAAGTTGTCTTTACATCCATCTGATGTATTTTCCATCCCATCTACATTGAAAGTGCAAGGATAGATCTAATTAAAGATTACCTTTCTACTGGAGAAAAGGTCAGGCCTCGTAATATACTCCCTCTACCTGAGAGAACCCCTTGGCCAAAAATCTGGCCTTATGTTTCTCCACACTCCCATCTGTTTCTTACTTCACCTTGTAGATCCAGCTGGATCCTACAACTGACTTGTCCTTTGGTCTTGGGACAACTTCCCATGCATCCTTTATGATAATGGAGTCATACTCCTTAACCATGGCATCGAACCATACTAGTTGTTGCACTGGTTCCTCGAATTAGGATGACTCAGTCTCTACATTCTCACTCATAAGAGCCATGTAGTCAATGTATCTATTTGGGGATCTTTTATGCCTACGCCGTGATGTGGGTGCTCCCACATTCTCTCTAACATCATGCGTAAACCTGTCAACCTCTCTAGTGCACTTCCTTCCATATCTGGATGTCTCTGCATGAGTGGGTGCTTCCACTTTGTGTTCCTATTCTTTTGGCTGCTCCACATTTTAAGGTTGTTCTTTTGAAGCTAAGAGGTCCTCAACTCCATCCATTTGAATCTCCCTCCAAAGGGAAATTCGCATGACATTTCCTTCATCGAATTTCACATCTCTATGAACCACTGTCATCCTGTGAGATGTCAGGTACAACCGATAGTTTTGAGGTGTATCACTGTACCCCAAAAATATGCCCAACTCATCTATTGGTTCTAGCTTTTTCCGTGCATATTTGGTAACATGACGATAAATTGATGAACCAAAAATTCTAAAGTTCACCACATCTGCATTCATACCTGAAAATATTCTTCTATTGTACTCATCTTCAGGATACGATGAGGAATTATGTTATGCACATGCATAGTTGTGTTGCAAGCTTCTTCCCACAAGTGCAACGGTAGGCTTTGATCATGTAACATCACCCTTGTAGCCCCCACAATGTTTTTTTCCTTCCTTTCTACAACCCCATTTTGTTGTGGGATATGAGGTGCTATCAATTCTTGTCGAATGACTTCTAATGCACACAAGTTATTTAATTCATTCGACACATATTCTCCACCATTGTCACTCCTAAGAGCCTTCAACTTCTTTCCTATGTCTTTCTCGACAAGTGCTTTAAACTCACACAATTTTGAGAACACCTAATATTTCTTCTGCATGAAGAAATTCCACCACTTGAATGAAAAATCATATACAAAAATCACATAATACTTGTTCTTGGCCATGGAGGCTGTTAGGTCCCTATATTACTAGTATAGTCCCTTATTGTTGTTAGTGTAACCCCCTTATTGTTATTATTATACCCTTGTAACCCCCATTTTGTTATTATTGTGCCCTTAAATTATTATTGTTAGGTCGGCTAGGATTACATTGTGGCCCACTAGGATTACATTATGGCCCCATGGACTCCTATATATAGAAAGGAGGTTTTGTAAATTGTATCATCTAAGAATTTTTCATTTATGTAATGTATTGGAGCTTTCCCCCTCGAAGTGGCTTATTTCTAAGGTGTTGATATCTCTTTTCTTCTATTTTTGGAGCTGGTTACACAACATTTGGTATCAGAGGTTGGGATTCTAGGGTTTCGCTGCTCCAAACAGGTCATCGTGGAATTTTTGCTATAAATTTTTTTCTACGAAGGTTCAGAATCTGAAATTCGTATGGTGTGAAGCTGAAATCCTGAGGAAATTTTTCAAAAAATTTCAGATTTTGGTTCGCAATATTTTGGGAGATATGATCTGTGGAAGGTAGTGCTTTTTCAGGCTCCTGAATTTCATCTCAAAGAGGTGATCGTGGGAAAAGTTCAATAACGATCTCTCTGGGCAGTGGATTTGAGTGCCGTAAAAAGTGGTCGCAAGTACACGGACTGTAGTTTGTTGGCTATCAATTTTAGAGACAAAGGATGAAACAGTGACATGTGGCAAGTCCTACAAGTTTGCTCTACTGAACCAGTCCAGAATTAGGTCATTGTGGGAGATTGAACACAAATTTGTCTTGGGGAATCCAAATTAGATCAGACTTATGGAATTTGAAAGAAGCTTCAGAGGGCTACTATAGGGCTGAATTTTAGATATTTAATATTTTCAATTACAGAGATAATTCAATTTAAATATCGAGCTCCTCAAAGCAAGTAAAATGTATCAATATTGGATTCTAAAATGGCACCTAAAAAGAATTCAACACCCATTAAGCCTTTAGAAGGTTCTATCATGACTCATGAAGATGAATAATTGCAACATGATCTATCAAAATTACAAGAGCAAGTGCAACAAATTTCACTCTCGCAAAAAGCAACAAAAAATGAAATGGAAGTTTTGAAGAAAGGCGTGGAAGTGAAGGTGGACGGTTTGAAGAAAGGCATGGAAGCTAAGATGGATAACGTGGAAAGTGAAGATGGACGGTTTGAAGAAAGGTGTGGAAGCTAAGATGGATGGCGTGCAAGCTAAGATGGATGTTTGTGACTAGATGATTGGCATGGTGGCATGGAATATAAAAGATGGATGACATGGAAGCTAATATCGATGAGAAAATGGAAAACATGAAGAATTTTCTAAAAGAAGACATGGAAGGTTTGACAAAAGTTGATACGAGAAAGGTTTCCTAATGGTGAAAAGAAAGTAGAAGAACACTCATGAGTCTGAGAAAAATAAATGTTAATTGTGATTTCATAAACTCTAATGTTGGCGGAAGGACCTGTATTCCAAGATGGATGTGAAGAAGTTTGATGGAAAGGATCTGCTAACATGGGATGCTACGGATGGAGCAATATTTTGATCTCAATAATGTGCAAAACACACAAAAGATATGCATTGCAACTTTACATCTGGAACAAAATACATTTGTATGGTATCGTTGGATTTGCTCCCGTAAAAAAATTGTCATTTGGTCAATTTTTACGGAGGAAATGATAGCACATTAGGAGGATACAAAGAGCGACACCTTCTTTAGCCAATTGATAAATCTCAGACAAAAGGGTTTAGTGGGGGAGAACATTAAGGACTTAAAAAAAATTGAATATAATGGTAACTAATATTATAGAGGAACACAGGATTGATCTCTTCATAAGTACTTTAAAGGATAACATCCAACATGAAGTTTGTGGTTTGGAACTTGATTCATTAGAGAAGGCATTGAGGTTGGCAAGGAAAATTGAATGTAAAATTATGTGGCGGCATAGGCTTCTACCACTCAATTCTATAAAGGAAGTGTTGCTACGCTGGAGTTTCCACAACCTAGGGTTGGCTTCCCCAACAATTGGAAAGAAACGAAAAGGGCTTTCATAGTTGTGATAGAAAGTACACTAAAGTCATAAATTAATATTTGAAAAAGAATTATTTTATAGATTGTGAAGAAGAAGAAAGAAAATGAAAAGAAGGGATATACACGAAATTCCAACCACCATAGATGAGGAAGGAAAAATCATATTGGAGCAGGAAGCGGTCACGGAAACAAGAACTCGACAACTACGAAGTCGATCAATTTCAGAGTATCTCATCAAGTGGAAGAACTTACCCACTGAAGATTCTACATGGGAAGATGAGAATTTTATACAGAAGCACCCACAGCTACTCAAGCGTTGAGGACAACACCTTTTTGAAGGAGAGGGGCATGTTAGGTCCCTATATTACTAGTATAGTCCCTTATTGTTGTTAATGTAACCCCCTTACTTCTTGTTATTTAGCACGCCCAGCAACCCACATTTTGTTGTGTTTGTGCCCTTAAATTATTATTGTTAGGTCGGTGAGATTGTTAGCAGCACGGATTAATTATGTTACATGGACTCCTATATGTAGAAAGGAGGTTTTGTAAATTGTATCATCTAAGAATTGTTCATTTATGTAATGTATTGGAGGTTGCCCCCTCGAAGTGGCTTATTTCTAAGGCGTTGATATCTCTTTTCTTCTATTTTTGGAGCTGGTTACACAACAGAGGCTGTCGAGAATGGTCCACACACATCTGAGTAAACTCTTTCAAGGATCGATTTCGATCTACTGTCCTTATCATGAAAGGTGGATTTGGTGTTCTTCCCAAATGTACACCCTTTGCATGTATCATGCTACTTGAGTGAACCATTGGGAAGTCTTGTAGAAATTTTTTGCATGATCTTCAAATATTTGTGGTGTAGATGTCCCAATATTTTATGCCATAACTCACCAATGTATCAGTTCTCCACCTTCTCTGCTTTCGTGCTCAAGGAAACACATTATTCTACATCCAAGTTATAGAGGTTCTTTACTCGAACCCCCATATTATTCACTTGTATGTGATCAAGGAATTCATTTCCTGTGCTAAATATCACATCGCAACCACAGTCTTCCAACATAGCAATTGGAACTAAGTTCTTCTTCAAACCAGGAGCATACATGACATCTTTCAATGTGAGAGGAGAACCAAACTCCCTCTGAAAGGTAGCAGTATTGATTATGGTCACACTATACCTCCCATCATCTCCCATCTTGATATGCATTTGGAGATCCATCTCCTCCAAATAAATGAAGAAATATTTGTTGTTGGTCATATGGAATGAGTACCCAAATCTTGGTAGCTGTTATAGCTCTTGGGAAGGTCTAGAAGTGATAGGCTCACCAGATCATCCTTAAAAACAATAACACCAACACTTCTAAGCTCACTCCTACATTGAGTGAACTTGATCAAGTATTTGGTATTGTATCGCCCTTCTCCATCTTGATTTTTCTAAGCTTGTCCTTCAACTATAGCTTCCTGTGGTTGTTGATGTTATGAAACAAATATGTTAAGGTCTTCCACATAGCATAAAAATTTTTCTTTCCATGGAGGTTCAAGAAAATATTATATCGAACGCCTTCCAACACAATCCTTCTTACCTTTGCTACGTTCTTCTTCCATGCCACTAGATCTTGACCATATGTTGCTGCAGGCTTAGGAATATCATTGTCTATGAATTCCTTCAACTCGTTGTCTTCCAACACTAATTCCATCCTGTCTCTCCAAACTATGTAATTTGAACTACCTTCAAGGGCATATTCAAGTCTCAATCCAGGGAAAGACATATTGATCCTACGGCTATCCTTGAAGTGTAGATCTAAAAATTTGATTCACTTGCACAGAAAAAAAATTTGTATTCTTCTCTTCTAAATTTATTCCGGCTTTGATACCAGTAGATTCAATTGATAATTTTAATATGATAAAACATTATACTTGAATATACTCTACCAATTGTGGAAACCAATTTAGATCTTGAAATCACAAAACATGAAAGAGAAAGAATTTAAATCACACAATACAAAGATTTATCTGGGGAAATCCTTAGCTAAAAACCCCACTATCTGTATATTGCATAAGCCAAAGAATATGAGAATATTAAAATTCTTTTCTCAAAGTTGAGAAACCCTTGCACTATCTCCATCTGTCTCAATGATTCCTAGACAAGCTTAGATCAATACTTAACCAGTTTCTAGCTTGCACTGGTCCCTATTTCCTTGCGCTGTTTCCTTGGGTAATTAGACCCTATTATAATTAGGGAAATTCCCAATCCATACTGCACAATCCATTAGGGGCCTTCCTCTGACTGGATGCAACATCTATACAATTCAAATAATTATACAATTGATAGTACACTACCCTTAAACTCCAATATCAACTGGGTCTTTCTCAGAACTAGCATGCATGAGTTATTTATGAGAATTATCAGTTAACTGGTATAACACATGAACCGACACCCCACTTTATAACCTCCTACTAGTTCCTCTATCAGTTAGAATTGTTTAACTGAATTTAACTCAGATAATTTGAGTTAATTAATTACAACTAAAAAAAAACTCAACCAAGGCTCCTATAATGTAGGAGACACTCTACATGCCTCTAGTTCGACCATAAACTCGAATTAACTGAACCAACTAAGTTATCCTAACGTAGTTAACTTTTATATGTTGTCATGTGAAGTGGAATTACAATTTTATTCTAATTTAATTCAAGGGAAAATTAAATTAGAATCCTTTCTTAGTGCAATTTTCAACACTACTTACAGAGCTAAAAGGCAATGTGATCTTTTGTCAAGTTGTTATTGCTTTTTGAGTTTTTCTGCTAAAAATTTACCCTATCTGATAGGTTCATGAACTCTACTCTCTCTCGTTGTCTCTTTCATATGATTTTTTACATTTATATTTCTCCAAATAAATTGTTCATGAATGAACTTCAAGGGTTATAGATCACAACAAGCACACTAGTCTACATGAACTTGTTTAATATGCAAACAATCCATGAATACAAAGAAGCATATCCTCGATTTATCGATGAGTGTAGCTCAACTAGTTGTCACCAATGTTGTTAGGGAATTGGCCAATTTCATACCAAAATGTGCCTGGATATAATTCCCTTGGATGAGGTACAATAATTTATGTCAATGGTTTTACAAGGGATGTCATCGAAAAATGTGGGGAAGCATCCCTTAGGTTTATGTGTGGTGCTTCCCTTTGAATGTATGGTATGTGCGTGTTTTTAGAAAAAATGACATTCATTTTGGTTCTTAGGTGGCATGCATGTTGTAGCGCAAGTATCCTATATGTTGTATCCCATGAGGAATTTGTTATGTAAGCTATGTAGGCATGAAATCCCAAGAGGTATGGGAATAGTAAAACCACATTAGACCATCATGTGGCATGAAATTGTTATACCCATGGAGGAATTATAAGGAAGTGAAACATTCTATTGGAATTTTCTACTATGATAACTAAAGAAGCATTGTAAGGTCATGTGAGTATGGTTTGCCCACATGTTAAGACATGGATCCCCCCCTTGTGTATAAATCCATTAATAGTTGGATGCGACGATGAACACACTCCATGGATGGATCCTCCCTTCATGTTAAAATGTACAAGAAGTTGGTTACGACCATGTTTATAACGAGGCACATCTGTCCCAATTGTGAAAAGAAATGTTTCGTTTGTTATTTTGGCACTCCAACCTTGATGTGGAGGAGGGTCGACCTAATTGTTTTATCTAATACATGTAGTTGTTTGTAACTTTGTTGAGCATGAAACCTTTGGAAATATATTTTTCATCTCTTTTTGACTTATCCAACACATGTTAAAGTTATTGTGCCACTTTTCACAACAAACACTTCTTTTGGAACCCTGATTAACTTGTGAACCATCTTGGCATCAATTGAGATATCTTTTTTTAACCATATATTCCTTTTATGGTATCTTTTGACTATAAAATTTGTTGAGACTTATATGGAAATCACATCAAGAGGTCAATATTTATAATCGTGTGAATTTTGACTTTTGAAATTTGTCACTTTCCCAATCCAGTTTTTACTTTTCCATAACTTTATTTTACCCCAGGCTTTTGTTATGAAAAAAGTTCATAAACACAACAAAATACTTCGAAGACCTGAAATATATAAATATCCATGATAAGAAAACTAAATTTATATATAAATGTACAAAATATATGAGATGATGGGATTATTACAAATGAGGCCCCGCTTATATACCTAGGTAGGTGTCATTTCATGAATTGTCATGCATTTAGAGACATGCATATTCTATACTAATATAATTAACCTTTATATATATATATATATATATATATGTTTCCTTCGTCTTCAGAAATATTTGTCCTCAAATCTTATGGTTGACAATCCGTATTATCTGTTTTTTGGTCTTGAAATCTATTCACATTTTTTGGAATTCTTTGACTTTTAATCTTCGATGATACAAGATGATATGATCCTCCGAGTTATAAAAAAAATTGCTGAATTGAGAAGGAATTTGACCATCCTAAATTAATATTCTGTGGAATCTTGAGGTTACTGGATGCTTTGTGTGAATTTTTATCACAAGATTGAATTGCATTGAAATTATTAGTCTTCAGAACATAAGTTCATTGATTTTTTTTTGAGTGATACAAATATGCAGACTTATTGAGTTGTCTGCTCTTGTGATTTAGATGTCGATAAGTAGTTCTTGTGGTTTGATTTTCCATTATCATGTCTGTGGAAATTTCGTAATTTACTTCGACTACTGATGTTGATGAGTTGGTTATAGAATATTCATTTGGATTTTTCATTGTCTGAACTGCAACATCGAAATAGGTTTTTACCTCAACTGACTTGTCATCTTCTTGATTTGTGATATTCACCAGATCTATAATTGTTCCTTTTGCTTCAACTTGAATTTCTACATTTGAATATTTTGACACTACACTCTCAATAAGTTTTTGTGCCTTCTTTGCAATGACTTTTTGTCATTCTTAAACTTCTTAGTTTGCATTAATAATTTTTCACTATGATCCTTAAGCCGAGAAACTTCTTCATTTTTTTCAACAGTGATTTTTTCAAATTCCCTTTGCATCTTTTGTATCACTTTTTTACTTTATTGAAAAATTAATTTTGAGATATCTTGTATGTATTCTGGTGTTCCTGAATCTAATTTCAATTTAATGTCTTATGGTGTTATTTTTTTCTTCTAGTAGGAAAATGTTTTTTTTTCTTTTTCTGAATAATACTAATTCTATTTATAAAACACACTGGTACAAAACTGCCTCAATTTCAGCTGTGTGAGCCTGAAAACTGGGCTTGATAACCATTCTTAACATAAATAATGAACTTCCATGATGGGAAACCAGTTCTTTTGAAGAAAAATTCGCTGCCCTTGGAAGGGAAACCGATATATTGTCCATGCATTTTAACATAACAGGAAAGAGAAAACTAAAATAGCATTCAGCTTTTCCAGCTGATGAGTAGTACAAAAACCAGAAATTCTCCCAAGATAATTGAAAAACTGTACCATGGTAAGCAGAAGGGGGCAGAATTCACTTTTCATGAGCTAGGGAGGGCGGCTCCTCCACAATTCTGCACCAGTACTCGTCCCTTCTATCTTCATTTTCTTCCTTTGGCGCGCTATCCTTGTTGGTGATGTCCACCTGCATGTGATCCTTTCCCAGGTCGGAATGCACAATTCCAATGGGTTCCATGGGATTCAAGACTTCATTCTTTTCCGGAGAGGGATGAGGGTCGAGTGGGGTGGGATTAGGGCCAGGCGCAGGGGAGGGAGAAAAGCTAGCAGATTCTTCTCTAAGGGTAACTATGACAAAATCTATAAGGATAGGCTTATCGAGGGAACATTCGAAGTGGAATTCCGCTCTTTGAGAGGACTGGTGGAGGGAATGACTGGTAGAAGCACGAGAAGCAGGGGAGACGGGCTTGGGAGGGAAAGCGGAAGGAGGCGGCGAGGGCTGGGCGAAGTGAAAATTATCAAATTGGCTAGCACGGCCCCTTCGACTATGAGTGTCTGGGTAATGGCGCCAAGCAACGTCCTCAGAGGAGGAATTAGAGGCCGAACTGGTAGAAGGTCGAGAGTGGGTTACACGACCTCTGCTAGCCCCACGACGACACCACATCCTATGACGAAGCCGATGCAATGTCACAGAGTTGAGCTGGTAGTGCTTGGGGCAGGAAGTGCAAGCAGTAAGCGAAGGCAACCAACAAGAATCGGTAGTCTGAGCATGCAAACAAGAATTCAAACAACAGAAAAAACTCTGAGTGAAATGATGACCCGACAGTGTCTCCAAACAACCAAGGAGTGTGCAGCGGCGCCCTGTCTGAGTGTGAGCACTCGGCTCAGCACAAGCAATTAGATAGACTCCACACAAAGGAGGCGGAGAGCTGCAGATGACGCAGGAGCAAGACGAACTATCCAGGACAAACGCCATTGCAAACCAGACGAGCAGAGCGGGGTGGTGAAAAAGCCAGGCATATAGAGTAAATGTCATGCGAGCTGGTGAAGTTAATGCTGTGATTATGGCGCTGCAGAGGGCCATATGGCCATCCCATGCGAGCTCCATCGGGAGTCACCAAGGGACTGACGTCCCATCACCCTAGATGAACATCCGCATCCAGAAATCTAGTAGGAAAATGTTAACATGTATTGTCATATTTAATATGAAGGACCTTAGTGATTCCATCTAGGGCAAACCCAAAATTATATCATTATCATTACAATCTAAGGTTTTAATGGTGAATTGCGAGATAAAAATATAATCTCCAATACTTAGTTGTAGATTTCTTATGTCATATTGATTTTTATTCATCAAATCCACCAATTCAATTATATTTGATTGAAGAATCACTAATTGGTTAGCACATTAAAAAATAATATGATTATTATCTTGAGTAAGATTAATAGAGATTATAATATCCTTTCGTGTAAGTGGTATTTTGATTTTAAATGGCGCACTAACATATTTACTATAGAAATTATACAACAAGCATGTATATCTTGGATTCACCCAATCTAACCATATGCTAAAGTTAGATACTGAATCGCTTCTACAAATATTTTACAGAATTAAAAACACAATTGCTAATCACATGAACACGAAGAAAGATCAATCACACACAACACAGATAATTTCTAAGGAAAAAATTATAGCTAAAAACCCCAATATCTTCTATTGTATATTAATCATGGGTCATGAAACAATTACATACAAAACTCTTCTCACAAGATCCCTCAGTACATCGGCTAATTGTCTCACACTGTCATATGAAAAAATGACCAACACATAGCCAATTCTTAGGCTCTAGACAACCTGCCTTTCTTGCGCAATCCCTGATGGTAAAGATCCCTAAAATATAGGAATTATTTCCTGCCTTGACTGCGCTAGTGTCACGGGCACTCCAATGGGTGTTTTCCTGCATGTGTGAAAGAAAATAATGTCACAACTGATAGTCAACCTCCCTTTCACCTAGAATTCAACTGGGTCTCCACTGGATCTAACATGCATGCAGATAATAGTAAATCCTCGGTTGCATGTGAGATCACTGACTGTGAATTAAATAATATTTAATTCACTAGATCTCTCACTAGTGTATCTTTAGTTACAACTAGCACAATTGATTTTAACTCACTTAACTGAGTTAAACTGTTTACAACTTGCACCAAATCATGCACCACTGCACTTTGAACTCTGTTACAACTAGAATTACTCTGCATGTCCCACCAACCAACCTCTAACTCGAAATCCACTAGCTAAATGAATTTACCACTTCAGTTAACTATTTCAAGTCCACATTGAGAATGGATTACAGTTTAATGTCCATCTAAATTAAGTGATAATAAAAATATACATGCACCCAAAAATAACACTGTGGGCCCCACCCTATTTTGGGTGCTTAATGCAACCAGGTGCTAAATGCAACCAAGTGCTTAATGCACTAGGTGTGGGTGCTGAATATTCTTGTTGAATCTCAACACTCCCTCTCAACAAGAAAGGGATTATCCTTCACCCTGATCTTGTCTCTATGGTATTCGAATTTTCTCCTAGTGAGTGTCTTCTTCAAAATATATGCATCCTGATATTTCATGGGAATGTACTTAAGCGACATGATCCTCCTCTGCACACAATATTTGAGATGATGGTACCAGATATCTATATGCTTGGACCTATCATGAAACACATGATTAATCAAGAGTTTAATGCAAATCTGATTATCACAATGAATCACTGTCGGATCCATCTGAGAACCAAAAAAACCAACCAAGATCTTTCTCATTCAGATAGCCTCACATGTAGCTTGACTTGCTGTCATGTATTCCACTTCCACTAAAATGAGTGCCACAGATCGTTGTTTCCTGCTGTACCAAGAAATTGCTGTCGACCCAATGCTAAATATTCCCCCCGATGTGCTCTTTCTGTCCAATGGACTTCCAGTCCAATATCCATCTATGAAGCCATGCAACTTCACTCCATCCGTCCTTTTGTACCATAGAACATACTCTAATGTTCCCCTCAGGTATCTCAGGGCATGCTTACTCACCTTCCAAAAGAGCTTGGTAGGCTTAACCATAGCTTGAAACAGCTAGTTAACTTCATAGAAAATGTTCGGTCTCATGTTCACTAGATACATTAGAGAACCCACTAACTGTCGATAGATAGTAGCATCCACTACCTCTCCAGAAGTAGCATCCTCTTTCCTCCAGTTTCCTAGAAGAGGAGTATTCATGGGTTTGCAGCTCTCCATATTAAACTTACCCAGTATCTCCTTTTCATACTTGCCTTGAGACAAAAAAAATTTCACCATCCTGCTGCCATATTTCCAATCCAAGGAAATAATGAAGGAGGCCCATATCCTTCATTTTGAACTCCCTTTCAAGATCCTCCTTGCATGAGTGTATCAACTGATCATCACTAGTAAAAATTAGATCATCAACATAAAAAACAATGATCAATAGCTTACCCTCAACCGCAATCTAGTACAGGTTTGCATCTGCTTCAATTTTGGTGCAGCCCAATTCGGTGAAATAGCTATTTATTTGAGTGTACCAAGCACGAGGTGCTTGCTTCAGCCCATGCAACGCTCTTTTGAGCCTGCACACATGTGACTCGCTGTTGAAGATCTTGAAACATTAAGGTTTATCTATTCACACCTCTTCCTCAATGATCCCATTGAGAAACGAAGTTTTCACGTCCATCCAATGAATGCGTGAGCCCATCTGCACTGAGAGTGCAAGGATGGATCTTATGGAAGAGTACCTTGCGACAGGCGCAAAAGTATCATAATAATCTATCCCCTCAATATGTGAGAAGCCCTGGGCCACAAATATGCACTTGTATTTATCCACGCTCCCGTCAACAGCTTGCTTTACCTTGTAGATCCATCTTGAACCTTCCACTGATTTGTCGACCGGTCTTGGGACTATCTCCCATGCACTGTTCTTGACAATGGATTCATACTCCTCCACCATTACATCAACCCAAGTTGGCTGCTGCACTGCTTCCTGAAAGGAAGATGGTTAAGTGACAATACATTTTCTCATAAGAGCCATGTATCCAGTAAATTGGTCAAGAGAGTGTATTTGTCTGCCGTGTGAAGTAGGGGCTCCTACATTTGTGCAACATCAAGTCTCAGCCTATCAGCTTCCATGGTGCGCCTTCTACCATTTATGATTGATGGCTCTACATGAGTCATTTCCTCCAATCCATGAACCTCCTCATGTGGCTGATCCACATCTTGAGACTCATCCTTGGCAACTAGTAATTCCTCCTCTGCATGCAAGTCCAACTCCCTCTCAAGTGACAACCGCATGGATTTCCCCTCATTAAATTTTATATCTCGTCACACAACAACCATTCTTCTATTTGGAAAATACACACGATAATTATGGGGTGTTTCTATGTACCCCAAAAAAATCCCAACTTCAGTAGTCAGTTCCAGATTCTTCCTGTGTCCTTGGTCACATGCACATAAAAAGATGAGCCAAAAATTTTAAAGTGTGAAACATCAGGTTTCTTACTAGTGAAAGCCTCTTCAGGTGTACTCATGCCAAGTACTCTATGAGGACAATGTTTTTGCACATAAACAACAGTGTTTCATGCTTCCACCCATAAATGTATTGGTAGGCCTTGATCATGCAACATCACTCGTGTTACACCCATGATTGCTCTGTTCTTCCTCTCCACGACCCCATTCTGCTGTGGGTTATGAGGCGCTATGAGTTATCTTCAAATTCCTTCTTTTCTGCGGAATTTCTTGAATTTGTTAGAGATGTATTCTGCACTATTATCGCTCCTAAGAGCCTTCACTTGCTTCCCCGACTCTTTCTCCACAAATTCCTGAAACTCACAAGACTTAGAGAATGTTTGATATTTCTTCTGCATGAAGAAGAGCCAACATTTATGAGTGTTAGTGTCAATATTTGGATACTTCCACCAGGGATCAAAACACATTTTTCATGTGCATCTTAGGTGTCCCACTCTGAAGAAATTCCATCATTCCATTAGGTCATGATATAAAATTGTTCCACTCATGGTTTTCCTTGTCAATAAGCTTCATTCTCCCTCAGAAGATCATATTGGCTGACTCATTCTCATGTCTCCTTGAGCACAAAAACACCTATGGAAATGCTCTTTTCACTTGGAAGTCTTTTAAGTCAAAATATCATTCATGAAAGTCAGGTCTAAATTAGTCCCATTTGGTCATTAGGTTTTTATATTTCTCAAGGTCACTCCTTCATTTCAGATGAGGTCAGCAAGTATATGAGAGGGACTAAATAAAATCATCATGATGTAATTCTCATACTTTCAAAGTTGTATTTTTTAAGTTTTATGATTTTTATATCAAAATGTCATTTTGATATAAAATTTAATATGTAATTTATTTATGTTTTTCCAAATGTAATTTTATGTTCTCATATGTAATAAATTAAATCCAAAGTTGTCAAATGCAATTATATCCGGCCTAAGTGGAGCAAAGAAAGCCAAACTCCATGTTTGATCAACTTGCAATGCCAAAAAGTAAGAAAGTTAAAGAGTATCAGTGCCAAAGTCCAAAGGGAAAAGAGAACATTAGAAAAGTGGGTGATTCAAATTAAAATTTCAAATCCACTATGCTATAAAGTCTTTAAAAACACCTCAAATCAAGTTATTGTTTCCATTCAACCATCAAGAGTTTCCAACAAAGGAGAAATTTCAAGTTTTATGCGCATTTTGGGTCAAATTTCAGCGCGCTGTGCATTTACACCCAGGCATTGCGTGTTTTCCCGACAACACCTGACCAATTCACACAGGAATTGCAGGTTTACCCAGAGGCACTGCACGTTTGCTCAGGCGCTAAGAGTTCTTCCAGAGAACTACGCGTTTGCTCATGGAGAGTTTTAAAGAGTTTCACCACCTCCAGCAAGCTCAATCTCCTCACAATTTTCTTCAGAAGGCTTTAAATCAGTAAGTGGACTCTAAATCACCTCTCCTCTAATATATTTGGTGTTCCATAAGAATGTTGAAGTGCTTTTTGTTATGAAACCCTAGTTTCCATTTCCTTCTCATTTTCATGCACGAAATCCATATTCATATCTCTAAACACATATCAGTCATAAATATTGTTAAATCCTAGGGTTTTCATAGACCTAGGTTTTCATTTACATTCATTCCCTCCATTTGCCTAAGTTAGTCATCTCATCTCTCACTCCCTTCATCTCATTTCATTTACCCTAGGGTTTCCAAAGACTTCAAATTAAAAATGTATGAAGAGGAGGATCAATCTCCAAGATGGAAACCAAAGACTAGAGGGCCGAAAAGAGCTTTAGCCCTTGAGAGACAGAGAGAAGCTGAGTTGGCAGAGCAGCTCACTCCAAATGAGCTGCTTGCCCTAGAGATTAGAAAGGATAGAGAATCATGGCTTGATAGAGCCAATTTGAATCTAGAAATTTTTCTAGAGAAGGCAAAAAATGGACAATTACATTCAAAGGAAAATGGCAAAGCACTATGCCATGAGGAATAAAATTGCAAGGGCCAAGCTCAAACAAGCCCATGCAAAAATTCAAATTTTGACCAAGCAAAAGGAGAAGGAGAGGTTAGACATACTTGTTGAGGTGTCTCTTCATGCCTCAAGCACTTGAGAAGCAAGTAACCTCACAATTTTGGAAAATTTTGGCACATTTTTCACTTTAGTGCCTTTTTGGTTTTTTGAGTAATTTTGGCACACAGAAATTCTGCTAAACGCGCAGTGCCCTGGGAACTGCACTCTTTTTTGGGGCATTCAAATGAAAAATGGCTACCACCATCGCGTTTAAAATTATGAATACATCAACCCTAGCAAGTTTTAGAAATGTTGGAGGAGAAATGGTCCCTCAAAAGTGCAAAAAACCAGCAAATTTTCGTGTTTCTGCCTCCTTTTTGACCTAGGCGCTGCACGTTTACCAGTATTGGGACATTCACTTTTTGACAGGGAAAATGAGCATAATTTTGGAATCTGGAGGAACATTTGGAAACTAGACTCAGAGAGATTTCTAATGAACTATCTTGAAGTTGATTTGGACACCGAGAAGGCCTCCAAAAGTTGCTTTCAAAAGAGGCTATTTTTCCTGTTAGGGAGCTGCACATTTGCCAGGAAAATTGCAATTTCACCATCTTCAACAAATTTTGAGTTTCACTCCAATTTGACTTTTTACTTGGGAAAATGAAGAAATTACTAATGTAAATGGTCATGGCGAATGTAAATGTCATGTTTTGACTTTCATCTAAGGTAGATACATTAGGTGAGTCCTCTATAGGCCAAATGAATCAGTTTCCTCTCTTTTAGAGGCAAATTGTTGGGTCTTCCTAGTCTTTAGTTTCTTGTTTGGGAGTAGGTGAAACTGATTCCTATCTCATGGATTTGACTCCTTGAGGCTAGGAAGAGTGGTTTTGAGGTCTATATGATGTATTTTCTCAGTCATTATAATGGTTGGACTCACTTAGAGGTTTGGCATCTCAAGAGACATACTTTTGTATAAGTTTTGGCCTAGACATTAATCAAATTTGTAGCTATTTTTATGGGATCCATGTGGTATTGTATAGAATGTTTTGTTACTTCATCCATCATTTCATTGTTATTAAATGAATGTTTTCAAGTTATATGAACAGAATCCATAATTTCTATGCTCTGTTTTTGGTAAACATTCATAATTTGTAATTTCTTCAGTTTAGAAAGAAACCAAGAATTCACCATGCTCTTTCTAGCTCCTCACCTGCCTTGATCATCCCATCATCAAAACCCTAAAGTGTTAAGCATTTTACCTACCTTGCCCCATAGAACACCTTGCAAATCTTGACCTAATTTCCTTGCCATGACTGTTTGAATCCTCCTGATCCAGCACAACCCTATACAATCAAAATCAAAACTCTGAGCTACTATACCTAGCCTAATATCTTCCTTCCACAATCATCTTGGTTGTGATACTTACAGAGAGAGCCCTATCCTTACCTAGTAGGGATAGCTACTTGGATAAGCGTGGTTTGAGGTTACCTCAGAATTTCCTTTTTCAGCTTGAGGTTCAATCTCAGTGATAACAACGAGAAAATTCATCAACACAGATTACATAGTACTTATGTTTTGCTGTTGAAGCAAACGAGAATGGTCCACACACATCTGTGTGAAATCTCTCAAGGAGCCCCGAAGCTAGGTTTTCCTTCTCATGAAAGGTGGAATTTACATACTTCCCCATGGTGTAATCCTTGCACTAATCTAACTGAGAAAGTGTTCCCATTGGAATTCCAGTAGAAATTTTCTGCATGACTTTCAAGGCTCCATGATGAAGATGGTCCAATTGCTTGTGCCATAATTCACCCTCATCCCAGCTCACCAATTTTTCCGCCTTGCTCATCATGGTAGCGAAACCATATACCTCTAGCTTTTAGAGATTATTAAGTCGAATCCCTATCCTCTTGGCTTGACCCATTGTTTTATGTCACAGGAAATATTTTCCATCACTAAAAACAATGTCATAGCCTCTGTCCTCCAACATTGTGACTAAGACAAAATTTTTCTTTAGACCTTGTACATGCATCACATCTTTTAATTGAAATGGTTTACCTGACTCCATTTGAAAGGTAATGGTACTAATCTCGGTATCACTGTACTGTCTGTTGTCTCCCATCTCAATATGCATCTAGAGATCTTTCTCCTCCAAGTCACTGAAAATTTCCTTATCTCCCGTCATGTGAAAGGAAGCGCCACTATCAAAATATCACACTGATCCCAATGAACTTGACACCATGCATATGATAAATGAGAATTCAAGCTCAAATTGCGAGGCAAGGGCCTCAACAGTTGCAGCCGCAACAACCTTCTTTTTCTTCTTCTTTTGTGGACAGATAGTATCAAAATTCCCATGTCCATGACAGTGAAAGCGCTTCACCTTGGACATGTCCTGCTTCTTGCCTTTGGACTTAGATTTTGAAGGAAATTTATTCCCTTTCCCCTTCCTTGCCTTGGAAGCCAAATCAAAATACTCTTCATCCTCATTCTTAGATGAAGATCCATCTCTGGTATTCCTTCTGAACTCATCCCGCACCAGATCCGACCACAGTCATTACCAATCTGACAATTTTTCCCTTCCGTTGACAGAGTCTTGATAACTGTGCCAACCATTAGGAAGTCCTAGGAGAGCCAAGATCACCAAATCATCATCAACGATTGTTATTCCCACACTCCCCAGTTCATCCCAACATTGGACAAACTTCGTGAGATATTTTGGAATGGTGTCGCAATTTTCCATCTTGATCTTCTTGAGCTTATCTTTGAGTGCCAATTTCCTATGGTCCCTGCTACTTTGGAATAGATCCGTCAAAGACTTCCACAGAGCATATGGTGTGGCTTTCCCATGGATAATTGAGACAATGTGGTCTCATACTCCCTCCAACAAGATCCTCCTCACCTTTTCCACTTTCTTTATCCATGCATAGAGATTGGCAACATCTACAACATTTGGCTTAGGAACATCTTTGTCAATGAATTCCTTCAAGCCATTGTCTTCAAGTACCGCCTCCATCCTGTCATTCCAAGAAATGTAGTTCGAGCTGCCCTCGAGTGCATACTCTAACCTCAAGCCATTGAAAGCCATTTCGATCTTGAATCAGCTGTAGCATCAAGAAAGACTTTCTGCAAATTCTAATTCTATCCAGTCACAAACTCAACTCTTGCTTCACTCTGCAAATTCCTGTGCTCTGATACAATGTAGAAATTATAAAACAAGCATGTATATCTTGGATTCACCTGATCTAACAATGTGCTAAATTTAAATACTGAATCACGTCTACAAATATTTTGCAGAATTAAAAACACAATCGCTAATCACATGAACATGAAGAAAGATCAATCACACACAACACAAATAATTTCCAGGGGAAAGCTTACAGCTTAAAACCCCACTATCATCTATTTTATATTAATCATAGATCATGAAAAAATTACATACAAAAATATTCTCACAAGAGCCCTCAGTACATCAACTAATTGTATCACACTGTTATATGCAAAGCTGACCAACACATAGCCAATTCTCAGCCTCCAAACAGTCTGCCTTGCTTGCGCAATCCCTGATGGTAGAGATCCCTAAAATATAGGAATTATTGCCCGCCTTGACTGCACATGTATCATGGGAACTCCAATGGGTGTTTTCCTGCATGTGTGCAAGTAGATAATGTCACAACTGATAGTCAACCTCCCTTTCACCTAGAACTCAACTGGGTCTCCAATAGATTTGACATGCATGCAGCTAATAATAGTAAATCCTCAGTTGCATGTTAGATCACTGATTGTGAATTAAATAATATTTAATTCACTAGATCTCTCTCTAGTGTATCTTCAGTTACAACTAGCACAACTGAGTTTAACTCACTTAACTGAGTTAAATTGTTTACAACTTGTACCAACTCATGCGCCACTGCACTTCAAACTCTGTTACAACTATAATTACTCTACATGTCCCACCAACGAACCTCTAAATCAAAATCCACTAGCTAACTGAATTTTCCACTTTAGTTAACTATTTCAAGTCCACATTGAGAATAGATTACAGTTTAATTTCCATCTAAATTAAGTGATAATAAAAATATACATGCACCCAAAAATAGCATTGTGGGCCCCACCCTAGTTTGGGTGCTAAATGAAACCAGGTGCTAAATGCAACCAGGTGCTTAATGCACTAGGTGTGGGTGCTAAATCTTCTTGTTAAATCTCAGAATTTACTATAAGTTTTAGGAAATCTTCCATTATTGGTCTCCATTTCACCTTCATCCATAATTCACAATTTTTTTTTGATTTATAAGGTATTATTTGCTGCCTTAAATATATTATGTTTTTATTCCTTTGAACTTGTACTTTAAATCTTCTTTTAACTTACAAAATAATATTTTGTTTTTCTTCCTTTTTTGGATTTAAAAAAAAAATATAATATTAAATATATAATTTCTCTTTTTTCAAAATTTACTTTTTTCCTTAAACCCTTAAAAAAAATGTGATTGTGATTCATATGGACATGATGGCACCCTTTACAAATTTGTTTTGAATGGGTATGATGGTGCAAACGAATGTGATCTTAAAATCTGCTTGACACGACACAATAATGAGCTAACATATCACAAATTATTTTAATTATGGTTCAGATAATTGATCAAACGATTTAATTATTAAAAAGGTTATATGTTTACTGTCGATATTGAGGCATGTATCAAAATAGTGTTTGTTGAGAGTTGTCTGTACTGTGGGATGGTTAGTGGAAACTGGGAGTGCGAAGAACTGGTGATGGCAGAGTAGATAGATAGGGTTACTACCTATCTTACAAACAACAATGGTAGAGTACAAATTTTTGGTAGTGGTAATGCGATGGAGGCAGAAGGATGTGGTGGCGTAAGATGTGGGTGATACAACTCTAGTGTTTCTATGTAAGGTATGTCGTCATATGGTCATATTATGGGGAGGTACAGAGAAGGCGACTGTGTTTTTGGGAGAAGGTGATATATTAGTAAGTCAACGAATACTGTGAGCGGAGCATAGGTGTAGCTGCTTGACAACGATGGCAACGACTACGACGGAGGCGACATGAGAATACGATGACCGTCAAAGGTGTGCTGACCTTCTTACAACGTCTGCGGTTGAAGGCACGTACATATATTTTTTCTATATATATATATATATATATGATTTTTTTTCAAATTTTAGATTATATATATAATTTTTTATTTTTTATTTTTATTTTTAATTTTCATTTCTCACTTTATTTTTATTTGACTTCTTTTTTCCACACACACACACACACACACACACACACACACACACACACACATAATTATTTTTTTTAATGGCCAAGAGCCTGATGGTAGAATGGAAAACCTTCCAAAACTTGTGTAGCAAAACACTTGAATTACAACGACAACAAAGTTGACAATTATTTTTTTTGATTTATAAGGTATTATTTGCTGCCTTATATATATTATGTTTTTATTCCTTTGAACTTGTACTTTAAATCTTCTTTTAACTTACAAAATAATATTTTATTTTTCTTCCTTTTTTGGATTTAAAAAAAATATAATATTAAATATATAATTTCTCTTTTTTCAAAATTTATTTTTTTCCTTAAACCCTTAAAAAAAAATGTGATTGTGATTCATATGGACACGATGGCACCCTTTAAAAATTTGTTTTGAATGGGTATGATGGTACAGATGAATGTGATCTTAATATCTGCTTGACACGACACAATAATGAGCCAACATATCACAAATTATTTTAATTATGGTTCATATAATTGATCAAACGATTTAATTATTAAAAAGGTTATAGGTTTACTGTCGATATTGAGGCATGTATCAAAATAGTGTTTGTTGAGAGTTGTCTGTATTGTGGGATGGTTAGTGGAAATTGGGAGTGCGAAGAAATGGTGATGGCAGAGTAGATAGATAGGGTGACTACCTATCTTACAAACAACAATGGTAGAGTACAAATTTTTGGTAGTGGTAATGCGATGGAGGCGGAAGGATGTGGTGGCGTAAGATGTGGGTGATACAACTCTAGTGTTTCTATGTGAGGTATGTCATCATATGGTCATATTATGGGGAGGTACAGAGAAGGCGACTGTGTTTTGGGGAGAAGGTGATATATTTTTAGGTCAACGAATACTGTGGACGGAGCATAGGTGTAGCTTCTTGACAACGATGGCAGCGACTACGGCAGAGGCGACATGAGAATATGATGACCGTTAGAGGTGTACTAGCCTTATTACAACGTCTGCGGTTGAAGGCACGTACATATATTTTTTCTATATATATATATATATATGATTTTTTTTCAAATTTTAGATTATATATATAATTTTTTATTTTTTATTTTTATTTTTAATTTTCATTTCTCACTTTATTTTTATTTGACTTATTTTTTCCACACACACACACACACACACATAATTCTTTTTTTTAATGGCCAAGAGCTTGATGGTAGAATGGAGAACCTTCCAAAACTTGTGTAGCAAAACACTTGAATTACAACGACAACAAAGTTGACAATAATTGATAGCTAAAGGTTGAATCAGACTGACTCTTTGCAGCAGTTGAGCAGATAGAGGATCAAACAACTCTGATATCAAATGTTATGAACAAAGTTCATAAACACAACAAAATACTCAAAAGATATTAAATATATAAATATCCATCATACAAAAAATATGTTTATATAGAAATTTATAGAAGATATGGGATGATGGATTTTTTACAAATAAGGGACCACTTATATACCTAAGCAGATGCCCTTTCATGAATGATCATGTCTTCAGAGACATGCATCTTCTAAACTAATAATTAATTAATCATTATTTATGGTTATTACACACACACACACATGTATGTATATATATTCATAACAACTTCATATCTCTTCCATTATGCAACCCAACTTGGTTCTTCTATCTTTATGTTCTTAATAACCTTTGATAGAGGTTTCAACTCAATTTCTTATGATAAATGATGCCATAAATTTTGCACTTATTTTCATCCTCACAAATCCTATCTCTTCAATATCACTACCATTTTTATTGGTACTCACTAGATTAATGGACCTCTCCCTATCTCGATGATTTTCGATTTCTTGGGAACATGGTTAGTCTTTGGAAACTTTTGTGAATTTATTCTTAACTAGGTGTATTTTGTTGCTTCCTACCTCATTTACTGCTTAAATGTCTTCTTTCTTATATAATTATATCTCCTTTAATGTTTTATCCTTATCGCATATCTTTTTTCCTCTCATAGACTTACACCCCAGAAATATTCTACCGGTCAAAATAACTTCCATCGATTTAGGTGTATTTGACACATCTTCCACTGGCCATCTACTCATCAAACCATATTTTTCCAATTATTCTTATGTTAATATCTTTCTTGTCGATACCAATTTTTTTTATCCTATTTCCATTGATCTTAATTCCATCGAGTTATATAAAAAAACAATTATATATTCTCTTCAACGCATTGAAATATATGTGGCCAATTTTTTTCTGACCGGTTATGTCAAATTTTGTTGCCTTTCGGGATTCTCCTTCAATTTTCTCTCTTGATGAAGATTGAATACTTACTATCTAAATCTTATCTTGTAATATTCTACAACATCCCCACAACTCCATAGGTCTATTCTACTCCAAATATCATTGCATTAATTCATGACTTTTTTCTCCCTCTTGAATGATGTTCCTTTAATCTCGTATTTCATGAAGCTTAGATGTTTGATGCAAGGTATTCTTTATTTATGCAGCTCCATTCCCTTAATTGTTTCTTTCTCATTCTCTACATCCGAATTATCAACTGCTATTCTTCTTTGCTGATTTCAAAATAGTTAACTTTTTACTATAACATTTTTCTAATATAGTTAAGGGTTCAGATGGTTTATCCACAACCTTTTCGCCACACAATGTTAACCACCATTATCTTAATTTCCTTGTACTATTATTCTTCCTCTCTTTAAAAATAAGGAAGGTCGGGGCGTTCAAGTGTTGTGTCTATTTAATTTGTACCTATTTACGAATTTCTTCAATATCGAGCCACCAAGTATCTTTGGTTAAAAAAAGAAATTGGACTCAAAGTATTTTACAATATGAGTTCCATGTCTAGTGATTCATAGTCTTCTTATCTCACCCTTAACTTTGTCATCATGTATTGATACAAGGCCTCCATTCTTGAATTGATTCTCTTTTATATTTTGATCTTGGAGGGAATTCTCTGGTTCCTTAATATTTATTGGCAATGTAGTACATGTTTTTATGTCATAATATATGTTATTCTATATTCTAGATATGTCATGATGTCAAGCCAAAACACACTTGTATTATTTGGCATTGAAGCATCAAGTGGATTCGAGCCACTAGATTTTTTACCAAAATGATTTTAGATGGGGTAAGGCTGATTTATTCTTGCGGGTCTTCCCATACGCTCATAAGAATTTCAAGTTCTTGTCAACATATTTATCCCTATTTGTGTTACAAATTTTACTCCAACTCTTCATCGAAATATCATTTAAAGTCTCTGCTACTACGTTGGCATAAGGGTGACAAAGAGAGCTCTTTTGCGCCAAATCATGACTTCACGCTTTGACATCTCAATAGTATTATTTAGAAGTGGGCCCCTTGATAAATTATTAATAACAATGAGCATAAAAAACATTGTAGGTATATCCCCATAAAATAATATTTTTTTTTTTCTATATGGTATAGTCTTGAACTAGTTCCATTTCTACCGACATTGTTAATACTACAATTTTAGTTCTATGTATTTGGGTATATCCATACTTCCTATCATTAAATATGGAATAAAATAAATCTATCTCCCACATCTCAAATGAAATTTATGGAAGGATAAGTTTTAATTGAATCTCATTGGGATAGGTGAAGTGATATACATAAACAAGGTTATTGAGGATGCCATCCACAAATGTTAGGAAGCATCCTCTAGGATTCCTTGAAATGTTTTCAGAAAGAAAGGTTATGTGGCCCTTGTTCACATTGGGCCACCATATTATTACGTGGAGGATTTTTTTCTTGTTGTTGTATTGATTTGGTAAATTCCACTTGACACCTCACGGTGTGCTTCTTTAATGATGTCCCATATTTCAAAAACGATGACACAAATCCTCAAGATATTATTTGATCCCCATTTTCATAAGTGTCCAACAATCAACGTGTAGTGAAAAACCTTCACAGGGACACATCTCCTCAAGATATTATTTGATCCCCATTTACACAAGTGTCCATCAACCAATGTGCAATGAACAACCTTCATAATGACGTCACATATTTCTTATGTTATTGCATACCTAGGGACACTTGTTTATCATGAAAAACTATATATCCAACACTTCCATTGGGAAATATTCAACTTGGAATGGATTTGGATATGGAACACCATCATCTATAACATTGGTTCTTCTCTTGAGTCGATTTTTTGCAAGCAATCTAGATTGACATGAGACTTACATGCCTTAAAAACACTTCAAAATTTGAATTCTTGGAAGAGTAAGAGCCATATTAAAAAAAAATGAGGATGCATTAGCTTGTTCGCGGGACACATCAACACAAACTACTTGGTATTGATAATAAAAATAAATAGTTTCATGACATGTAATAATATAACTTATGTAGAGAGAACCTCATTCCAAGGCCTTCAATATCCATCATTAACTAGTTTCTTTCTACCTTTTTCTATATTTTATCGACATAATAATGTGGATGGCCGACATTTCTCTGCTCGGGGGATGTAAGAATTCATAAACAACAAAATTTGTGGCAACCACTTGTGCACTAAACCATGTGTTACAATAAGGGATTCTAAGAACAAGAGATTGGAGTAGTTTCTCCTTCAACATATGAAAAGATTATTAGGAATCCTTTAAGAATGAAAAATCGACACCCTTTTAGTGAATTTCACACAAAAAAAAAGTGATGCCATAATAACAACTTTGCTAAATTCCTTGATCTAGGTGGATATTGGTGGCCACCCACCTATTCCACTTGGACCCCCAACAATGTTTCCTTTCAGTTTCCTTAATTCTAGCATGATGCAGGAGCATTAGCTCCGAAAAACACCTTGTATTTTATTTAAACTAGGGGGTTTCATGTTTTGAAGAAATATTAAATTTCATGTAAATATTAATATTATTTTGAGTGATTAATTATATTTTAATTAATTATTTGTGAGAATTTGTAAATGTTTCCAAACAACTGGAAACATGAGAGAAATTAGTTTCAAGATAATTTAGAATTAATGATGGAGCCTAAGTTGGAATTAGTTTCTAAGTTTTAGGGATAAAAATCTATCTTTTAGGGATTTTGAGAGATTTAGGGATTTGTTGAGATTTTAAAGGGATAGAACTCAATTTAGTGCATTTCTAATTTGTATAAATTAGAAGGCCTCAAAATAAATTGAGCAGGTAGGATAGAATAGAAAGGAGAAAGTAAAGCTTGGACAACCAAAGCTTGTAAGCCTCCGGCAATTGTAAGGCCATTACTGTTGAATATCCGGCAAAGACAAAGTCTGTAAGTGTTTTCATTGTTAATGTAAAAAGTGTTTTCAGAATTGTGTGGTTGGATTTTTGGAGTGGATTATATTTTCTGTAATTGGGTTTTAAATGGAGAATGCACATTTTATATAATCTGGTGGTGAAATCATTGTTTATAAGTTAATGCCATTAAATGAGTCAAATTTTGCAATGTAATGGGAAATCGATCTGAATAGAGGTTAAACTCTACTGCTGGAATAATTAAATTGAATATAGTTGATTTATTATTGAGGACATAATCGATTTGAATTAATATCATGTTTTGTAATGAAAATTCCAATTGGTAGTTGCCCAGAATCGAATTGGCAAGTCGAAGATCATAATCTGGAGGCCTTTTGAAATCGTGTGGATGAATGTCATTATTGACTTTCGAATAAGATCTGAGTTTATGTAATGGCCATAACAGAAGAACTGAGCGGGAAATAGAGGGGCCGTATTTTAAAAGCCTGTCTGGTTCTGTATATCATCGCATGGGATGGATCGGTATTACTAAATATCGATATTGAAATTGTTAATTGAATAAAAACACAGATAAAATGTCAAATTGGGGTTTTGATGGACAGCGTTGGAAAAATTGGGACGCACAGTGAACATTAACCTGTAGAAGCTTCATAAAGGGCGAATGATGGCAAATTGAATACAAGTACAGTGCAAATGAAGATGGGTTCTAACGGTGGCATCGATTTGCAGAACGTTTGTTTGCTGAGATCACTTTTATCTGTTGGGTTTGTGCGATGAAGCAAATTGATGGAAATCCAAAATCGAGGGAAATCGATTCCAACCTTGAATATAGCAAAGGAATGGAATTATATAAAGTCAATCCAGAAACGCAGGCGGTGTTATGGTAATGTCATGGAATTATTCTCATGTCTTTTTATAATGAAATGAAGAGAAATCAATTTTTATAAGCGCTGGAGAAATTGTGTTTAGTGAAATATAATTGCAGAGGTGCGAATTGAGGGCATTACCTTTGAAGCAGAAGTAAATTTCGATGCAGCATTCGAGTGGAAACTGGAAGTGAACAAACAGTGAAAGATCTGCGTTAATAGTTGGACGGTAAGTAAGTTAATTTGCCCATTTGAATTCTGGTCAATTGTAAGTTTGGGAGTGCTGGCATTAAAAACAAGCAGTTTCAAGTGTGGGCGCAGAGGATTTTTGTTGTTGAAATCTTTTCAGAATTTGATTGAGTTTGCGTGGAGGAAACCGTGCAGGAATTCACACAGTTTATTGGAAGCGTTGAAATGAATTTGATTCCAAAACGAAATGGAGTCAATCCTTAGAGTGGAGAGAATCCATTGTATCAATGAATGATAAAATAAGAGTTGTATAAGGTGCTTTGGTGAATGATGAATCTAATTCAATAATTCAAGGGCGATGTATGTTTAATTTCATTCATTGAATATTAGAGTGGAAACTTGTGAATGGATTCTAAATCCTATATTTTGAAAAGGTGATTGCTGAATGTATGGTTTCATATCATGATTAGGCATGGGTTTCCTTCATAAAGGAACCTTAGTGTGAAAGAGTTTGGCTTTTAAAATAGCTTCCATTTATGTGATGATTTTATGATTGAAAAGCTTCTGCATGAAAATGATAAAGATGAAATTTCCAGGAATTGAAAGATAAGCTTCCGCATATTAATTAAGATTTCCAGTGGGTGAATGTTTTCTTAATATGGAGTTTTATTGGGCAGTTATGATGATGCATGTGTATATGCATAGATTAGAGAAAGATTCTGGGTTTTGCAGGGTGTGCCTGCATCATAGCACAACTCTCTATTTTTGGCATTTTTCAGGTCCTAAACTTCTAGAGCCATTTTGAGGTCCTAAAAGATATTTTCTGGGAAAATAGAGACTTGAAAAATGTCATAATATGTTACATAGGTTCATTTATAGGCCTCCTCATGAACATATTAGAAACAAGGTACTATGATAACCAAACTTATATCGTATTCCAAAGTTACGACCCGAGGAAGTTGCTGGTCCAACTTACCCCAACGACGCCCAAAACCATTAGCGCTTCATATCCTAGGGTTAGGGTTTCACACTTCATATTTATGATAAAAATTCCTCTGGGCCTCATTGTAACACAATACAAAAGGCATGTAGCCATTACATCTCTTCTCAAAGATAAGCTACCATCACCCAAACTAATTTATTTTCATTCTCCTTGTAAATAATTTTGACATTCGTTATTTATTAATTGAAGTTCAGTATTAGTGTATCTATGTGTTTTTGTTTAATTCTATATTTCATTTCGTTCCTTCATAAATCTAGTTCATTCCTACAATGTCTTGTGTTCTTGACAAGATTCAAATTTGTGTTTGGTTGGTTGGCATGATCTTGATCTTGGCAATGTCATATATCAAACCATCGACCAATTCGAATGCTTATGGATGTTGCAAATACACACTTCTTGGTTTTCATTGATAAAAATAAGCCCCATGTTTGGTTTATGTTGCTTTGAATATATACAATCTGTTCAACAATTTATTGTGGATGCAAACGAATTATAACATCTTTAAATTTTTGTTTTACTTTATTTTTATTTAAAAGTCATTAAAATTCTTTCCAATGATAGTCAACTATTTGCGTTTTTGTATTATGGTTGATTAGGATACTCAAATCTCATCTGATAGAAATGGATATGAGTACAAACAAGAGTATTTGGTTTGTAAGTGATTCTATATTAAAAAAAAACAATATTCCTTTTTAAATCATTTACATTGAGGCAAACATTTATTCTAACGCTTTTGTAATGAATAATAACTCTTCTTTTTCTAAGCTTCTGCAACAAGGATTTTTTTTTTCTTTTTTTCTTTTCTACTGATAATAAATAGTTGGATAGGGATGATGTGTTTATGTTATTGAGGGGAAATTGAATGTTCATGCTCGATAAGAATCCTATTAGAGGGAACTTTAAGTAGGCATATTATATTAATTGCTTTTATTCATCCTGTTTTCTTATCCACATGGTGAATTATTGCAAATATGGTGTCAGAATATGCATCTAACTCTAAATCCTTCAACTCAACCACCAATGACTTCTAGGTGCAACACTCATTTGTGTTGTGAGTGTGTCTCTTATGGAATTTGCACCACTTTCTTGTGTCCTTATTTGTCTTCATGGTGTTTTTATTTGATTGCAACTTCAATGGGTTGTATGGTTCACCCACCTTAGCTTTGTCCTTTTTTCTATGGTTTGGGGGTTCCTTTTCCTTGCTTTGGATTCACAGATCCAAAGTATCGCTTATTTTGTTTAAATTTCTACTCAATCTTGACAACATATCGGTATGAACTGCCAAGTGAGGAGATGTCGAGGAACTCCATCTCATTCTGGATGTTTTTTTCTAGACAGTTGTGATACTTGAGTACTAGATTCTGCTCAGAGTCCTTGATACCCAGCTTTGTGCAAAGGGTATGAAAAATATTTTTGAACTCCGACACATCTTGGTTCCTTTCTTGTCGTAGTGTGGTCCATTTTGTATACTTATATTCACAGCTTCTGACAGGGTAACATTGTTCCTTGACGATGTCTCGAAAGAATTCCAAGTGGGTTCGATTAAAAATAGTGAGGGTCACTTCTCATTCCTTTTCTCACAGTAGGTTTCCCACTAGTCCTTGATGTGGGGGGTGACCTTGAGGAGTGCAAAAGTAATCCTTTTCCTATTGGAAAAATTATGGACTGAAAAATATCTTTAAAACAAATTTAACCATATATCTACGACATCTACATCTATCTGGACTTAAAATATAGAAATGTCAAAGTTAACTCATACCTTGAAGGGGGTGGCACCTCCTAGGTGGATATCAAATGAAGATGCTTCGCTCGCTGATACCTATTGAAGGATTTGGGAAAAAGTATCCATCATTTCGTTTCTTTTTTAGGGACCCTTCGAGAAACTTTTTGAAAGGATCCCTTGCTCCCACATATTTATTTTCTTCCACCATGGGAGGCTATCAGGGTCATCAAGGTTCAACTAGTTCAAGTCCTAACTCCATATACCCAACCTCGTTGGGGACATGCACAAAAAAACAAAGAAATAGAAAACCACTCTGATACCACTGATCCAGATTTATGTAGGAATGAAATGAAATTCATATTTAAACATAAACATAGAGCTACAATGAAAATTTAACTAATTCATCAATAACAAATATTGAAAACAATTTACATGTAGAAAGGAAATAAATTATCTTGGGAAATGGAAGCTTATCTCTGAGAAGAGATGTGACAACCACATTCCTTATGAACTATGTTACAACCAGGATTGAAAGCCTTATTATCATTTAGAAACATGGAAAATCCTAAACATCCAAAAACCTAATCCTAGGAGATGAAGCACTAAAAGTTCGTGGCCCTCATTGGGGTTAGTCGGCACATCAAATTCCTGGGGTCATAGCTTTGGCATATGATCTTCGTTTGATGCGTACGATTACTCGTTAGAAATATCTATCCAAGGAAAACAAATTTCATCTATAGTCCCTTTCCATAGGCTATGGGTTTTCCCATTTTCTAAAAAAACATTGTTTAGGGCCTCAAAGCGACTCCAAAAGTTTAAGATCTGAAAAAACTACCAAAGATAGTAATTTGTGCAACAATTACAGAAAATAAAAGAAACAATGTTGGGAGTCCTAAGTGGAATATGCAGGTGGCCACCAATATCCACCTGGATCAGTCCTCCCCCCTCAAGAAGCAATGGTCCCCATTGCATTGAGTACACCCATGATATGAGGAAACTTCTACTTAACTTGGTCCCTGGTAAGCCACTTGAATTGGTGTAGGAGTTGGCCAGCTTTGACAACCTAATATAGTTGGATCCTCTATTGGAGAGTGTTATTGATTTATGTGTCCATAATCCAATCATTTTTGCCTATTCCATGTAGTCTTGGTTGATTTCTTTTGGTGTTAGTTGTTCGAAAATGTTTGATGTGTCTAAAATGGTGGAAAGTATGGACAAGGACGATCCACATTGAACATTGGGTGTAGGCCAAGGAATGGGGTAATGTTGATATCAAAAGTGTTGTATCCCATAACCTTAGTGATGGTACACAGTTCGTATTAGAGTGGACAAAGCTTTCAATGGGCTCCGACAAGGCGTTCTTTCTAAAAATGCAACCAAAATTTTTCACACACCTGAAACTTATGTGGCACTTGATGTTGATTATTTTGTTGTTTGTACTTGGCATTATATTTATCCAAGGTGTCGTGAACTTCCTAGCAGATGCACTAGATGTGTTCAACAAGCCTAGTTTCTTTATCATCCTTAGACTATACATGTTCGGATTCTACATGTGTAGTTGCACAAGTCATGGAAACATCAATCAGACACAATGATTGAAATCCCATACCCACTTGAAAGGGGTTGTGGCCCATCTAGCTATGGAGAGCTCTGTTATAGTTGTGCTGCAAATAGGGAATGCTCTCATCCCATGTTCATGTATGCTTGGAGTTGTACCTGCATAGTATATGAACGATCATCTTGTTGAAAACCTTTGTCTGGCCATAATTTTGGGGATGGAATGCAGTTGACTTAGTGAGCTTGGTGTCTAATAATGACCAAAGGATCGACCAGAATGTGCTTATGAACCTACTATCTTGACCTGATATAATGGTTTACAGGATCCCAAAATGTACCTACACTCGTTCAAAGAAGAGTTTGGCATTTTCCTTTGCTATGATAATCTTTTTGTAGGTCGTCAATATTAGCCATCTTAGAAAATTTTTCCACGACCTTATCCACTTGCTTCTACTGCATGGTGGGACCCTTCTCTGGGGCTATAGATGTGGCCATGATCTCCCCCTTACTTTGAGAGTGAATTATAAAGAAAAAAATTTTCTTGGTCTAGGAGATGTTCTTACAACATTGTTTAGTTGAGACCAAAGAGATGGCAGTAGGTGGGACTACCTCTTGTATCATGTATAACTTACTGCCCAAAGTAATAATAACAGTGTGAGGCCTTGTCTCATACACAACATGCTACTTCCACAAGTATCTCTAGCCTACTAACACAACATATAATTAAATAGGTGCAACATCACATAGTACCTCATCCATGAAGGGCTTAATGCAATAGGGAAGGAAAAACTGCTAATTGATGCAGAGATACCATCCTTGGTGGAGCCACATGATGGTGTATGACTTTGGGGTGGTGTGGTCAACAAGCCCAACTGCTTAATGACCTCTTTTTAGATGAGGTTCTTTTGGCTCCCGCTACTGAAAATGAACTACAATGGAGACCCCTTCACCCACATCTGTGAGTGGAAGAGATACTCCATTTCCTCTGGATCTCCAAGCTCAATCTTCTAGACCTTTGTGGTGGGAACGGTGGCACTGGGATCTGCATCAATAACATGCTTCCATTTTTCATTCCCTTTTTTTGGCTCTGACTTTGAGTTAGGACATACATTTGAGTCTAAAGCCTTCAACTCAACCAATAAATACTTGGCACGACACTTATTTATGTTGTGAGTGGGGCTCTTATGGATCTCACACCACTTTCCCGTGATATTCTTTGTCTTTGTGGTGTTGTTCTTTAATTTTGACTTTGATGGGTTATCTCGGGTCACCTTGAAAATATGCAGTGCTAAGTGAGTAGATGTACAAGAACTTTATCTCATCCTAGATGTATTTTTGTAGACATTCATAGTACTTGAGTAACAGATGCCACTCAAAATGTAGAAAATCCACATAGAATCAAAATGGTAATTGTAATATGCTAAATAACATACTTGAATCTACTCTACCAATTGCAGAAACCAATTACGATAATGAAATCACAATACATGAAAGAGAAATAATTTCGATCACATAGTACACAAATATTTCCTGGGGAAAGCCACAACTAAAAACCCCGCTATATGTATATTGCATAAGTCAGAAAATATGAGAAGTTTGTAATTCTTTTATCTAACTAAAGAAACCTATGCACTATCTCTATCTGTCTCACTGATTCCTAGACAATATTGGTTCAATACTTAACCAATTTTATGCCCTCTAGGATCCCTATTTCCTTGGGTAATTAGGCCCTATTAATTAGGAAAATTTCCAATCCATACCATGCAATCCATTAGGGGCCTTCCTCTGACTACATGCACCACTTGTACAATTTGGATGATTATACTACTGATAGCACACTGCCCTTGAACTCCAATCTCAAATAGCTATTTCTCATAACTCATAGGTATGAGTTATTTATGAGTAAATTATCAGTTATCTGATTGATCACTAGATGTGGTTCAAGTGAAAGTTCCACTATTTGACCTCTCACTAGTCCCTCCATTAGTTAAAACTAGTTACACTGATTTTAACTCAGATAAACTGAGTTAATTAATTGCAACTCAAAATAAACTCAACCACGACTCCTATTTTGCAGGAGACACTCTACATGACTCAAGTTAGACCCTCAACTCAAATTAACTGAACCAAATAAGCCATACTAACTTGTTTAACTCATACAAAGTCTTGTGATGTGGAATTACAATTTTATTCTAATTTAATTCAAGAGAAAATTGAATTAGAATATTTTCTAATTTCCATTTTCAACACTCCCTCTCAACAAGAAAGTAATTCAACTCTATCTCGATCCAGTGATCAATATGACACATATGTCACCTGAGTCTCTCAATGCTACTAGCTACTGCATTGTCTATTGAAAACTCCATGTTGTTGTTGACTCTGCACTGTTCCATCTTCACTGCTACCAAATATGCACTGCACTCCCCAGTATCTGACTACTGTTATTATCTGCATTTATTACTATGGCATCTGATTGCATCAACTACCACTTATCCATCATATTATTGTATACTTTCCCCCCCCTTAGCAAGGTAATGATCTATCAGAAAAAACATCTCAATGGAACTTGCCCAAATTTTTACACACTTGGGAGTATTGCTTCACATTGACCCACCTCTCACCTATAGGTATGGTCGAATGTGCTCTCTCTAGCCATTTGGATCGAAATTCCCCCCTACTGGAGGTCTTTGCTTGAGTGGATGTCTCCACTCAACCTCCTCTCTTCTTCTCCAATTGTGGCTTCTCCACACCTTGCTGAGACTGCTTCTGAGGCTAGATGTTGAGAGGTAATTCATTCTCCCTCTCAACCACCAAGTCTCTAACATTTTCTTATCCTTAAGGAATTGCATGCATCTTATACCTCAAATGCATACAATTTCTTGACTCGCACATCGATTTGATTCAACCGTCCTGTGGCGATGTGTCTAAGGAAAACCTTTCCTTTTCTAAAATCACATCATAGACATACTATTCTAATAATGCGACGAAAACAATATTCTTCTTTAGTCCCAAAACATACATCACATTGGTGATTCTGAGAGGGGAGACAAAATCCATCTGAAAAGTAACTGTACTGATACTGGTCGCGTTATATGTAACACCCCTGGTAAAAATTCATGTAAAAAAATATATAAGACCACAATCAATGGGACATGTATTCCAAGATGAATGGTGGGAAAAAAACATACTAGCGAGTGTTCACTTCGGTTTATTATGGCCAAGGAAATTGGAAAAGGAAATGACAAAGTATTTGGAAAGGCATGAGGCATTAATTGGAATTTTATTTATGAAAATAAAGGAAATTAGGAGAAAAGGAAGGTGAAAGGTCAAAGGTTACATGTGAGGAGTAAAATGAAGGAAAATAATGAAAATGAAGAAAATAGAGGCCTCATTAATAAAAATCTTCTGAGGATCACTTGGTAAGCTTTTTTCTCAATCTTTTTTCAGTTCATTTTTGGATCTCTCTCATTATTCTCTCTCTCTCTCTCTCTCTCATACTCTTGGATACTTAGAGTTTTCTTGGAGCACTCTTATAGAGTGTGGGTACTTGGTGATTTGGAGAAGGAAGGAAAAGGACGAGCAAGCCTATTAGGGGAATTTTGAGGTCTAAAATGGGCCTCCTAAGGAAATAATAAAATAATAGCTAAACCATTAAAATATATTTATGAATTTTCAATTTACTTTTTGCACCAGAATCCATGTAACCATGGTTAAACTTAATTCAAAATTGTACCAAAATAAAAATAATAAGAAAATTGTATTGATGTGACTATAGATAAGAATAATATTTTCAAGAAAAAGTCATTATCATTGCACAACTAATGCATTTTTCCTTTTTACTTAAATAAGTTAAAATAAAATATAAATATAAATTCATAAATTCTTAATTATAAAATATACTATTAATTAAAATATATAATAACATGTAATTAATATACTATATAAAAATAATATAATATAATATATTGTTTTATCTGTGAATTTTATATTGCATAATGAATTGATTTGATTTATAAATAAATATTTGAAAATATACAAATATAATATTTATTGTAAATTGTGTAAATACATAAAAATTTTGTAGGGATATGCATCGTTTCTTTCAAAAAATATGAAATGACAATAATAATGTTTTATTCAAAAAGTGTGAAATGACATTTATTATGAGTACTTTACTTTATGACTTTAAAAGTACTTGAGCACTACCATAGTTAACCATGAGTTTTTATCCACCATTGAGAATGTGACAAGTAAGTACTTTTAACTCAAGCAATGCCACCTCAACCATTAGGGATGATGCCACCCCTAAAATGTGATTGGTTCTTATAAAGTGAATTTTGATTGTAGATTTTCCTTGGGAGCCCCATTTTAGATCTCAAAATTCCCCTAATTTGAAAGTGCAAGTGGACATCGGGACTAGCAAGTACAGTGGGATTTGTTTGCAGGTACAAAGTTACATGTATGTTTTCCTCACTAGTTTTGGCATACATGGTGTATGCATGTGGATTTTCCTAGCCTTTCCATTTCCTAGATAACCATGGTGGTTGTGGGGTTATTTCCATTGAATATTTTTTGGTTGGTTCTCCTGATTCCTTTAGATGTGGGTTGATTTAATATTTCCTAGAAACCTTGGTTGGAAAAATGCTCTAGAAACCTGGTGGAAAACTATGGGTTGAGTTACTAGTCTTGGAAGCCTTGGTTGGACAAGCACTCTATCAGCCCTAGGTGCGTTGAGTTACTAGTCCTAAAAGCCTTGGTTGGAAAAATTCTCTAGAATCCCTGTAACAGCTGAGGTTGAGTTACTAGTACTGGAACCCCTGGTTGGAGAAAACACTTTGAAGCCCTGGAAAAACTTAGATAGAGACTAATCTGCGATGGTTGTTGTTGTGGACAGATGTTTTCACTCCTAGAGACAACCTAGAGTTGCCATAGACCAGTGCCTAGGACATCTTATCATAGCAAGGAGCATATAATAAAACTTGGGTGTCAATCCAAAGGCTCTCCTGCTATCTCTTGTAAACAAGGAAATTGATTTAAATGGGACCAAAACTTACAGAAACTGCCACAGGGAAAGTAATATTGTAGAGACAAAATGCAAAGCTCTAACACAATAGAATCAGACAGTTAAGAGACAATTTACTGTAGAGAGGGATGATTCAAGTAATATGCCACAAAAATTAAATATCAGAAGGTGTAAGCAGGGAAAGAAACATAAGAGGATATTAGTTAGCTTTGGTCTGATACCCAGATACACAACAGAATCATATATGGGCTTATCATTCTAAGAATCCATACATGACAATGGCATTTTAAAAGCACCCTCCAAAAGCAACTAATATAGCAAAAAGATGGATGAAATGAACATGAAACAATATATCATGCCTGAGCCATATTTAAAGCACTTAACTGATACAAGTATGGGTATCAACTAGGATAAATCCTTACCTAAAATCAGTGAGCCACTCGCATTCCAGTACATGATACAAGAAGATGGATAAAATGAAATGTTGTATTAAACACATAAAAGGAAGTTACAAACTGTGGGATACCAAAGATCATAATCCTCTAATACAGATAGAACTCCTCCTCACTGAGACCCTACGGGCTCTGAGCCTTCATACTAGAGTTTTTACAAAATGCTTACAAAAAATGTCTTTCACTGCACAATTCTCTGATAAAAATCTGGAACCTTTACAATGTCTTTCTTCCTCCTTTTTATAGAGGAAGGAGAAGAGAAACTAAAAAAATAAGTAGGTGAAAACAATTAATTGTTTCATTAAAAAAAAATGGCGGAAACATTCGCACCCATATTGCTGAATGACTTGGTAATATTATCTGTACTTGACAATCTGCTTGCAAAAATAAATGCATTGGGTAGGAAATCTCTTTAAGAACACGGTATAAAGATGAATTCACATGAACACTCTGTCCTTTCCTGAAGAAAATTTGGCCGAAAATAAAACCTGGAGGGTATTGTTTTCTGTGCTGGGTACCCTCGGCCAACCAATATTTAAATTTGGGTTTGAAACATTGAATGTTGATTGTTGGATTTCCCCATCTTCCACTGATATTTCTTATCTGCACCATTAATATCCCCATCTGCAAAATCTTTGTTTTGAATGGCTCCGAAGGGTCTGATAGATTTCGATCCTTGCTGTTTTAATGAGAGTCGCGTCACGACAGCTACCCAGGGCTTTTCTTCATAAATTCCGCCTCTACAAGCTGATCCTTTGATGTGTCTTCAATTTCTGTAACGGAGGTGGAGATTAATGGCGGTTTACCTCCCTTTTCACCCTGCAAAACACACAACCTTGTTAGGAAAACAAAGGCATGGGAGGGGAGTGATGTAATGGAGGCGACTGTGAAGTGGCATGACATCGTGAACTGGTGGAAGCACGCAGGGTAGTGGCGAAAGATGCAGTGGAGCAGTGGTATACGGACTAGACAGAGGTTCTCTTCGTAAAAACACTAAAACAAGACACATGAATGCGATATACAAATATGAATGGAATATATAGATGGTGAAGGGAGAATGAGATTGACACGTGGGACAATACGTGGTGGGAGACTCGATCAATTAGTCAATCACGCATATGATCTGGACCACACGATTTCAGAGTGATATCAATGGTTAGGAATGCATTGTACAACGACGGAATGGTGGACCCGAGACACTGTAGACCTACTTTAACACCCGTGCAATTACATCAACCGACCGCCATTGGATGGAGCTCTTTGGATCGGACGACCAACGTTAATATCGTTGCACGACTTTGATCGAAAGATAATGCGCGATGGAGGGTGGTATTGAAGTCGTGCACTGGGACGCGTGGCGAGCACCCAATGGAATCGCTCTGATTTGGAGAAAACCGCTTGCCTTTGAAAGATGGTGCGATGAAAACAACTCTGGTTTCTGAGTGGGCGCGGGCGCGGGGACCACCAAAAAAAAGGAGATTCTGGGCCATTGATTTGTGTTTTGATCCAATGGTTCGGAGTGGGCGCGATAGATATATAAGCTAGGCACCCTTGGGACTTAACACTCGGTCATGAGCTTCAGTCATATAGACAATAAGATATGAGGGGCTAGGGCTGAAAGGGGCTAGGCCTCCTACGCGTCTGTGGTGCTTACTAATGCGTTTCAGAGGGCGGGAAAGGCACAGTAAGAAAAAATGAATTTCTTCAGCCACGATAGGAAATTTGAAAGGTTCAGGAGGGGTTGATGGCCAAAAATTTTAATGGGGGTTGACATGGATAACATCGGCTCGAACTGGGGATGGCGCGTTCATCCCTGAACATGTGGAGAATTCCGCAGACCTTCAGATACTCTTTTAGACGGCTCTGCCATTCAGTCCCTCTGCATTCTACTTCATAACATGTCAACACATGCCTTATTTAACAAAAAAAAAAAGGAAACTAATGTACAATATAATACATCAGGAATTCCTAGCCTGAATCAAAACTGGAAGTATGGCTTAAGAAATTGGCCATTTATGGGGGTGTCAAGCAGATCGCCCTGTAATTTTTCCAACATAAAAGTATTATTTCCTCTCTGTTCCGCTATTTTGAAAGGACCAAACCACAGGGGATCAAATTTCCCATGCTTTCCTTTTTCAGCCCTCCAGATATCCCATCTGAGTACCAGATCACCAACCTGCAATTTCCTGTCTTTTGCATGCTGATCAAAGACGTTTTTCATTTTCTCCTGATATTCTATTAACCTCTGATTTACCTGTTCTCGTGTTTCCTCTAATTCTACTAATTGATTGATTCTCCTGACCATATCATCAGGTTCCTCCTGACTTTCTTGTATGAAACGTGCCACTGGTAAGGCCAGCTACACAGGAAACACCGCTGCTCGTCCATATAGCAATTCATAAAGAGATTTTCCAGTTGCTCTCTTGCTGGTTATTCTATTTGCCCATAGAGAAAATTTCAACTGGGAATCCCAATTCTTCTGATTCTCGTTGATAGTCTTCTTCAAGGCCCTCACTAGAGTTTTGTTAGAAGATTCTGCCAAGCCATTCCCCTGTGGATAATAAGCTGTGGAGTGATGCAATGTAATATTATACTACTAGCAAAAATTTACAAATTTTGCAGACTTGAAGGCTTGTGCATTATCAGTCACTATTTTAGCAGGACAGCCAAACCTGGATATGATGTTTTCTTCCATGAACTTTATGATGACAGTGTCAGTAGCATTCCTTGCAGGTATGGCTTCTACCCATTTTGTAAAATAATATGTGGCAGTTAATATCCATTTATGTTGGCCACTTGAGGGTGGGTGAATTTCACCTATAAAATCTATTCCCCATTGTTGAAATGGTTCATCTATATGAACTGGAATCAAGGGCAGAGCTGCCAATTTCTGTCTCTCAGAAAATTTCTGACACTTATCACATGCTCTGACCCAAATAAAAATATCTCCAAATAATTTTGGCCAGTAGAAACCAACTTTCAGAATTTTATGAGCTGTGGCCCTCCAGCTATAATTTCCTCCACAGATTCCCTCATGAAACTCTATTATTATACTCTCTACTTCGTCCTCTGTAAGGCACAGGAGTAAGATTCCAGAGGGATCTCTCCAATATAACTACCCATTAGCAACTATGTACTTCTGTGATTTCAGTCTTGAAGCTCTGTATTTTGTTTTATCACAACTGGGAGGACAAATAAGTGTCAAAATATATTCAACTATTTCTTTGTGCCATGGACTGGTGAGATATTTTATGTGTACTTTCGGAGTAGCCATCTCCAGACCTTGATGCTCTTTTTATTTCTCAGACTCTTCATTTGCTACCATAGACAGATTTATGCCCAGAGCTTGGTAGTTTGATTCAGATAGAATTTTTGCAAGCTCCTGTCCTTTGATAAGCTTGGTAGGGCAGATATCTAGATCATACTCCTGTATTTTTGCAATCCACCTTCCCCTTTTTCCTTCACTGTCTCCCTGCACAAGGATATCCTTTACAACTGTCGTAGGCACAAATGCAACGATGTGAGACTGCAAAACATATACACGAAATGCTTTGAGGGATTTTACTAGGGAATAGGCTTGCTTCTCCAATATATTATACTTCAGTTCTGCATCATGGAGAACATGACTGAAGAAGGCAATAGGCTGCTCATATCCTTCTTCATTTTTCTGTAACAAAACTCCAGCTAATGTATGAGGTGAAGCAAATGAAAAGATCATAAATGGTTTAGTATAATTTGGCCCAGCTAGTACAGGAGCTTCAACAAATGTAGCTTTAATTCTAGCAAAGGCCTCCCGTGATTCTTGTGACCATTTCACCTCATTATTCTTCTTTATCATATCTGTTATATGCCTAACTATCTCAGCATAGTTAGGAATAAATCTTCTTAGAAAATTAATACGGCCTAAAAATATCTGCACTTCCTTCTTATTTCTAGGGAGAGGGATGCTATTTATAACCTCTACTCTTTTGGGATCTATCCTTACCCCATCTTTAGTTACAATATGCCCCAAAATTTTTCCTTCCTCTAATGCAAATAAAGACTTTTTTGGATTAAGAGAAAGACCATACCTTCTGCATTTTTCAAAATTTCTTCGTAAATGCTCAATGTGTTCAGCATCATTTTTAGAAAACACTGTAATATCATCAAGGTACACCACCAAAAATTTATCCTGCTCCCCAACAAAAGCAATTTCCATCGCCCTCTGAAAAGTGGCCCCTGCATTAATCAATCCAAAAGGCATCCTGGCATCCATAAATGTTCCCCATGGTGTAGTGAAAGCAGTCTTCTTCTGATCCTCTGGGAGCACAGCTACCTAATTATAACCAGAAAAACCATCCATCATTGACATTTTGGAGGCTCCCACCACTTTCTACAGGATGTGGTCCATCTTAGGCAGTGGATAATTATCTTTTAGAGATGCTCTGTTTAAATTCCTGAAATCCACACACAACCTTATTTCTCCATTCTTTTTTCGGACGGGGACCAAATTTGCCACCCATTCAGAATATCTCAAAGGCACAATTATTTTGGCCTTCAGTAGCTTCTTGATTTCTTTCTCAATAGAGGGAAGTAGCAGAGGATTTATCTGTCTAAGCTTCTGCTTATAAGGTTTTGCATCTTCCCTCAGAGGAATTTTATGCTGCATTATACTAATATCAAAAGTTTTAAGGTCCTGATAGGACCATGCAAATACATCCTTGTATGACTGAAATAATTTCAAGTATTTTTCTTTATATTCCTCTGGGACCTTCTTGGATAATTTGACAATTTTGGGCTCAACATTGGTACCCAGATTCAAATCTTCCACCTGATCTTATTCTACCACTTTAATAGGCTACGCTGGGACATCATTCTTGTCAAATAACCTTTCTAGAGGCACCAGCCCTCTGGGAATAACATTTCCTTTCAGCTGCAACACTTTACTGCCTGCCATCTTCTCTTCCCATTTATTTTCTGAAACATTCGCAGCCTCATCTTCTTCATAATCATCAATCTCCATATTGGAGAATTCTCCCGCTGTTTCCAGGAATCTCTTCATTTTTTCCTCATCTTCAAACACCTGCCAATGCTTAATATTATCGAGTATTGATGGTCTATAACGTACCTCAACTTCATACCTCAAGAGAGGGTTCTGGGAGGATTGAATGTACTAGCAGCCACAACAAGTGAATCTGCCATTCTGTTGTGTTCTCGGGGCATGAAATGGATATTAAATGCTGAAAAGAAGTTCTCCACCATGTCCTACACTTCATTCATGTAAGCCCTCAACCGAGGGTGTTTGGTTTGACATTGATTTCTGATTTGTCTGAATACCAGCTCAGAATCTCCCAGAGCTTTTCAACATTGTATACCCATGCTCCTGGCTGTTTGCAATCCCAATAGAAGTGCTTCATATTCAGCTACATTATTAGTAGCTTCGTATTCCAATTTAAAAGACAGTGTGATCCATTTGCCTGTAGGAGAATTCAATAATACTCCAGCTCCGTTTCCTTCTCTTGAATTTGCTCCATCAAAATGTAAAGTCCAGATTCCTTCTTCATGGTTCCCTGAAGGCTTCTCAGTCTTTATTTGGCAGAAAGAAGGTTCCTGAGCATAATTTTGATCTTCTTCTAACATCAAACATGAGAAATCTCCTTCCTTGCTATAGACTCGTGAATTCTCTGAGCTGTTAGCCTTAGTCACCATCTTGACAAATCTGGTCTCTCTATATAATCTCCTTTCCTGGCCACCAAAAATCGGGATGGTGGCATATGTTAAGTCTAATTTGAGTGACCCACCGATTTTTGTTCCCCAGGACCTTGACAACAGCATGCCAAAGCGAGCTGGGATATCAGCCACCACGATGTCCATTACTACACTTTTTGCTGGAATTTGGGCCAGGTTGACCACTAAATCTTTAATCATCCCTAAGCATTTAAATCTTTTGGAATCAAACGAGTAGAGGTCTTTTTATGGATGTGTGATTTGCAGTCCTAGTTGTTCCATGACTGACAAAGGCATAAGATTATGGGAAGCTCCAGAATCTAGCATACAATTGTGTAACAGCAGGTCATGAATCACTGGAGACACATAGAAAGGAGGAGCAGAGGGGTCTATATCCTCGAAATGTGGGCCAAAGAATACCATGGGTATTTATTCTTTGAGGTTAAGACTATATGGAATTATTGGTGCTTCAGGAGGGAGCAATAAAGAAGTGACTTGAGATTGATATACTGGTTGTTTCAACAGCTCAGTCAGGGGAATTGGGATTTTGAATTTTTCAAGTTCTTTTTGCAGATTAAAAATAGGAGGGGGCTTATGTATTACAACTTCTCTTGACTCTTTATTTTATTCTGAAGGTTTAACTTCTTTTGATACAGACTCAGCATTAGGAAGAGTGGCTACTTTTGAAGAATAAGGAATTTGATCATCAGATTGCAAAGGTTTGTTTAGAGTACTCTTACCTTTGTCTGTAACTTTCTGCACTGTAGATTCCTTTTGAGCAGATGCTTCCTTCTGGGGAGGCTCTTCTTCTTGATCCTGAGTTTGAGTTCTCTTCCTGGAAGATCTGAGATCATATTTTCTATTGAAATGTGCTTGCATGAAATCATTAAACTGTTTGCAATAATGATCAATTTCTGCATCTTCTGTGTCCCTGATTTCTTCTTCTTCTTCGTGCAATGGACATTCTACTTCATCATTGTTTGAAAAAGCAAGGTTTGTATCTTGCAGTTCATAAGCAACCTCTTCAGTGGAGTCATCTACTGGGCCTTCCAGGTATAATGGGTGAAGTACCTAATCTTGTTGCTCTTTTGCTTCCCTTGGCAATATTTGCATGGGTGGCTTTCTATACTGAGGATTGTAACCCCTGTTTGGAACGTTCTGAAAGTTCTTGGAAGCCGAGTTCTTGGTTTCCAATTCAAGCTTGACCAGCTTATTGGAAATATTATTAATCATTTTTCTCATTTCTTCAATTTTGTCTGAATCCTTGTCCTGATTAGAAGTAGATACTTCCTCTTTACCTCTTCTTCTGGTATCTTGTTCGTCTTTCCCTCTTAATTTTCCAGTGGAAGCAAAGTTTGCTTCCAATTCCAGTGCATCTGACTGAGCATCATTTAAAGTGGCAGGCTTTCTTTCCCTGAGAGAAAAACCAAAATCTGAGTCAAAGGCTGTTATGAAAACAACTTTGGAAACATTTTGATGAGGCGTCATATCTGCAGGGAGATTTAGATATAACTTATTAAATCTCTTAATAAATTCTGACATCCCTTCATTATGTTTCTTCTTGAGTGTATTGAACTCAGTAAGACACTGTCCATGATCTTTCTTTTCTCCCCATTTCCTGAGAAAATGATTTTCCATATCGTCCCAAGTGGTTACTGAACGGTTTCCTAATGTTTTGAACCATTTTATGGCTTCACCATCCAAATATTGCACAAATAGTCTTAAGACCACATCCAAATGTTCTACATTAAAGTTTTCTGCAAAGGAGCAAAAAGTCTCAAGATGTTTCTGAGCATCAATCTCATTTTCCCCAGTGAATCTGGGCAATATCTTCAAATAATCCTGTGGAATATCATTCAGCACTTGAGGTAATGCCAAGGGAGGATATTTGTTCAAAAAAAATGCTGGGACATTAGCCATTGGAGGAGGTGGGGGTTGTGCAGCAATCTGGTGTACAAATGGAGACAGAGGAGGAGGTGGCAGTGGAGTATGAATAACAACAGGAATATATTGTACAGTAGCCTGAGGTGTAGATGGGAATAGCTCACGGTTAACAACAGCTACTTCGGTGACTTCTTTAACTTCTTTGGCCTCAGGAGTAGGGTGAAAATTATCTTTAATTCTAGCACCTCCCCTCAGTGGGATGTCTGAGTAATAATCTGTGTCTCCCACAATGGAGTCGGGATTTTCTACTTGAATTTCTTGAGAAGAGGAGGATGGATAATCTTCTACAGAATACTCAGGGATTTCAGCATGGACTGATTTCTTTTCTTTCCAACTTCTTTTATGTATAATCTTCTCAGGGTCAGACACTGAAGGTGTCTTTTACTGTGATGTATCTGACCTCAGGTGTGGCTTACGGGGAGCCAGGACTACAATTAGATTTATCAAATAAACAACAGTGGAGTCGCCAAGGTGAGAGATATGCAACTCTTCAACTCTCTGTGCTCACCTGATTAGAGAGTGAATAAGATTTTTCGAGGCCCAGGGAAACTGATTTTCTTAAATTCGTCCCCGGCAACGGCACCAGAAAGATGTTGTGGACGGATGTTGTCACTCCTAGAGATAGCCTAGAGTTGCCATAGACCAGTGCCTAGGACATATTATCATAGCAAGGAGCATATAATAAAACTTGGGTGTCAATCCAAAGGCTCTCCTGCTATCTCTTGTAAACAAGGAAATTGATTTAAATGGGACCAGAACTTGCAGAAACTGCCACAGGGAAAGTAATATTGCAGAAACAAAATGCAAAGCTCTAACACAATAGAATCAGACAGTTAAGAGACAATTTACTGTAGAGAGGGCCGATTCAAGTAATATGCCACAAAAATTAAATATCAGAAGGTGTAAGCAGGGAAAGAAACATAAGAGGATATTAGTTAGCTTTGGTCTGATACCCAGATACACAACAGAACCATATATGGGCTTATCATTCTAAGAATCCATACATGACAATGGCGTTTTAAAAGCACCCTCCCAAAGCAACTAATATAGCAGAAAGATGGATGAAATGAATCATGAAACAATATATCGTGCCTGAGCCATATTTAAAGCGCTTGACTGATCCAAGTATGGGTATCGACTAGGATAAATCCTTACCTAAAATCAGTGAGCCACTCGCATTCCAGTACATGATACAAGAAGATGGATAAAATGAAATGTTGTATTAAACACATAAAAGGAAGTTACATACTGTGGGATACCAAAGATCATAATCCTCTAATACAGATAGAACTCCTCCTCACTGAGACTAGACAGAGGTTCTCTTTGTAAAAACACTAAAACAAGACACATGAATGCGATATACAAATATGAATGGAATATACAGATGGTGAAGGGAGAATGAGATTGACACGTGGGACAATACGTGGTGGGAGACTCGATCAATTAGTCAATCACACATATGATCTGGACCAAACGATTTCAGAGCGATATCAACGGTTAGGAATGCATTGTACAGCGACGGAATGGTGGACCCGAGACACTGTAGAACTACATTAACACCCGTGCAATTACATCAAGCGACCGCCATTGGATGGAGCTCTTTGGATCGGACGGCCAGCGTTAATATCGCTGCACGACTTTGATCGAAAGATAATGTGCGATGGAGGGTGGTATTGAAGTCGTGCATTGGGACGCGTGGCGTGCGCCCAATGGAATCGCTCCGATTTGGAGAAAACCACTTGCCTTTGAAAGGTGGTGCGATGAAAACAACTCTGGTTTCTGAGTGGGCGCGGGTGCGGGGACCACCAAAACAAAGGAGATTCTGGGCCATTGATTTGTGTTTCGATCCAACGGTCCGGAGCGGGCGCGATAGATATATACGTTAGGCGCCCTTGGGACTTAACACTTAGTCACGAGCTTCAGTCATATAGACAATAAGATATGAGGGGCTAGGGCTGAAAGGGGCTAGGCCTCCTATGCGTATGTGGTGCTTACTAATGCATTTCAGAGGGCGGGAAAGGCACGGTAAGCAAAAATGAATTTCTTAAGCCGCGATAGGAAATTTGAAAGGTTCGGGAGGAGCTGATGGCCAAAAATTTTAATGGGGGCTGACATGGATAACAGTTGTGATGTTTGACCATGAGGTGGAATCATTGGTTGAGGGTTGAGGAGTTTTTTCCTCTGGAAGCCTCATATTTATTGTGATTGAAGTGTTTGATGAGATCCCACATTCATGCTTGGAACATGGCACAGGGGTGAATGGTTGACATGAGACTTGGATCAACCAATCTATGGTCAGGTGGAACATGGAAGTCCCATCTCCGATGGTTTTTATATTTAGTAATGAAGAGGTCATTCCTTTTTTATTTTACATGCAAAAGCATTTGTTATTATGTGGGTTCTATTGTTGTTGTATCCATGGCATTTTTGTTGTTATTATGTTGGTTATAAGCTTGTATTTTATCAATGATGATGTATGCCTCTATCCATGTTTTTACTCATAAATGAATGCAAAATGTATCTATGGTAAAAGAGGCTGTATTGCAGCTAATGATGTAAGGGAGTAATGCTTCTTAGATTCTTAGATAATTATGATACCCCTATGTGTAATTTTGTTGTTTACCCTTGGAAATGCAATGTTTGTGACATGTTTGATGAAATTCTTGTCATGACTAGGAGGGGTTCAAATGAGTTCCTGATGATGTGATTGCTTTCATAACTTTGTTTTAATGTTATTCATCATCCCCTACAGTTTCATGAAGTTTTGGGTAACGACCTGGGCCCTGGGGATGAAAAGGTGGCAAAAATACCAGAGTTGCAGGCACAAAACTCACCATTTGGGGCCATGCCTACTACCTTGCCTTGGCATGCTTGCGGCTATGGCTCAAAAGGGTCAAAAAGTTAGTCTCCCTCAGGTTCAAGGGTCTGGAAGGTTGGGTTACCTCTTGAGGATGTTTTTGATGTTGTGTAAGGTATGTTTGTCTTGTTTCTGTTAGTTCCACTTCCTTAAGGTCATCTAGGAGGTTAAATCTTGTTATAGTAGCCTCTGGTCGCATGTTTACCTCGGTTGGTCAGTTACTTGGGTAGATGTGGGAGGAGGGTGTTACAGAGTGGCATCAGAGCATGGTTGCGCTCTCCTTGGGTGGTGTTTGGGTTTTTTTTCTTTGTGTGATATCTGATACCACAAAGTGGTATCAGAGCATGGTTTCACTCTCCTTGGGTGGTGTTTGGTTTATGTTCTCTTTGTGTGATATATGATACCATAGAGTGGTATCAAAGCATGGTTTAACCCTCAGAATATATGGGCAGTGTGTTGATCATGCATTTATATTGGTTTCATATGTTTTTAGTGTGCTTGTAGTCTATGTTCTTGTTGCATCTGTGTTGTGTTGGCCATGGTGGCAGTGGTGTTGCTATGGAAGGGATGATGGTGTTGTTGTCAACATGTTGTTAGGAGCGTATGACATGTTATGTGTTTCTCATGCTTGTTTTTGTAGAGGTAAATCCCCTCTATGGACAGAGGCAATCCCTACTAGCCCAGATTGGGTCTAGCAACAATCATGTCACGCTAAGGCGCAAGTTCCTAGTTACAATAGACCAAATTGTGAGAAAGGCCTATCTTAAGTCCAACGCTGTTGTTCGCAGAGAAGATAGCGCTCCCGTTTCCTTATTCTGGCAGATCACAATTCTCCTGCTTGTCGCGATCAAACACCTGTACATACAAGAAACACGACAAACACACAAGCATAAAACCAAATATATGCAATTATGTATCAGTCAGAGAAGACACAACTCATGATCATAATGTATGAACAATACGAGTGGAACCATAACCAAATTCGCTTATCATTAATCAATACAAAGAAAGATACAACCTGTGCTCTAACGCTGGATCTTCCTTCGGCGGGTCGACAGCGGAATATGTCTCATTAAAGCTCGTCAGGAATGGGACAAGCCTCTCTCTTCGGTTGTCTTGACAATAATCTCCTTGCTACTGATTTGGCTCTATGAGGACTATCAAGGCTCTTGCAGCATTCTCTAAGCTATTGAAGGCTCTTGAAGGCTAGCTTTGCAAAGGAAAATGGCAAGCTTATATAGATGGTGGAAGGGGAGTTGGGATCCCTATAATCATGGGATTGGCCCTATCCTCAGGGAAGCTTCCATGAGAGGTGGAAAACCACTTCCTCTACATGGAGATCCGGAGCCAAACCTCCCAACTCAATTTAGAGACCAGTTCATGAATTAGTTGGAGTCAATCTTCCGCCATTTATTTTTAAAAAACACTCCTTAATAAGCCTGGCGCGGGCACAACACTGAGACAGTGCGCCAGTTGGTGCACCCTCTTTGGAGGATTTCCCCCATTGGCGCGAGGGCTGAACTGGCTAGTCGCGCCAAGGCAAAAAAGGCTATTTTTAGGGTTTTTTCACAAGGAATTGTCTTAAGGGGAATGATTTTCCTTGTCCGGGGGGATGCCATGAAAGTGGTTTTAGGTCATGCCATTGCTCACAGGTCACAAAATAAGCCCTCCAATGTGTGGGACGGGGGATTGCAGGGACGGTGACAAATTGCTGTGTAACACTTGTGTATTATTCAGGAATGCTTGCTTACATATTGTTACATATTGTTACATATTGTACATACATTTCTTTCTTATGCCAGGGTTACATATTGGTCATGCTTCAGTGTTATCCGTGTATGTTTTCTTATGTGATGTTATATGTGGGACATGCATTGGTCGTTCTTGATTGGTTATACATGTCAAGTGGGTGCATATGGTCAAGTTTACATTCATTTGGTGTATTTATTTGTGCATAAGGTCATTGTATGGAATTAGGCCATCATAATGATATTGGTATGTTAGGATTCTAATTTTTTTGCTAAGATAGAGTAGGAGATGCATACCATCAAAGTGAATTTGCAGCATTGGACCTCGAGGCAAGATCATGTCATCATACATGCTTGGATGTTGGGTATGTAGGTATGTAGGTTAAGGATTGTTATATTCATTATGGTTATGAGTATTCCTTTCATTCTATGGATGTTATGGTTACATACATTATAGATTCTAGTTGATTAGTGTGGTTATATGTACATGTGTCAGATAGTCATGACTGATAACAAATTGTGGTGGTATGCATTTCTATTGTTGTTTTTTGTTAGATAACATATATGTTGTTAATGAGCATGTTATGGGTTAAATTATTGTTGTTGTATGATAGTTAGCTTGATGATTAGGTTACATGTTGTTGATGAGCATGATATATAAGTTTTTGTTGTTACATTCTAGTTAGGGTTATGAAATTCATGCATGATTCGACCTAATTATGATAGTGTGTTGTATTATGTCTTGAATGACTGTGCATATGTGATTGTATGCATGAATGAAAATTGTTTATGAGTTTAGGGCATGAACATTTTAGCTAGATACTGTTATGGATATCATGACCTTATTTATGTTTGAGTTGTTGTGTTGTGAATTTATATCGTGTTAATCTAGATTGATTGTGCAGATAAGATAGCTTCCCCTAAGATACATTAAGGTCTGATTTTTTTTTTATGTCGTATAATTGAATGTTTAATTATGTTGTCTATTTGTTGTTTGAGTGAGTTGGTGTCTATTACACCATCTAGTTGATTTATTTAACATGGTATGTTTGCAAGTTGTTTGAATGTTTGATTAATTGCATGATATGAGTATATGTGTCTGTAAGATTGCATGAAGTAATGATATTGTTTTAAGATGGTTGTGCTAATACATATGTGTTGAGACAACTGATATGTATTTGAGTGTAAGTAGGTGATAGTTGTAGCAGTATGTATTATGCCCGATGAATGTGAGTTGATTGTTGATTATGACATGGTTCTTAGTCTTGGTAAATGTTGATTTCGAATTGATAGATATGTTGTCTTGATGTTGGTACATATGGTTGACATGTGTGTGTTTAGTTACAAGGCAGTGTGATTGGCACAACAAGGTAAGAAAACTAGCTTTTTGTTATGTTTATTTATGCACTGACAGTTATGTGTTTATGGCAGTATGATGTAGGGGATTACATGGCAAGAGAATTCCATGAAATATTGAAGAAGGCTCGGGTTGAGATTTACTTTGGAAGTATTGGGAACCATGGGGATTGAGTCATGGTGTTTGTTTCTAGCCTTGTTCTTTTGGTCTCTTGTGGTTTGTTGCACTTGATTTTCATTTTTTTGTGTGTCTAGTGCAAGGCCTTGCCGCTTTATTTTGGTGTCGTATTACTTTTGGTTTTCATGATCTCTTCTTGCTTTCTATTGTTCTTGCATTTTATGTTTGAGAGTCTTTGGAATTGGTTGGGAAAGAGGAAGTTAATGGGGCTCAGGGAGAGCTTTGTGATACCTAATATGTAATGAAAGACTCAGGTGAAGCTCGATGCATGAGTAAGCCCAATGAAAGGTAGGAATATGACAGTTGGTCGGACTGGTTAGGTCCATTGTGGTAAATGGAAGGTGGTAGTACAGACATGAGAAAGGCAACATAAAAGGTAAAGAAAATGGATATAAGGTGTTAGATACCTTGGCTATGTTGGTAACTGTTGTTCTCAACACTGTGCATGTTGTGTACAAAAAAAGAAATTTCTCTTAACCTTGACCTTACACTACTTGGTAATGAAGTTGTGATCGCGATTATGATGATGTTTATATGTGTTTACATGTATGTATGTACTTCGTTTCTGACAGGGTCATCATGGATCCTCATTGTTAATGATAATTTTTATATGTATATATGTGTGTATGTATGTCTCTATCTGACGAGACCATGATTGATTTATATTGATGTTTATATATGTGAGTATGTTTTTGATTGATAGGTTCGTTATGATTGTTTTATGCTAATGATTATATATATGTATGTATGTATGTATATATGTCACTGTATGATAGGGTTTTCAAGGGTCATTCTTGTGGAGGAATTATTTCTTATGTAATTGAATGGCATGACGAGGTTCTTGGCTATGAGGAATCAAGCGGAAGAGTAGGCTTGATAGATCTACGAGGTTAGTATCATGTGGATATGATTTAATGTTAAATACTTCTACGATTCCTATTTTTATGTTATGGACAAGTAATGTTGAGGGGCACATCAGAGAAGTGAAAATAGTGTGATCTGCGGCATGCTAGGATAAGCATGGATAGTGAAAAGACACTAGAAGCAAGGTTGCTTGTGGGGTCTCTGTGTGATCTATGGATGTGCAGTACTAATGTTGTGTATATGTTGCACATGTTTTATATTAAGTGATTAAACCTATGGTGACGTGTACATGTAACATGTGTAGTATTGTGTACATATGATGTTGTATATATTGTGTACATATGATGTTGTTTAACATGTGTAGTATTGTGTACATGTGTTGTTTTGCACATGTTGTGCAAGTAGTGTTGTGTACCGTTGGTACTATGTACCTGTTGTGCATATGGTACTGGTATACATGTGGTATTGTGTGCATATCGTAAATGTGGTGTTGCGGGCATGTGGTACTATGTATGTGCATGGTGTAGTCGTGGTATCATGACATGTGTATTCCTCATGTTGTACTTTGTATATGTATATGTATATTTATTGTGTTGTGTTGTACACCGAGTGTAGGCATATGTGTTGTGTTGTATTTTACACTGGGTGCGGGTGTATGTGTTGTATGTCAGTGTCAACATATGCGTTGTGTTGCATGTCGGTGTAGGTGTATGGGTTGTGTTGACACTAGGTGTATGATGGTGTAGGTGTATGTGTTGTATGTTGGTGTAGGCGTATGTATTGTGTTTTATTGTACACCGGGCGTAGGTGTATATGTCGTATGACGGTGTGGGTGCGTGTATTGTATGGTGTTGTATGCCATATGTGGGTGTATGTGTTGTGATGTACATCGTGTGTATGTGTACGTGATTGAAGAGAAGCAAAGGCATTGGGTGCTTGCCGGGTGTGGCAACCAATCTAGTGTGTGTACATAAAGAACAAAGCCATAAGTAAGGAATAATGAAGGATAAGTATCAGTATTTTATTTCAGTCTTATTATGCATATGATCTATGATTCTGAATCAGGATGGTTACATGTGATTTATGATTATGGTTTATGGGGATTTCATGTGATTCATGATTGTAATTCATGATAGTTTCTTTTAGATCTAAACATATTTGATATGTTTATACATGACGATTTGATAAAACAACTAGTTTTACTTGTTGTGACAGGAAGTAAACAAGATTGCAAGTGTCCCTTATTGATGAGCTACCAATGAGGTATGATTTGAAGTTATTTCAAATTAGTTTGAATCTAATGGAAATTATGTGATTGGTACAGGAACCATGGAATGCCCATTTGGGTGATTGGAACTGACTACAAGAATTAGCAGCTTCAAAAAAAGGAATTGAAACAGGCAACAATATTCTGGTAAAGTACTTCAGGAGCATGGTCATTGTGGGAGACTGGTACCCAATAGTTTCCATTGATTTCCATGAGCATGCTATGACCGATATGATGGTTTCGAGGTAGGTATATGCCTTGGTTGTTTGAACTTCCGATGGGAGGAAACCTTGCCAAGGGATGGACTACCCGAGATGGGGGTGCCAGTGGAACTTGGAAGGTGAGTGACTGCATGGAAGGTGGTGACTGGATTGCCCGAGGGACTATGTAGCATAGAAGGGAAGGTTAGTTAGGGATTTTTTTTGGTCATTAGCATGCTCATGGAATCAGATGCACAATGAGAGTGTGCCCCAGAACAATGAGCCTATAATTGTTCGTTGATAGGAAAAGTGGCATAGGATTGGAGTGTTAGATAGTAGAAAATATAACAACAAGATACAATCTGATGTTGTAATGTACTAAAACAAAATATTGAATCCTTCCTACAATTTGCAGAAACCAAATATGATCGCATAATCACATAACACGTAAGAGAAAGAAATTGTCAATCGCACTACACAAGATATATATGGGGAAAGAAATTGCTCAAAAACCCACTATCTTTATATTGAAAAAAGTCAATAACATGAAACAATGCAATGTTATTTAACTTCCTAAGAAAAATCTGCACTCTATTGACTATCTCACTACAAACCTGTGCACAAGCTTCTCTTGGCACACCTTTCTCTCACAAGCTCCATGCAAAAACTTGTGCTTATGATTGCTTGGTCTCAAAAAATCGTGCTAAAAGAAAAATGATTAAATTGTGCCCTCATTCCTCCTTTTAAAGACAATTTTCTCTAATTAAGGAATGATTTATTTTAGGCCTTCTTCTGACTGCATGCACCGTCTGTACAATTTTCTAATTATATAACTGATAGTTTTTTTCCCTTTAACTCCAATCTCAACTGGGACTTCCTTAGAACTGACATGCAACAACTATTTATAGAGAATTATTAGTTATATAATTTATCACTGCATGTGAATTAAATCAAATTTAATTCACTGGTCCTATCACTAGCTCATCTCTCAGTTATAACTAGTTAAACTGATTTTAACTCAATTAACTGAGTTAAATGATTAAAACTCACAAATAATTGTAATTGGACACCCTAAAATCATGGGATAACTCTACCTGCCTTCTATTTGACCTTTAACTCAAATTTACTAAGCTAACTCAATGTTTCTGACTTAGTTAACTAATACAAGTTGTCTTGAGATGAAATTACAATTTTTCTTCCAATTTAATTAAGGGAAAATTAAATCAGAAGCCCCCATTTTCATTGTTTCTTGTTGCCAATTTCAACACTCCCTCTCAACAAGAAAGGAATTCAATCTATCCCAATCCGATACCTTTGGAATCTTCTACATGCAACACTTCTCTAGTGTTTTCTCTCCTGCAACTCCTAAAACTGAATAGCCTTACCATTTTCATTGTTTCTTGTTGCCAATTTCAACACTCCCTCTCAACATGAAAGGAATTCAATCTATCCCAGTCCGATACCTTTGGAATGTTCTACATGCAACACTTCTCTAGTGTTTTTTCTCCTGCAACTCTTGAAAATGAATAGCATTAAGAAAAAAACTGAATCAGTATGTTGCATTTGTCATCAAAGTTTTTGACTGCTACCAGTTACTGCACTGTCTACTGAAAAATATGTGCTATTGCTGACTCTGCATCTGTGCTCTCTGCACTACTGCCAACTCTGATATGTGCTCCAGTATCTGACATTTGTCACTTTGATTTCTGTATTTCTGACATCTGACTCCATCAATCCCACCAATCCTGCCTGCTACTATCTGTTGTGGGCTTTCCATAGCCAAGTTTGATCCATGAGACAAGCCATCTTGATGGATCCTACCCAAACTTATTCTCTTGGGATTATGTATTTACATCGCCCCACCTCTCACCTGGAGGTATGGCTGCATGTTCTCTCTTTGCCCATCCGGATCGAAATTTCCCCCTTCTGGAGGTCTCTGCTTGAGTGGATGCCTCCACTCAGTCTCCCCTTTGCTTCTCCAATTGTGCATGCTCCAAAAATTTCTAAGACTACTTATGAGGCTGCAAGATGAGAGGTAATTCAAGATCCCTGTCAACCACCAAGTCTTTAAATTTTGATTTTCTCCTCAAATTTTTTCATGCATCTGGTACCTCAAGTGCGTACAGGTTCTTGAATCGCGCATGCTGTAATTGTCCCATCGTCACAAAAATTTCTGAAAAAAGAGTTGATTTTAAATCGACGATATCTCCCTCATCCAAACTCCGATTCGATTGATTTGTTTTTTGAATTCAGGTATTTTTGTGCAAGGAATCCATATATGCTATTAATTTTTGAAAATTTTGCAAAAAAATAAATTCATATCTACTATGTAAACTCCCCGCCCAAAAAAATATTTCTCTGATACCATGTAGAAAATCTGACAACGAGATTCAATCTGATCTTGTAATTTACTAAAAGAAAATACTGAATCCTTCCTACAATTTGCAAAAACCAAATAAGATCGCACAATCACATAGCAAGTAAGAGAAATAAGTTATAAATCACACAACACAAGATGTATCTGGGGAAAAAAAACTGCTCAAGACCCTACCATCTGTATATTGCATAAGTCAAGAAAATGGAACAATACAATGTTATTTCCCTTCCTGAGAAACCTTTGCACTTTTCTGACTGTCTCACTACCAACCTGTGCACAAGATTCTTTTGGCACAAGTTTCTCTCACAAGATCCACACAGAAACTTCTGCTTCTGATTTCTTGGCCTCACCAATTCGTGCTCACCAAAACAATGATTAAAATTGTGCGTTCATTCCTCCTTTTAAAGGAAAATTTCTCTAATTAAGGAATGATTTATTTTAGGCCTTCTTTTGATTGCATGCACCATCTGTACAATTTTATAATTATACAAATGACAGTTTTCTTCCCTTTAAATCCAATCTCAACTGGGCCTTCCTTAGAAATGACATGCAACAACTATTTATAGAGAATTATCATTTATTTGATTGATCAATGCAAGTGAATTAAATCAAATTTAATTCACGGGACCTATCACTAGCTCATCCCTCAGTTATAACTAGTTAAACTGATTTTAACTCAATTAATTGAATTAACTAATTACAACTCTCAAATAACTGTAATTGGACCCCCTAAATGTTGAATCTTTGGTTAAACTGAGAAGGGGGGGGGGTGAATCAGTTTAACACATGCATTAGCTTTTTAAATTTTCATCAAACTTATTTACAGCTTAATATGTGAACAGTATTAAAATGTTGCAGCAAGTATTAAATTAATGTGACATCAACCTTATTATGAGAGCAGCAAACAAATAAACAGATTGAGTGGATCATATCAACATATAAGCAACACACATGGAGACAACAGATGTAATTGGAAACCCATAAAGGGAGAAAACCACATCTTATTATTGTTGTGATGTAAAGGCAAGCTCCAACTCCCTTCTCACCACTGTTTTTCTGCAAGCACCAACCTACAGGAGGCTCTAACCTCAGTCAGCTACAAATGATAGCTATCAAGCTTCAACTTGATAGGGAAGCTCCAACTTCCTCAAATTATCTAAAGAAATGTTTGTTGATTTATCTCAGATATCAGCTCTATTCTGTAGCATCTCTTTCTGCTCCTCTCTTCCTTATCTTCTCTGCCTCAATCTTCTATACTCAGCAATCTCTATCCTTCCTCTCTCTAACCTCGCTATGCATATCTAGTTGATATTATATATAGAGTTCATCACATGTCTATTTGTATTCCACAAGGAATTTGGAGTGAACAACCATGACTCTTTGGCTTCTGCCTTCTCATTTCTTTGTCCAACTCATTTAAAAATATAACAATATGTACAAAGTTCAATGTTATAGTGGATTTTTATTTTCCTTCGGATACTTGCCTTTGCATCACAAACAATATAAAAACAATTAAAACATTTACATTTTCAGTTACAGTATATAAACTTCACTCAGCCCTTGGCTTGCTGGTTTTGTCCTTTTTTTTTCTGTCATGCAACTATCCTGCATACCTCTGTTTACTGCAACTCTGAGCACTTGTGCAGGTACACCTGTTCACTACTATTTTAAATCCCTTCGCTGCATACCTCTTCAATTATGCAGTCTTTATTTACCTACACTTTCAATCTCTAGCTGTGTATAATGCCTTCACATTTCATGGCCCAAACATTTCCCCAATCCGTCCCTTTACTTGGAAAATTAAATACATCTGTGTATATTAATATCTCAATCTAAGATTGAGATATTAATAAAAAAATCCTCTTTTAGTTAAGAAACCACACACCTCCTAACCGGCTTAAAATTGCGGGCTTTTAGTTAAGAAACCGCACCCTCTTATAATTCTTTTACAGGCGGGAGCTCTATTTTTTGTTGGCCTAAGGTAAAATCCCGTATTGCATATAAACCCATCGGTCTTCACATGTGGTGTCCTCACGTCATGTTAACTCCCTTCTCAACGTCGACTTATATTCAATCTACATGTATATGGGATCTTAATTAAATGTTCATAGAACATTTCATTTGCAACTATCCTTCGACCTTAAATGATGTTGGGCTACACATATAAAATCGTGTCAATGTAAACACACGTCATACCTTAGTTGAACCGAAACCTTAACAACGATCAATATATATGTGCATGGCCCCAACGCTAACGGACCTTCTCATCCAACGACTGGTAGCACATCGCATTTCTTCGAATGATCCGACGTTCATCAATGGATATCATGCGGTGTAGATGCATGAGATTTAACTCATGATGAGAGTGGGTTTTCAAAACTGCTCAGGGACATGCATCACCCAATTTATGGGATCGCGTTAATTTCTTAAATACTTCTTACCACTCTTGATCACCCGCGATATACTGCTAGTTAATTTATGAACCTGATTCTATTGTTCATCCCTTCGTGGTTCCGATCTCATGGTTCCGTCTAGCTCCTCAATACACCGTTCACACAGAATCTCAGATTCTCTACGTATACACGATTTCAGGTGCAATTCCTTCATCAAATTATTCTATACGATCCAAATTTATAGGTTCGGTTACATTTTTAAGCTCCGATCCTTTCGAAAGATGGCTTCTTCAAAACAGGGGTTTAAATCATTATTAATAATCAAAGATAACCCATCCGCCCTTCATCAAAGATCTTGACAGCATCGATTCCTATCAATATGTCCCATAAAATTATATTCTCTACTAACTACTGCATTGTGGCCTTGACAACATTGATTATGTGGATCGAATATACCAGATTCTTACATAGATGCTGAAATACATCCAATTACTGAGTGCGATATTGAACTCTTCTGACAAGACTGGCGTGCATTCAATCCATACACCTCGGAATGGGAATAAACACATTACTCCATAATATAGAGGGTTATCACACATCGGCCCCTATATGATTCCTTATCCAATTCCAAGCTCACTTGCACAAAGATGAATCAATAATAGAAGTAGGTTATGAAATCGACTACTCTGTGGTCGACTCATAAGATTTTACCAGTTCAATCCTTAACACAAACTTCAGCATATGCTTCTTATACATTCTCTCATCACAGAATATACAAACAAGTCTTTGTAAATAGACTCTCCCTCTGTTCTTCTCATGCTCCCTGTAAAGACCTGTTATCTTTTGTTTGTCTCTACCTCTGCTGCCTTTGTTCCCTGTCTTCTACTTTGCCTGATTGCTGATTCAGGTGCTGCTCCTTTATGCTCCTTTGCCATCAATGACAACATTTCCAACACTAAAATCATGGGAGAACTCTATATGCCTTCTCTCTAACATTTAACTCGAATTTAATAAGCTAAATCAATCTTTCTGACTTAGTTAACTAATACAAGTTGTCATGAGATGAAATTACAATTTTTCTTCCAATTTAATTAAGGGAAAATTAAATCAGAGGTCCCCTATGGTACCATTTTTGGGTGCCATTTTCTGGATGCCATTTTCACTGTTTCTTGTTTCTAATTTCAACACGAAAATTGGATGCAACTTTGAATTTTGCAGTGGATTATGGACTTACTGGGAAGGAAGTGAATCCTGGTATTACTTTGAGGGTGGAGGTGTGAGCCTCTGGATTCCCTTATTGTTGATAAATGCATCGTATTATTTTATTTGTTGGTTGAGAAGATGTGCATATGTGTATATTATTGCAAATACTATATCAAGATAGTCTATAAAGCTCAATAGACATTATGATTATTTGTTTGTTGAAGAAAATGTGGTTGTTATTGTAAATATCGTAATGAGTTGTGTTATAAAGCTCCAGTAGACGGTATGTTTGTCTTGTTTTCAATAGTGGTCATTTTAAATAGTGCAACGATCTATGTTATAAATATCCACAGGCAATATGATTTGTTTTTAGCAGTTTGTAGGTGTCATTGAATGTTGAGGGCAATATTCCCCCAAGGGGGAGGGTTCTGTAACAGCCCTGGTAAAAATGCATGTAAAATATATATATAAGACCACGGTTGATGGGACACATATTCCAAGCTGAATGGTGGGAAAAAACATACTAGCGGGTGTTCACTTCAGTTTATTATGGATAAGGAAATTGGAAAAGGATATGAAAAAGGATTTGGAAAGGCATGAGGCATTAATTGGCATTTTATTTATGAAAATGAAGGAAATTAGGAGAAAAGGAAGGTGAAAGGTCACATGTTGCATGTGAGGAGGAAAATGAAGGAAAATAATGGAAAATGAAGAAAATAGAGGCCTCATTAATAAAAATGCTTCCGAGGATTTGTTGGTAAGCTTTTTGTTCAAGCTTTTGTCATCACATTTTTGGAGCTCTCTCATTATTCTCTCTCTCTCTCTCTCATACTCTTGGATACTTAAAATTTATTGGAGCACTCTTAGAGAATGTGGGTACTTGGTGATTTGGAGAAAGAAGGCAAAGGAATATCAGGAAAGCACAAGTGAACATCAGGATCGATAGATACAACGAGATTTTATTCCAGGTACCGAGTTGCATGTATGTTTTCCTCACTAGTTTTGGCATGCATGGTGTATGCATGTGGATTTTCCTAGCCTTGCCATTTCCTAGATAGCCATGGTGATTGTGGGGCTATTTAAATTTATTGTTTACTGGTTGGTTCTTATGATTCCTTTAGTTGTGGGTTGATTTACTAGTTCTTGGAAGCCTTAGTTGGACAAAAGCTTTGGAAGCCTTGTGGAAAACTGTGGGTTGATTTAGTAATCCTAGAAGCCTTGCTTGGAAAAACGCTCTGGAAGCCTTGTAACAGTTGGGGTTGAGTTACTAGTCCTGAAATCCCTAGTTGGATCAAACACTCTCGAGCCCTCAGAAACATCTTGGATAGAGACCAATCTGTGAAGGTTGTGATGTCCGACTGTGAGGTGGAATCACCGGTTGAGGGTTGAGGTGGTTTGGCCTCTGGAAGCCATGGATTGATTGTGATTGATGTGTTTGATGAGATTCCACATCCATGCTTGGAATATGGCACGGGGTTGATTTATCGAAGTGAGACTTGGATCAACCAATCTATAGTCGGGTGGAATGTGGAAGTCCCATCCTTGGTTGGTTTTTACATTCAGTAAGGAAGAGCTCATTCCTTTGGTATTTGGTATTGAAATGTACTAGTTATTATTTGGATTCTATTGTTGTTGTATCCATGGTATTTCTGTTGTTATTATGCTGGTTATAAGAATGTATTTTATCAGTGATGATGTATGAATATATCCATGTTTTTACTCATAAATGAATGAACAATATATCTATGTTCAAATAGGTTGTATTGCAGTTAATGATGTAAGGGATAAATGATTCTTTGCGATTCTCACATAAGTATGAGACCCCTATGTTTAATTCTGCTATTTACCCCTGTAGATGCAATGTTGGTGGCATGTTTGACGAAATTCCTGTCATGGCTAGGAGGGGTCCATATGAGAACCTGATGATGTGATTACTTCTAAACCTTTTTTTTGATGTTATTCATCATCCCCTACAGTTTCATGAAGTTTTGGGCAGTCACCTGGGCTCTGGGGTTGAAAATGTGGCATAAATCCTGGAGTTGCAGGCACATAACTGACCATTTGGGGCCTTGCCGCTACCTTGCCTTGGCATGCCTATGGCTATAGGCTCCCAAAAATACCTTGTCTTGGCATGCCTATGACTATGGCTGAAAATGGTCAAGAATTTAGTTTCCCTCGGGGTTCAGGGGCCTGGAAGGTTGGGTTACCTCTTGAGGGTGTTTTTTAATGTTGTGTAGGTGTGTTTGTCTTGTTTCAGTCGGTTCCACTTCCTTGAGTTCACATAGGAGGTTGAATCTTGTTATAGTAGCCTCTCATCACATGTTTATGCTGGTTGGCCCGTTACTTGGGTAGATGTGGGAGGATGGTGTTACATTATACCTCCCATCATCTCTAAACTCTATGTTCTTCTTGAAGTCTTTCTCCTCCAAGTCACTAAAGAGATCTCTATTCCTCGTCACATGGAATGAGGCACCGCTATTGAGATACCACATGCATCCCATTACAGTTCTTGCCATGCATGCAATGAGAGTGAAATCAAGCTCTAATTGTGAAGCTAGAGCTTCACCTATTGCTACTATTTCAGGATATTTCTTTCTTTCCTTCTTGTGTGGAAATTTCGTAGCATAGTGTATGAATTCATGACAATGAAAACACTTGATGTTGGACAATTCATTCTTCTTTCCATCTTAGCCTTTAGAATTCTTTCCCTTAGGTTTCTTTTCTTTTCTTTTTTGACTAATGTTCACTGTGGAGATTCCGAAAACAGAAATTCTAAACTCTCACCACAGAAATCTACAAACTACAAAAATACTCTTCCAATTATTTGGATGAGGTCCCATATCTGGTGTTCTTCTAAATCTCTTCTTCCACCAAGTTGGACCATAAACGCTCCCACTCTCATAGCTTCTCCATCCCATTTACCGAATCTTGTTAGTTTTCCCAGCTCCTGGGAAGGCCTAGAAGTGCTAGTCCCACCAGATAATCCTCGACAACGTAAAAATAACACTTCCAAGCTCATCCCAACATTAGGTGAACTTGGTTAAGTAATTTGGTATCATGTTTCCCTTCCCCATATTGATTTTTCTGAGCTTGTCCTTTAGTGCCAACTTCCTGTGGTAGTTTTTTTTTCTTTTTCCGAAACAAATCTGTTAAGGCATTCCACATAACATATGAAGCTTCATTTCCATGGAGGTTTGAGACAATATTATATTTAACACCTTCCAATAGAATCCTATTAACTTGGATACATTCTTCTTCTAGGCATCTAGATCTTGAGCATCTCCTGCTGCAGGATTAGAAATATCATTGTCCGTGAACTCCTTCATCCCTTTTTCTTCCAACACTGCTTCCATATTTTCATTCCAAGCTATGTAATTTGAACTACCCTGAAGGGCATATTTGAGTCTAAATCTAGAGAAAGACGTCCTGATCTTTTTTCTAGTCCTGAAGAGTAGATATGGAAATTTGATTCACCTGCACAAAACAAACTCGTATCCTTCTCTTCTATAGTGATTCCTGCTCTGATACCATGTCAAAAATCCACGTAAATTCAAACTGATAATTATAATATGCTAAAAAAATATACTTGAATCTACTCTACCAATTGCGAAAGCCAATTACGACCGGTAAATCACAATACATGAAAGAGAAATAATTTCAATCACACAGTAAACAAAGATTTCCTAGGGAAAGCCACAACTAAAAACCCTGCTATCTGTATATTGCATAATTCATATAATATGAGAAGATTACAATGCTTTTATCCAACCAGATAAACCTCTACTCTATCTCTATCTATCTCATTGATTCCTAGACAAGTCTAGTTTAATACTTAACCAATTTTCTGCCCTTTAGGATCCCTATTTCCTTGTGTTGTTTCCTCGGGTAATTAGGTCCTATTAATTAGGGAAATTCCCAATCCATACTACGCAATCCATTAGAGCCTTCCTCTGACTGCATGCACCACCTATACAATTTGGATGATTAAAAAACTGATAGTACACTACCCTTGAACTCCAATATCAACTCAGTATTTCTCAGAATTGACATGCATGAGTTATTTATGAGTGAATTATCAGTTATCTGATTGATGAATAGATGTGGTTCAAGTCCAAGTTCCACTCTTTGACCTCTCACTAGTTCCTCCATGAGTTAGAACTAGTTAAACTGATTTTAACTCAGATAAACTAAGTTAATTAATTACAACTCAATTAAACTCAACCAAGGCTCCTATTTTGTAGGAGAAACTCTACATTACTCAAGTTAGACCCTCAACTCGAATTAACTAAACCAACTAATTCATACTAACTTAGTTAACTCGTAGAAGTTTTCTTGTGATGTGGAATTACAATTTTATTCTAATTTAATTCAAGGGAAAATTAAATTAGAATCTTTTCTTGTTTCCATTTTCAACACAGAATCCTTGATACCCAACTTTTTGAGAAGGGTATGGAAATTTTTTATGAAATCTGACATGTCTTGGTCCCTTCCCTACTACAGTGTGGTCCATTTTATGTACTTATCTTCATAGCTTCTCACAGGATAATATTGTTCCTTGATGGTGTCTCGGAAAGAATTCCAAGTGGGTGCGGCTAAAAATAGTAAGGGTTCCTTCTCATCCATCTGCTCATAGTAGTTTTCCCACCAATCCTTAACATGGGGGGAAACTTTGAGGACTGAAAAAGTAATATTTTCTCTATTGGAAAAACTATGGACCGAAAAATATGCTTCCAACATATTTAACCATTTATATATGACGTCTACATCTATCTGACCTTCAAATATAGGAATGTAAAAGTTAACTTGTACCTTGAAGTGGGTGGTGCTCCGAGGTGGCTTCCTATGAATATGCTTCTTGTGCTGATACCCATCGAAGGATCTGGGAAATGGTATCCATCATCTAGTTCCTTTGTCAATAAAGGGCTTCTTCCAACAACATTTTGAAATAAAATCCTACTCCAAATTTCTTTTCTTCCACCATGGGAGGTCATCAAGGCTGGCAAGGCTAGCCTTGAAATAGTTCAACCATTTCAAGTCCTAACTCCCTATACCCCGACCTTGTTGGTGACATGCACAAAAAAGCAGAGAAATAGCAGACCGCTCTAATACCACTGATCCATATTTATGTAGGAATGAAATGAAATAAAAATTTAAATAGAAACACAGACTACATTGAAAAATAAACTTCGGTTCATTAATAACAAAAACTAAAAATTGTTTACATGTAGAGTGGATATCAATTAGCTCAGGCAATGGTAGCTTATCTTTGAGAAGAGATGTGATAACTACATTCCTTCTGAACTATATTACAATGAGGCTCGGAGGAATTTTTATTATTGAGAAACAATGGAAAACCCTAAACATCCAAAACCCTAACCCTTAGAGATGAAGCTCCAAAGTTTTGTGGGCTCCATTGGGGTTATTTGGTACATTAACTTCCTAGGGTAGTAAATTTTCCATACAATCTCTGTTTGACGCATATAATACCTCGTTATAAAGATCTATCTGAAGAAAACAAATTTCAACTACAGACCCTTGTTGTAGACTACGAGTCCACCCATTAACAAAAATATGTCATTTTAGGTCTTAGAATGACTCCAGAATTTTATGAGCCAAAAATAGTAAATTGTGCTACAATTAAGGAAATTGAAAAAAAAACAATCTTGGGGGTCGAAGAGGAATAGGAAGGTGGCCATGAATATCCACCTGGATTGGTCATCTCCCCTTAGGAAGTAATCATACCCATTCCTTTGAGTGCCTCCATGAGATGGGGAACTTCTATTGAACTTGGTCCCTAGTAAACCACTTGCCTTGGTGGAGGAGTTGGCCAACTTTGATAACCCGATACTGTTAGATCCTATATTGTCGAGTGTTATTGATCTATGTGTCCATGATCCAATCAATTGTGGCTTTTTCCATGCAATATGGGCTGAGATTTGTTGGTGCTAGTTGTTCGACAATGTTTGATGTGCCCAAAAATGGTGGAAATTATGGCCGAAGGCAGTCCACATTGAACATTGGGTGCATGTTGAGGAATGGGGAAATGTTGAGCTCAAAATAATTATCTTCCACAACCTGGTGATGGTGTGATGCTCATAACATAGTCGTAAAATCTTCTGATGGATTTTGACAAGGCATTATTTATGCAAATGAAACCAAACTTTTTCACCCACCTGAAACTTATGTGGAATCCGATGTTGATTATGTCATTGCTTGTACTTGGAATTGGATTTATCCAAGATGTCATGAACCCGTTGGCAGATGTGATGGAAGCATTCAATAAACCTAGTTTCTTTATCAACCTTAGACTATTGTTACACAGTAATTTGTCACCGTCCTTACCATTCCCCGTCCCGCACAATGGAGGACCCATTATGTGACCTGTGAACACTGTCATGCCTTGAAAACATCATCAATGCATCCCTTTGAGTATGAGCTTCATTTCCCCTTGAGACATCTCCTTGCAAAATCCATGAAAAACAGCTCTTTTTGCATTGGCGCGGGTAGACAGTTCAGTACTCGCGCCACTCAGGGAAATCCTGTAAAGAGGCCGCGCCACTTGGCGCTCTGTCATAGAGCAGCAATCGCGCCACCCATTTTAGGGACTGTTTTTTATATATGGATGGCGGAAGTTGAGTTCAAACAAACTCACAACCACTGCCTATCTTGAGTTGGGAGGTTTGGCTACGGGAGTTCTATGGAAGGGAGGTAGTTTTGCCACCTTCTATGGAACCTTCCTTGTTGATAGGGCCCATCCCATAATAATAGGGATCCCAACTCCCTCCTTCCCCATCTATAAAAGCTTGCTCAGATCCATGGCAAGCTAGTCTTGAAGTGCTGAAGCTTTGCATCTCCCTATTCCCAAGCGCCTTTGTGTTGTAAAGAATCCCTTCTTTCCCTTAAGGCCCATTCAAGCGAGGAGACCATTGTTACGAGACTCTGGAGAGGTTTCCCTTTCCTTGGCGAGCTTTGCGAGACGTGGACAACTGGAGACCCGTCCGAAGGAAGCTGCGACGT